>LQNS02015105.1:8913111-8932877 GCA_001587735.2 Parhyale hawaiensis
AGTAGGATCATTTCTCCTACTGCATGCGGTAGGTTACGATGATAAAATATCCATCAATTCCAATCCTCAGATGATTGACAAAAAAATTATGACCTGTGAGTGAATTTTATTACTTTTTATGACTTTTTTTTATGACCAACCAGTTTTTATTACTTTTTATGACTTTTATGACCTAGTAGACACCCTGATAACTGATATTCAACATATTCTAAGTAATCTGTCGCAATGGTTAATTCAAAATAGACTGATTGCCCATGAGGATTATAACTAAGCTGATGTTATGCACTCCAGTTCTCGTCCTGACTTACCGACGATTCATTTCAACGGTAAAGAATTGAAATGGGTGTCTCAGTTTCGATATCTTATTTTGATTCTTGATGATAAACTTAGTTTCAAAGCCCACATTGAAGAGTTAGGCCGGAAGCTCAGTAGAGTTCATGGTATAATATATGCAGTGTCTAATTATGTCAATCGTGATTCGTTGAAAAAATTTTTTATTCATTAGCGTATTCTTTGTTAATTCAAAATATCGTCATCTGGGGCGCAGCCCCTCATTGTTACATTCGTAAACTAGAAGTTGTGCAAAATAATATACTAAGGCGAATACTTCGCGTTAAACGAGATAGAAATGATATACCGATAATACCGTTGATGAATGATAGTGATATGCATTGCGATTTACTAATGTTGCAATTTCAAGATGTGTATAACTATTCTTACGTTTTTTCCGTTCACTCATACAAAACCATCCTCTTGCCTTTCAACAATACTGTATTACGCATCACTCGTACCCCATCAATACTAATAATAAATAATATTAATAATAATAATCCCATTTATTTCTCATCTGGAGACTGCATCCAACAAGGTTAGGACACAGTAACCTGAGGTTTTCATGCTTTGTACTAACGAGATGAGACGCTCCATTCTCAATCTTCCAAATGTGCTTGTTGATGTAGAGAAACGTTAAACTATTTTCCAAACAGTATCACTTGTTAATCGATTTCTAACACACCTATTAGATCCTATATCTAATGACGCCTTTAAAAAGCGGTATAAAGATTATGTTATGCAATTGTATTAATGTAATTACTACTTGCTACACAAAAAGTTCCCCAACTTTTCTATGGGTTATGCAGATATATTACTGTACGTAGAATGAACTCAGAAAGTTTTCATTATTGTAATGCTTATCTGTTTGTAATAAACCTATCAAGCCTATTCGTTCTTGGTGTTCCATAGAATAGATCCTTCTTTGCTCTCTACCGTTTTGAAACTTTAGTTCTAAACCCCTAGAGTTTCTCCACCAATGCACAGATTATCATATACTCTTTGGATCACAAGTGGCTGTGTGTTAAGGGATAGCCGTTAGGAAGCGTCATAAGGAATATCGTTAATTTTGTCTCTATTTTTAGCTGGCTGTCGTGCCTTGCTTCGGCATTTCTGGTTGTGTACCGTGTGTAGCGTGACATTTTCGGGTCACATTTAGAATACTAAAACGTTTGGTCTAGCTCAACGTTTGTTCTATCGACACATATGGCCCATCAAAACGTTTGGTGTAGCCCAACGTTTGTGTAGCGAAACATATCTCCTAATGAAACATTTGCTCAAGCCCAATGTTTGGTATAGCGAAAAAAATGGCATTCTGAAACGTTTGGTCAAGCTCAACGTTTGCGTGAGCGGAACATATAGCCTGCCGAAACGTTTGGTCTAGCGGAACGTTTAGCTTAGTGGAACGTATGGTCTGCGGAAAAGTTTGGTCTAGCATAACGTTTGCATTGCAGAAGGCATGGTCTTCCAAGACGTCTGCCCTATCACAACGTTTGGTTTAATGAAACACATGGCCTGTCAAACGTGTGGGCTAGCCCAACGTTTGGGCTAGCCAAACTTATGACCTGCCAAAACGTTTGACCTAGCCCGACGTTTGGTCTAGCCTGACGTTTGGTCTACCGAAACATATGACCTGCCGAGACGTTTGGTCATGCCCAACGTTTGGTTTAGCAGACCATATGGCTTGACGCAACGTCTAGGCTAGCCCAACGTTTGGTCTCGCAAAACATATGGCCTGCCGAAACGTTTGTTCATGCCCGACGTTGGGTTTAGCAGAACGTATCGCCCGCAAACGTTTGGTCTAGCGAAACATGACCTGACAAGACATTTGGCCTAGCCCAACGTTTGGTCTAGCGAAACACCTGGCCGACTAAAACGTTGGGTCAATCTCAATGCTTGGTCTACTGGAACATATGGCCTGCCAAAACAGTCCAACGTTTGGTCTATCGAAAGAAACATATGGCCTTCTGAAACATTTGGTCTAGCCTAACGTTTGTTCTAGCGACACATATTTTTTTGCCGAAACGTTGTGTCAAGCGCAAGTTTAGTAGAACATGTCGCTTGCTGAAACGTTAGGTCTAGTTCAGCATTTGGTTTAGCAGAATATATGGCCTGTCGAAACGATTGGTTACCCAACGTTTGGTTTAGCGAAGCATATCTCCTGCCGAAACGTTTGGTCAAGCCCAACGTTTGGTGTTGCGGAACATATGGTCTGCCAAAACGTTTTGTCTAGCCTAACAATTGACCTGACGAGACGTTTGGTCCAGCCAAATGATTAGTCTTGCAAAACATATGGCCTGTCGAAAGGTTTGGTTTAGCCCAACGTTTGATTTAGCGGTTCATATGGCCTGCGGAAACGCTTAGTCTAGCCCAACGTTTTGTATTGCGTAACGCATGGTCTCCCAAGACGTCTCCTCAATCCCAACGCTTAGTTTTGGGGAACATATGGCATTTTGAAACATTTGGGCTAGCCCAAATGTTTGGTCTAACGAAGCATATCTCCTGCTAAAACGTTTTGTAATGCCCAACAATTGGTTTAGCAGAGCATATGACCTGCTGCAACGTTTGGTGTAGCCCAACGGTTGGTTTAGCGGAACATATGACCCGCCGAAACGTTTGGTCTAGCAGAACTTGTGGCCTGCTAAAGCGTTTGGTCTAGAAGAACGTTTAGTCTAGCGATACATATGGCCAGCGGAAACGTTTGGTCTAGCCCAACGTTTCGTCTAGCGAAACATATGGCCTGCCAGACTGTTTAGTCATGCCCAACGTGTGGTTTAGAAGAACTTATGTCCTGCCGAAACGTTTGGTTTAGCCCAACGTTCGGCTTAGCGGAACATGTGGCCTGCCGTAACGTTTGGTCTACCCCAACATTTGGTTTAACGTAGCGTATGGCCTGTCGAAACATTAGGTTAGCACAAAGTTTGGTCTAGCGAACCATATCTCCTGCTGAAACGTTTCGTCTTGCCAAACGATTGGTTTAGCGGAACAAATGGCCTGCCGTAACGTTTGGTCCAGCTCAACGTTTGGTCTAGCGTAATATATGGCCTTAATATAAGGCCTGACGAAACATTTATTCATGCCCAACGTTTAGTTTAGCAGAACATATGGCCTGCCGAAACGTTTGGTGTAGGCCAACATTTGATCTATAAAAATATATGGCCTACCGAAACGTTTGGTATAGCACAACATTTATTCTGCGAAACATTTATTTATGATAATAATAAATAATAATAGTATATTTATTGGAAAAGAGCAAACTATACCAAAGTACAATAGAACACAGCTCACGTAAAAAAACAACTACGAATACATAACGGAAACAGTAAACATACGAGCCTCGTTTTCAAGCCCAATGGAGAGCATTGCTATTTGAGCATAAATAAACTTAATCAAAAATACCAAGTACAGTACCTATCGCTTCTTTACTCATCGCTTAGCAAAAACTAAGTCAGTTACCAACTGATTCAGAAGCTCCAGGATTCATAACACATTTGCTATAGATTTAGTTCTATGAGTTTATTCTAGCTTCGTTTCCTCTGCAAAAGCGATATCATAGGGAAGAAGATGAAGAAGGAGACGAAGAAGAAAAAGGGATATACAGTATGGCAATGGAAACCGGGAACCCCAGCACGAGTGGTCTCCATACATGAAGAACGAGCATGGAGACGGAAGGTCGGGAAAGATGAGGAATAATAATAGAGAACAGTAACATCGGTAGGAGTAGAAAGCGGAAGCAAAGTGGGCTCAAGGGAAGGCGTCCCTGTGTGAGTGGCACTGGTGAAGCGTCGCAAATCATTAAATCCTACTTGTGTATTTTCTTAGCCGTAATGAGAAGCTGGGAGGCTGCGGAATCGGATTCGTTTAGCACTGTGCTGAATCACCGTTTCCAGCAAAACTATCTACCTTCGCTGAGTGTTACTGGCTATACCCCTCCAAGCGCCGGGGTATTCATGCTGGGGCAAAAACCTGCACTTGAGAATACTATTGATGGTAGTGCCTGTCAAGGAGAGCTCACCGCTAGCTACGTTGATCCCTGTCCCACAGCTACGTCGCAGAGCAAACTTAAGCCGGCTGCTCCCGGTGAAGGAAATGCATCAAGCAAATCTAAGTCGGCGAAGGGCTGGAAACTCTTCAGAAGGGCTGACTACAAGTTGACGGATGACAACAGCTTCGTAAGAGGCTTGATCGACTGACACTTTGCGGCACGAGACTCTAATGACCGTAGACTTTCAACATCAGAAGTACAGAACTCAAGAAGCGAAACACCCTGCAGTGCCCATCCTGTGACAGACCTTAAACCTGCGGTCTTCGATCGCTACAGTTACAGTACAAAATGCAGGACACTCCGCAGTAAAGCTCGAGGGGAGAAGTGTGTTTTAGCTTTGGTGGTGACTTGTGGGCCGTCCATTCGAGTGTCTTTCTTTGTTCTTTGGCGCCTTTTTCCTGCCAGTAGTAGTGCACTGTGCCAACTTATACTATAGGTACTGCAGAGGAGAGCCGATGTCGAGATAGGATATTCCTAATTCCGCCTCCTAGCCGACTAGCATCACTGTGCGGATCGCCCTTTGGCGGAAATAATAATTCACTTGATGGAAGCCGTCATATTATGAGACATAAATGCAGAATTTCAAATTTACATATCTGTACTGCAGCTTGTACTGTAGGCCAAGCTGTATAATACCGCCATACCTATTGGATGATATTGTATGTAATTGTATAGGCAATCAGGTGAAATAGGGTAAAGCCATGTAGATTTTTCTTTGGGAAGCAATAACTTTATTTTCAATTTACCTGACTTTAATTGAACAAGCTGTAATATTAGCAGAAAAATAATTATATTTAATTTTGCTTCTCGTGCGAGGGTGATCGTTCGGTAGTACTATTGCTGAGCCAGTTCAGTTAACTGGTTTGGTATGTGGTGGCATTGAGCCATGCAGATTAGGTTGTGATTTTATAGCTGTAATATTGCTCACAAATGCATGTACACAAAATTTTTAATGTAAGTTGTAACATAAAAATTCAAGAACACCTCCTGCCTGTGGAGAAATAAATGTTAAATAAATAAATAATAAATTGTGATCGTCTATTTTCATAAGTCATCGCGGATTCTCGTACAAGTTTACCAGAACCTGGCTGCTTTGAATTGTACTTACTACGCGGAGGATGAGATCGGGGTCCTATTTGCTAGTTCATCTGCTCTTGCCGTCATACATTTAAACATCAGATCCCTACAAAAGAGTATCAGCAAGTTGGAAATTTTCTCGCATCGCTTAGGGTTAGGTTTGACGCAATTGTCCTAACAGAAATTTGGTTAAGTGAGCACAGCACATATGTGTTTTGCAAGTCAGGTTACGCTGCTCGCAGCAGCTGAAGACATTAAAAACTACGAGATTCAATGCATTACTGGCAACAATTTGAGCATTCCAAGACCGTTGTGAAATAGCAGGCTGCAAGATTATTATTATTATTGGACATTTATTTCTAAGAGGAAAATTTTCATACATGTAGCGAGAAAAATGCAGTGTGTACCTCATTAAGATTAATTTTCGTTTCGTAAATATACCTTGCGTAATCCTATCGTAACCTAGTTCTAGTACCTTATCCTAAAATAACAAACAGTCATCGCGAGAATCATTGCCGAAATTCTCATCGTTGCACGGCGGAAGCGCCGAAGCTACCAGCGTTGCATCGCGCCAAGCCCCGAAGCCGCCGCCGTTGTTGCCCGCCACGTGAAATATTTTCTAAAACTTCTCGTTATCGCGCGACACGAACGGGATGCCACTTGGACGAAATTACTTACATACAACCTATATTGCGTCCCAATGACATTCTCCCATTGATAGAATTTATTTTACAGTGTTTTTTCGTCGCTGTTCACTGTTTTTCGTAATTCAGTGTTTTTCGTTGTTCGTTTTTCACTGCTTTTAGGTATTTTGGACTACCGGAAAAAAAGAGGGAGAAAGTGACCGTGAAATGCATTTACTGAAGTGTCTCTCTCGGTTTCAATTGAAGGATAGAGCATACCGTTGTTAGATAGATCGGAATATTGATCACTGTAAGATTTCGGTGTGATTCTATTTTACGAATCTTTTTTAGCAATGTAAACATACATTTTTGTCGAATGGAATATACCAGTAATGATATATTAGTAACGAGAGTAGCGTGAAAGACGAAACAATCTTTATATTTAGTTACTGCTAAAAAGAACTGGTGCTTTTAGAAAACTATGCACAGAAAATTATTTTACGGGAACTCCTGTTGTTGTGATACTCCGCCTTAGCTTACAATAATTATCATTGTTCCATCGCTTTTAACAAATTTACGGAGAGAATGCATTTCATAAATGCAATAGGTTAAGATCCATTCAACTTGAAGCCTAGCTAAAGGGATTTTCTAATAAGATTTACATAGAAAACACTAAAATATCAGAAACCAATTTCTTTCCTTTCAAAGTTCCGGTGAAGCAGTAAGTATTAAAGCAAAAATCTATGCATAATGCGTATAAATCGTGCAATTGCTCTGTAAAATGAAATAAAAACTAGAGCACTCTGAGAGCGCATACCTCCGCCAAGTGAGCCAACGGTAGCAAAAATTCAAATTGGCTCTGAAACCCTAATTTTCTTGCATAAACTTCAAAATCTAATCATTTGTGCCTTTTTATATTAATAACAGCTTGTTCAATTTTTTGAAGATCCGTTCATAACTTTATGAGTTATACTGTTAACAAACGTTATGAAAAATATGAGTCAAACATACAAACGAACCAACCGATCTGCACCAAAATTTGATCATTTATGTCTTTTACCATTACTAACAACTCCTATAAATTTCATAAAGATCCATTTTTTTTAGTTCTTGTGCTAACAAGCACAAAATTAAAAACAGTGACAAACGAGCGAACGAACAAACGGACCATTACCAAAATTTGGTAATCTACTCTTTGTTATATACTTAACTACTCATGTTAATTTCATCAAAATCCATCCATAACTTTTTGAGTTATGGCATCGAGAAAAATAACGCAGACAAACAAACAAACGGATGAACATATCTTCACCAAAAATTAATCATCTGTTCCTCCTAACATACCTAACAATCCCTGTAAATTTCATCTAAATCGGTTCATAACTTTTTGAGTTATTCTGGTGACAGACAGACAAAGAGGCAGACAGACAAACACGACGAAAACATAACCTCCTTAGCGGAGGTAAATATCAGCCATTGCGGCGCGGCGCGCGGGAGCGATCCAGAAGCGTTATCCCGCTCCCACACTGGCACGCAATGAGTCGTAGCAAATAGCATTTGGGTGTTGAAGTCGTGAAGTCACGTTTGCGCCTTGTCCGCGTACTGTACATGAATAAGTTCCGCAATGCACAGCCAAAAATGGGTTGCATTGGCACGCATTGACACGCAATGGCGCTTGTTACCTCCGCCTAGGAGGTTAAGTTTTCGTCGTGTTTGTCTTTCTATTTGTCTGTCTGTCTGTCACCAAGATAACTCAAAAAGTTATGAACCAATTTAGATGAAATTTACAGGGATTGTTTGATATGTTAGGAGGAGCTGATGATTAACTTTTGGTGAAGATATGTCCATCCGTTTGTTTGTTTGCGTCATTTTTCTCGATGCCATAATTCAAAAAGTTATGGATGGATTTTGATGAAATTAACATGATTTGTTAGGTATATAACAAAGAGTAGATGACCAAATTTTGGTAATGGTCCGTTTGTTCGTTCGTTCGTTTGTCACTTTTTAATTTTATGTTTGTTAGCACAATAACTCAAAAAAAAATGAATGAATCTTTATAAATTTATAGGAGTTGTTAGTAATGGTAAAAGACATAAATGATCAAATTTTGGTGCAGATCGGTTGGTTCCTTTGTATGTTTGACTCATATTTGTCATAACATTTGTTAACAGTATAAATCAAAAAGTTATGAACGGATCTTCAAAAAAATTGAACAAGCTGTTATTAATATAAATGGCACAAATGATTAGATTTTGGAGTTTATGCAAAGAAAATTATGGTTTCAGAGCAAATTTGAATTTTTGCTACCGTTGGCTCACTTGGCGGAGGTATGTGCTCTCAGAGTGCTCTATTTTACTTATATGATAGGTATCCTTTGAAGCATTGAGAGCGTTAGTAGCATTTAACGTATAAATGCTCCAATGTCCAAGCTCTAATTATGTATGTGAAGCCATGGCTAAGGGTACTGCTTCTTGATCATTTTTAAGTGACGGATTTTCCGTGAAAATAAACAAACTTTCTAAAATTCGAATGTCAGTTTTTGAAGTTACCTTAATTAAAGAGGAAAAATTTTGCATTTTAAAACTATGATTATTTAGGGTACAGTGATTCCTATTTGCTGAACGACTGAACGTTTAGGTATTTTACTAGGCCGGCCCGTGCGATGGGATGTATCTGCAATTCAGCATATGCACACTGTCACAACTAGAAAGCAAAGAGTAACTGGAGGAAGATTATTTCAAATATGAGCTCCAGAGATAGAAAGTGATCGTTTACCAGAGTCAGTGCCAATCGCTACACCGGCTACAAACTTTGACTGAGATGAGAATCATGAATGACGTAAAGAATGACGCAGCAAAGTCTCAAATATGAAAGACGCCATCGATTGAAACGTTGAGGACGAGCTAAGCTAAGTTCAATGTCTTTGATTGACATAATGTACATACGTCTACAAAAATAATAATAGCAAAATACATAGAGCATCATTTACGGACATGGGGCACGGAACTGATACAATCGTTAGAGCAGCGGCAGCAGCGAGACTTCTGACTAGTCAGAATTTGACATTGGCCTTCGAAAAAAAAGAGGACAAAAACTCAACCATCAGCATCGAAAAACAACGTTCAATCAGCAGCTTTCCTATCCTTGATAGTAAAGATTTAAGATAGATTACTCTCGGAAGTAGTCACAGCAAAGACAATGAACTCGTTAAAAATAGCAAGACACATTGGGAGCAGCACTCTCCACAACTTCGAACTCCTTTACCAGGACTCATAAATCCTAACTATATCTTGAGGGGCCGCTTCGTTCCACTATCTACCGTACCCCATCTAACATAATTAACATCTATGAACCCATGGATCTACAGCAATTAATCATAATCTCGCAATCATTTCCGTGGTTGAGGTAATCTCTTAGACATATAAATGTTTTTGTGTTTTATCATAATGGCAATAGCTCGGAGAGGGCCGAGGCTTCTCTCAGAGAATGGGTCTGGTGGTCTGTCTATAGTCCAATATCTACTCTATTCTAAATACATAATATAACCGTTTATCATACCGACCCATTCTAGCAAATGCTAGAATAAGCCTACGCCCACGCAAGCAAACAGTAAAAGAAGTCGAGTTAGAGCAATCCGGATTTTTCAGGCTACTATGCTACGTCCGTCCTCTGAAAACACAAGCCAGTCCACAATAATTGTGCAGACAGAATGGTGAATGACCGCACAACTTTTCTGAGATTAAGGTAGCTGACTTTCCTCAAAAGTGGAGCAAATTTTCATCTTCTCATTCCACAGCCATTGGATAGAACACCATTTCTTAGTTTAATTTAGTAAATGTCGTTAACATTGTCTATTTAATCAGAAACTCCTAGTTAACTAGGAATTATCCATACGTTAAAATGAGCTATCACACACAGACATTTAACTTTGATCGGTTAAATTTGGGAAAAATACTATTACACGTGCGCATATCATAATCATATCAAAAGCAAGAAGACAATGTTTCGACATTAAGACTCAATTCTTTTTCATTCATGCGAGCAAGCTCGTTGCGTGTTACCTAGCAACATAGAGCAGAAAAGCATTGCATGTAAATTATAAAAACAATTGCTAACAGCAACAGACAGAGGGCGCTGCAAGCCCGACTGGGAGAAGACGAAACAAGACAATCTTCCCAAAAGCCAGTGCCACGTTTGAGGGAAGAGCACCTGCATTCAAGTCCGGCACGGCGACTTCTCGAATAGAAGTAAAGTCAGTTGCAATCCAGCAAGTGTATGAGGAGGTGTCGGAGTCGCGTTGCTCCAGAAACTTTGCTGTTGCGTCGTGATAAGCGTCTAGATAATACCTGCAGCCGATTTTACTGAAAAAAAGTCGAAAAGACATGATAAGTGCAGTTAAGAACTGATACGATCAATAACGAAATCGTGTAACGAACAATAATTATAATTTTGCGAAATTTATACAGCAAGTGTGAAGCAACGTATTTTATATTAGTGAAAAAGACTGAAAAACTGTAAAATAAGTATATGCTGATGCCAGTCGTGGAATTACGGGAGAGGGTTGGAAACTTCAACTCATCCTAGGTAAGTATCCATGCGAATATAAATAGCGAATGCTTTACTAAGGTACCTCCAACTTTCAAACCAACCTACATCGTTGATTATATTCAACTGAACATGATGTAATTGAGCTTGATCGTTTTATTTTTTATCTTTTAACTATATATTTCTTCTTCAACGCACGAGAAAAGGGAGAAATTTATAGTTGCGAGATCAGCATGCAATGAGCACACCGTGAAATACTACGGCATTATCTAGAGTACACATGTAGCAACTTTTCGAAATCATTGGTATTATTTGGAGTTCTTTGTGGTATTGTTATTAAGGAGATCACATGATCACGTAGCTAGCATAGCATGTTTCAGCTGCAGTAGAAGTGTTACCGGTAAGTAGCTCTTTGGTTGATAATATACGTACATCAGAATTTAGAGAGTAAGCGCCCCATCCAACAGCTTACAGTTGACGTTTTACCGGTAAGTAATTTACTGAATATGTTGTAATGGAAGTCTGAGAATGGATGTTATGCGCTCCATCCCTAAGTACCGGACTTGCTTTAAAAAATATTTCAGGGAAATTAGTGATGAACAAAAATGCATTTTTAGAAAAGTAGAGAAGACGTTAAAATCTCCAGGGAATTACAGCAAAAAATATTTTTCACTGGGTATGTATTGCATTAGATCGTTGTTTTGATGGAAAAAAGGTTACTTATCCGTCATACATTAGTGCACAATCTGTTGATCAAACTGATAGTTTTTATTATTCAACATGAAAGACTAGAAAAAATAAATAAAACGTAGCTCTTTTCTTTCTTGCGCTGACGTGCAATAGTACAACCTGTTACTGGCTGCAGGTGAACCAGAAATAATTGACGTTAGCCATTTATTTGTACTTAAGCGTCCAACAACCACAGAACACCGTTTTCGGCAGTGCCAATATAATAAGGGACGTCAATTATGATTGACGCAGAGATTGCAGCATCAGGGCAATGACCTGATGCCTTGCCGTACTTGCTACTTGGCAAGTGTACGCACTCGGCAGTTTTAGGTGATTACGTGGTATTATTCGAAACCGTCCTTCGTAAATATCGAGCAGATGCCCATAATTTTCTGATGGGGTTGTAACGGAAGAGACGGCGGCGCTAGCTGTACTCTGTACTACAGCGCTAGCTGTACTCTGTACTACAGCGCTAGCTGTACTCTGTACTACAGGTACTACAGCGCTAGCTGTACTCTGTACTACAGCGCTAGCTGTACTCTGTACTACAGCGCTAGCTGTACTCTGTACTACAGCGCTAGCTGTACTCTGTACTACAGGTATTACAGCGCTAGCTGTACTCTGTACTACAGCGCTAGCTATACTTTGTACTTCAGGTATTCCGGAAAGTATAGTGGGGTACAGCTGTAGCTGCGGCAAATTCAGGCTACTTCGGTGTATGGTATTCAGGCTAACAATATCAGATAGAGCAAATGTGCAAAGCAGTAAATAATGCGTTAAAAAAATTGATGATTTGAAATTTAGCGGCACTAGCAGACTAGAGAGTACAATTCTTTAGGTTACCGAGGTCGTACCTCAAAGCGCTCGTCTTTCAGTGAAATTTAAAATTAACCGATATTAATTTATTAGCTGAGATAACTGGTGGCTCTAGTAAAATATATGTATATATATATAATTTTGAAATAAATAAGTAGTCTAGCCACGGCTTATTACTCATAAATCCCTGCTCATAAATCTCGAAATTTCTGCACTCGTCGGTTAAAGCGCTGCGAAAATATATGTGAAAAGTCTACGGATAAGTGGGACACGATTTCAACAACGCAATTTAGTGCTGAAGCCTGGAGCAAATATCCTTTGATGTTACAAGTGAAAAATTAAGCTACTGTCGTCCAGCGACGTTTACTGCTACAAATGCTTCAGTCATTAAAGTGCATTGTGTGCTGCATAAAGGTGTCTGGCTGCGTAGATATATTGTAGTCTAATAATGCACTTTTGTGTTTAAAACTTATGCAACCTTTTTTTCATGCACTCACATTTCAATATTCTATGTTCAACAGACACAAAATTCTGTTTCGAACGAGGTAATCAACGTAAATTTTCTTTGGTACATATTTCGCCCTGACAAACCAATCTGCGTTAATAGTTGATTTCAAAGTGCGTATGCCTACCTTATCTTACCTTACACATGACAAGAAACTTATGTTTAGATGGGGTGAAAGCATGATTAAATAATAGCCGACGGAGTCGTCCGCTCCAGTCATGTAGAGTTAGTTAACCCTAACAGTCTTCGGACGAAGTCCAGGTGATGAAATATAAGCTACTCCGCGTGTACAGGGTACCCTTCTGTGGCTACATCAGTGATGTCATCAATACGTTTGCATGGTTATTTCAAAGTTTATGAGGACTTAGGCCTACCCTTTCAGCACTAACAAGACTATGCAGTGGGCATGCTCGTTCTAATTAAATTACAATCCGTCTTGCAGTATCAACATTGATACAAAATTTTCGTTGTGCACATTTATTCCGAATTGTAATCCTACTTACGCTTCATGACCAAGAACAATAATTAGCTGTGCCTGCTCATTCCAAACGGTATTCACATTGACATTTATGTTCTCACGCACCAATCCAGTGTTGCTGAAGGCTCATTTCATCGAGCGTTGACAGGCACAGCGAATTTCTGATACTACCCACGCGACCTCTGAACAATTATTATTCATTTCGCATGTTCAGTGCCTGGCGCGCATCGCGCTAAGCACCATTTAGCGCGATAACGCAACACGGCGCTAGTGAAAGCGACAGCTAGCGTTAGTGAAGAGAAACTGAGCCTCACAGCGCCACCCCAATTAGGCTTCGTTTGTAGCTCAGTTATCAGCACATTAGGGTAAAGTAATTCGCGTAGAGGCGGTCAACTACGGCGTAACGAGCTCGCTTAATCGGGAACGCTTACGCTATCGCCATGACGCTGTTACGAGCGTGACTGATTTTTAGCAGTGGTTGGGCAATGAAGTTAGTCGATAGTTTACCTGTTGTTATGTAATTTCGCTGCTAAATTAAGCACTCTGCAGGTGGATTGCATAAAAAATGTTCTAGTGCGGCTGAGCGACTGGCTAAATCAAAGTGTATTTTAGCGACTCAACGAATGCTAAATATTGAGTTCCAAGTCGGGTGGAGTTTGTGTAAATATTATAATAGAACAAATTCCTTTATACTTCCCGCTTAACTCGTACAGAGAGGTAAATAAGTATTCGTACACCAGAAAAGTTGCTCAATAATCATCACTGTAAGAAATGAAAAGCATAAATAGCAATGTTGTACATATATTTTGAAGCGCAGAATCAAAATCTGCGAATGAAAACAAGAAATTCATATAGGCAAATATACAGAAAATGTACGCATATTCTTGTTCGTACGTGAAAAAAGTTTTTGCATCATAAGGCGATAAACTGTGGTTAAACTTCAAAGTAGAACATGCTAGATCGCTCTAGAATGTTCTCATGCTCTGGTCAACCTTCAGATGAAAATCAGGACATTCTGCAAGCACTACTCACAGAGAGCGATTCTAAGTGTGACTCGACGTAAGGAATTGACTAATGCCGATGCCACACGCTAGTCAAAAGAACGAGTATCGTCATCTTTTCGTCCGAACGCTATGTTGAACTCTTGGAAACACAGCTTTGAGATTGCCAAGAAATGGTGTAAAAATGTTTACCGTCAGTTCAATTTTCTCCGCAAGTGCCGTTAGTTAACTTTCGGACTTTTCATTATATCTGGAGGGATTTATAACTCAAAATTCTTTGCATGTGAGTGCTATTTAAATGGGCAAATCAACGCATTCGGACAAAAAGAAGACGATACTAGCTCGTTCTTTTGACCAGCGTGTGGCATCGCCATAAAGCACAAAACAGAACTGCATGTTTGTTGAGCTGTGAAAGCTGGATAAAGTTGCAGAAAGAGCTTTAATGATCAGAACATTCCATTTACTACGATTAGTTCATTCACGGTAGTAGCAGCAGCCTAGCATGCTGAACTGATAGCATTGGATGTTGCAGGTTCGAGTGCCAAGCCAGGCGAGAGAGCGTTGCGGCACTTGGCGCGCTGAATCAGTAGCCTAGTTGATAGGTATACAGAGCTACGGCGAGGGCACTTACTTTTCCCAGAAATATGGAGTGTAGGGAGTGCGAGTCGTTGCATGAGAACCTTCCGTCGATGGCGCCTTAGTTCTTGACGACCGGTGGTCGACTGCAGCCGTATACTCATCTGAGTCCAGTTGGCCAGTGCGTGTGGGTTTCCTAGTGGGGTGCGGTCACGTTGACCCTATACCTTTTATTACCTTACCTACCTAGATGATTCTTTGCACGTGGTCCAGGTGGCGTTATTCACGCCGCCCATCTTGTGCAGAAGTGATGCTGCACTTCGTGACCAGCGGGATGGCTAATAGCGAGTTATCCTCACAGTTCACGTAGCCGCTTATAGCAGGTTTATCTGGCACTGTCAACAAATGTGAGTCCCTTTAGTTTTAAAATTTCGAAGTCTCTATACGGGTGACAGTTCTAATGTGATGCGACATTTTGTTGAAAAACCTCGCCTCCCGGACCACGAAACTATTGAATTACTTTGTAGCTTTAACATCACCACCATTTTTGATTGGAATTCGCACTTCACAAGTGCGACCAATATGGTTTGAGTGTCTGGCAAGGATCTGCCCATTGACATTGGCAGCAATTCTTGCTAGAGTTTTCCAAATATATATGTAAGTAGAGCGCTCGAATCTCCTATGAATTGGATACATTGAAGTTGAGCAAGTCTTTTGTGATACTCTAATTCTTGTATGCCCTGGTTTTTAGCAGTGAACGATCTAGGTTCATTCACAACAAGATTTAAAAGACGTGGTGCTCTTAAGAACTATTGCTACCCAGGTGCTCCTAAGGCAATCTCTCCAAAATTACAGAGAATATTGAGACAACAGATAAAAAAAATAAAATACGATGGCAACCCCAGATCTTTCAAAATGACCAGGGTATCAGGAGTTCAGATAACTAAGAGAACAATCAATAAATAAAGAACTACACAAAGAGAGTCTAGAGTCGAGTAGCCGACCATGGAAGATATCACTCCTTTTGAAGCGCTACAGAGATGGGAGGATAAAATTTGTAAAAGAGCACAAAAATAACCCAAATCCTTCTTGGGAAAGAGTTTTATGAACAGATGAAGCTATGATTGAGTTGTTTGGTCGTAATCATGTATGGAGGAGAGTCATCGAAGCGTACGCACCACAGAACACAATGCCGGCTGTCAAATTTGGTGGTGGTTTGTTGCTGCTTTCTGTGAGAGGTGGTGGTAAACTGTCAATTATTGACGGTAAAATGAATGCACAAACATATCAACAAATCGTAAGGGAAAATTTAGTGCGTTCTGTAGAGGACTTCGGACTTCTTCCTGACTCCATTTTGTAGGAAGACAATGATCCCAAGCTTCCTGCTAGGACTACGAAGAAGTGGCTTGCTGAAATTAAACAACTTTGGCATCTAATGGCCTAGACAGTTTCCGGATTTGAATCCAATTGAAAACTTGCGGTGACATTTTAAAATTAAAAGCCGGGAAACAGGTCCGTACACATCACAAACTTGAATATAATTTGCCAAGAAAAATGGAGTGAAATACCTACTCTTGAATTTAATAAAGGCTTTGCTACGAGGTATTAAAAGGAGATAACATGTGTTTCCTGCTGTTCGATTATTTTGTCACCCTTAAAAATTGAAATGTACTATGTTCCTAAACACTGTAAATCATTTAGGCCTAGCTTCTCATGCATATATTGGCAATATACAATCTTATACGGTAAATTTATTCTCATTTTCTCCAGGCAATATACTACGAGTAAAAACATTAAATATTGTCATGTGTACAAACATTTATCACTTATTTTCCACCTCTGTAAGTTAATTTCAACAATCTTTAAATGTAATCCTAGCTTACAAGCTGACCTTACTACTACTGTGTATGCAATTGCTGAAAGAGTAAGTCCACTGCTAAGTTCAAATAGAATAAACATGCACCACTTACTTGTACCAATCAAATGAATATATCAAATCTGAAAAAAAAACGCAGTCTCTGATTGTCTTTCGCTACAGCCACTAGCAATTCATAAGCAAGTTATACATGGTGTACACAAGATTATGCCAATCATGGTTCAATAACGTAGCGTTACGTAGTTTAGCCATGATATCAACATCCGGACGTAGGTTACGGCAACTTTAAAAGCCGAGACCAATGCATTTTCAGGGATATCTAAGCTCCTCCCTAGGGTATAATTCTTTTTTCTTTTCTGAACTGCTTTAACTCATTTGTAAAGCACTAGATTTCTTAATACGCGTTTTTACAACAGGAACTGCATGACTGCATTTCTATTTACTTTCAGTCAACGATTTGCAAGTGCTGTTTGAACCTCGGCCGCACAATTATTCTCAGGGCCAACGCACTCGGTCAAAAATTCCAAGACGTTTACACAGTGAACCGTTATTTCCATGTTCCCTCGGCTGTAATCAAAAATTGCACTTGTTTCCATTATTGGCTGGCGCATTAACCGAGCGGCATAGGCGGTAAATAAGCCATTTAAGCGTCGTAAAAAGTGCGGTCCGGTTCTACTGCCCCGGGCCTGCGGTGCGTCGGACGGACGTCCTTGCCGGGGCGTCCAAGATGTCCAGGTGAAGACGGTGACATGGCAGCTAACATTTTCCAGTAGGGGAGGAAGGATGAAGGCTGTACACCCAGGAACCCTGCACCTCGTTCACCTAAATCGCACTAGCAGTTAGATAAATCTTGATAGCTACATATCATAACTCGTTTATATGTTCAGCTTGGAAAAGTAAACAAAACCTAAGGAATTTTGTACTGGCCGATGAAGATGCTGTTTAAATTGATGAAGAAACAAAGAAGTGTTGGCGTTGAGATTGAAAAATTGGCGATGATATTTAAAGATGTTGTCAGGATGATTAAATCTAGCCTTTACAGTTAGTTGCTGTGACATTCGAAATTTCAAGCCTGTGGAGTAATTTTTAAAAGTTTTATGAGCAAAAAAAGAGATACACATAGTATGTCAAGGCAAAACGTGCTATCTATGCCGGGAGGACAACGAGTCAGAAAAGAAAAGGATGAGCAAAATAATAAGTTCAAAGAGGAATGGGTCAGACCGAAAGGAGCCAAGACGACATCGAAAAGAGTTCTGAAAGCCCAAATAAGGCTCCGGTAACCTGGGGAGAGTTTCGAAATAATGAATCAGTTATTCCGGGTTTCTTTGAATTGAGAATACGGCTTTGCACCACAAAGTGACTGCGTGCGAGCATCTACCGAATGGGGAATATGTTTTGCAACGGAGAATATATTAATTTGTCACATTAAAGAAAATGAAAATTCAAAAATTTTATATAAGTTTTTGAATAACTTCTCTTCAATTTGCCGATATCGTATTAGAGCTGACCGTATTAACTCTAACTACTGAATGAACGCTTCAAAAAAAAAAGAAAAAAAAGACGAAATCGAGACACGCACAGTAGTCTGTCGATTTCAGCCTATTACACGGAAAAGAGCTCGCTTCAACCCATCCTCATTTTTGTGTGTTATTGTACAAGCCTCCACCTCAAGAATGGACCATAGGGAATAGTCCATTGGATTGGAATTGGCTGAAGACAACGGCCCGAAATATATATATATATATATATCAATAAGGAGGAAAAATTTCTAATGCAATATCTTTCTGTCCCTCGTAATGTGTGCAAAGCTCCATCATATTGAAAGATCCATGTGTAGTTTTTAAAGTGCTCTTAGACTTCTACATGCATCGGAGCCCTTATTGTCGTCAAGTAACTCTCCGTGTTGATTTTTCCATCACTGAAGACAACCACTTCCGGCTGCGTGCCTCTCTTACTCCATTTTTAAGCGTCTTCGGGCGGCATAGCTAAAGGTGACCACATCGAGTAGGACACATGCAAATTGCTGAGAAATCATTCATTCATGTTCTTGCATTCAAAAATTCTCTCAGTCGAATATAGACACCACATGTCGCTGTCGATATGATCGGCAACGTGAAGTGCGCAGTGCTGGTAACCACCTGAGTTTTTTACAAGACCGGCAGCGCTGCGTTCTCATCATTGAGGGCCGCCGACGGCTTTCGTTCACATTAAACGTTGCCCAACCCCCGCGTGCCCTGAACACACGTCTCTTATTCCGACCTTTATTCTTGCTGCATTATCTCAGTTCATATTAAGTCTGGCACGAGATGACGAACGGGCAAGATAGCGGACAAACTGGATTAAACAGCTCAGTCCGTATCGACAAATGAGCTTTATGTTTCAACATGTTCTCATTTGCCTTGGTGGACGCATTCACCTATATGCGACTCGAAGCATGCTTGTAATCAGAGGAAGGAAGCTCTAACAGCATCAACCAACACGTGCAATTGTGCAGCGTGGGTGACACATTGTGCATGGGTTACCCCAAGTGCGCCCTCATCCACCCCGGCAGGCCGGCACCACTCAGCCGGTATCGTTTACTCTCAACTTGGGAGACGTGGACGACAACAAATCAGTGGCTTCCGAAAATCAATTAATGCAGCTATCCTGTAAACTCATCACTGGATATGAATACAAATATTAATGCGAATGTCCGTCCATCTTGGAAATATAATTTGTCACAGATGTCAAGTGTCTACGGAGCAAACTTTTGAGTTTTGTTTTTAAAAGTGGATTTAGATCTAAGCACTACAGCGCCTGGTTGTACGCCCTGCATGTGATCACTCACACATGACACCTTTCCTCATGTGCACTCACACACGTTTACTCACACTCACTGCAGCGTCTTTACTCACGCACCGGAAGCAGACACTTTGGCAGGTCTCAGGCAATTACGAGGGCACGGTGTGTTGCCTCACGCGGCGGGTCTGTCAGTGCAGTGAGGCTGCTTCTCGCTCTGTCAGTGCAGTGAGGCTGCCTCTCGCTCTGTCAGTGCAGTGAGGCTGCCTCTCGCTCTGTCAGGGCAGTGAGGCTGCCTCTCGCTCTGTCAGTGCAGTGAGGCTGCCTCTCGCTCTGTCAGTGCAGTGAGGCTGCATCTCGCTCTGTCAGTGCAGTGAGGCTGCCTCT
>LQNS02015105.1:8933204-8981571 GCA_001587735.2 Parhyale hawaiensis
CTGTCAGTGCAGTGAGGCTGCCTCTCGCTCTGTCAGTGCAGTGAGGCTGCCTCTCGCTCTGTCAGTGCAGTGAGGCTGCATCTCGCTCTGTCAGTGCAGTGAGGCTGCCTCTCGCTCTGTCAGTGCAGTGAGGCTGCATCTCGCTCTGTCAGTGCAGTGAGGCTGCCTCTCGCTCTGTCAGTGCAGTGAGGCTGCCTCTCGCTGCGTCAGTGCAGTGAGGCTGCCTCTCGCTCTGTCAGTACAGTGAGGCTGCCTCTCGCTCTGTCAGTGCAGTGAGGCTGCCTCTCGCTCTGTCAGTGAAGTAAAGCTGCCCCTCGCTCTGTCCGTGAAGTAAAGCTGCATCTCGCTCTGTCAGTGAAGTAATGCTGCCTCTCGCTCTGCCAGTGAAGTAAAGCTGCATCTCGCTCTGTCAGTGAAGTAAAGCTGCCTCTCGCTCTGTCAGTGAAGTAAAGCTGCATCTCGCTCTGTCAGTGAAGTAAAGCTGCCTCTCGCTCTGTCGTGAAGTAAAGCTGCCTCTCGCTCTGTCAGTGAAGTAATGCTGCATCTCGCTCTGTCAGTGAAGTAAAGCTGCATCTCGCTCTGTCAGTGAAGTAAAGCTGCCTCTCGCTCTGTCGTGAAGTAAAGCTGCCTCTCGCTCTGTCAGTGTAGTAAAGCTGTCTCTTGCTCTGTCAGTGCAGGGAGGCTGCCTCTCGCTCTGGCAGTGCAGTGAGGCTGCCTCTCGCTCTGTCAGTGCAGTGAGGCTGCATCTCGCTCTGTCAGTGCAGTGAGACTGCCTCTCGCTCTGTCAGTGCAGTGAGGCTGCATCTCGCTCTGTCAGTGCAGTGAGGCTGCCTCTCGCTCTGTCAGTGCAGTGAGGCTGCCTCTCGCTCTGTCAGTGCAGTGAGGCTGCCNTCTGTCAGTGAAGTAAAGCTGCCTCTCGCTCTGTCAGTGCAGTGAGGTTGCCTCTCGCTCTGTCAGTGAAGTAAAGCTGCCTGTCGCTCTGTCAGTGCAGTGAGGCTGCATCTCGCTCTGTCAGTGAAGTAAAACTGCCTCTCGCTCTGTCAGTGCAGTGAGGTTGCCTTTCGCTCTGTCAGTGAAGTAAAGCTGCCTCTCGCTCTGTCAGTGAAGTAAAGCTGCCTCTCGCTCTGTCAGTGCAGTGAGGCTGCCTCTCGCTCTGTCAGTGCAGTGAGGCTGCCTCTCGCTCTGTCAGTGAACTAAAGCTGCCTCTCGCTCTGTCAGTGCAGTGAGGCTGCCTCTCGCTCTGTCAGTGAACTAAAGCTGCCTCTCGCTCTGTCAGTGCAGTGAGGTTGCATTTCGCTCTGTCAGTACAACAAAACAGCTGCACTGCAACTGTAGAATCTCTGCGCCGCTCGTTTACAGCTTTACGCAATTTCCTATCTACACATCAACTGACGCATAAACACTCCTGCTTACCGCAACAAGCTAACGAGAAAAAAAAATGAGTCCTTGCGGATAGACACACCTCGGAGCACAGCACAACATTCACGACATAAATTCCTGCTTAGCGTAACAAGTAAGCAAGAAAAAAAAAGAATTAGTCTCCTTGCGGAAACACACAGTTCGTAGTATATAGCAACCTCCACGGCACTCATTCAAGGGGTAGGTATTGAACCTCGAACAGACTGTAATAAATACTCGCAGACACACAAGTGCTGCAGAGAACCACGCTGTCCCAATAGAGTACAAGTTTGAATTCGTTTCAGCGGACCGTAAGTAACTGCATTGGATGAATATGAGGCAGAACTGAAGTCGTTGCTTGCAATTTCTACTGTTATTTCAGCTTCTAAAAACTCAAGACTTAACCTTGGCACAGATGTCAGTAACATGATAGGTTTTTAATCGATTTAATTAACTACGATGGTACGCAAGAAATGATTAGCGGTGCGTGCGCACATTGCAGATTATCGAACTTTAATTGTTTAAGAGAATATCTTGTATATCTGAAATGATGACGGCCAATTACGGTGCGAGGGCACCGGTGAACCGAATTAACTATACACTACTATGCAGTGATGCATCTTCAAATGCCGTGCTTAAGTTAGCGGATGATAGTTCGGCGACCAATGATTGCACGATAGCCACGGTCTCTTCTTGTATCGGAGATCTTAACGACACAGGTAGTGAAGCATCTTGTATTATAAAACAATATATAGATATAATTGGAAATTGTAAGCATTGTGTATTTGAAAGATGCAATGCCGCTGCAGCTGGCGAAATACATTCTCTTTGGGTTTTTAGATTTTATTGGAGATTGCTTGGAATTTTTCAGCAAAAACAGAAGATATTGCACGAAAAAAATAGTGTCAGCAAGGGTGTGAAAAAATAAATTCAAAAATCCACGGATTGCCAAATTATCCCTATTCCGGTAATTGAGGCAACGGATACGGTCTAATCCCTCCCCTCAGGAGCACATAGATATAATATGAGCCATTGATCATAGGGTTAGCTTAGCTATGTTTGTCCATCCTATGTATATTATGGGAAGATACGCCCTCAAAGGAACTCATACGATACCTTAGCAGCAGTCACTGTACGCTGTGGGTAGGGAGGTTGAGACTAGGATTGTTGTAACAAGCGCCATGCTCATAACATGGGACGAATTGGCCCAACTGACAGAACCCCAATGAACAATTGTGTTATAAAGTCAGCTACTGAGCTTACATTACCTGGAAAGCGCATATTGACGCAAGTGATGGGGCGAATATTCGCATCCGCGTAACATCCGCTCCTTTTTTGACAGCCGCATCTGCATCCGCGAATGCTAAGATGGTAAAATCCGCGGATGTCAGAACTGTAAAATCCGCTAAAGATAAGCATCCGCAGCAAAGGAGGCGCGGATGTGCAGGTTTATCACTGTACACTAAACTCATCCATGGCGATAAAAACTGCAAATTCTCATTGGGATTGAAATGTGTGCAAGCGCTGTCCCTGTCAACAAAGCACCATCTAAGTTTTCTTCTCACGTGTTGTACAAACTGCCGTCGTAAGAGGGTGTGTGTGTGTGTTTGTGGCGGGGCGAATATCCGCATCTGCATCCGCAGGACATCCGCACCTTTTGAACACCTGCGGATGTCGAGATGGTAACTTCAGCAATTGCATCCGCAGATGTTAGAACGCTTAAAGATCTGCATTCGCGGATGCAAAAAAATGACATCCGACCCATCACTAATTGTCGCAGGCAGAGAGAAGTTGGTTAGCAGTACTCGTTGGAGAAGATGCAGCAGCACCATCAAACGTACCAGCACTATACAACGCGTGTGAGGTGCGCCAGTTAGCAGCGCCATCAAGCGTACCTGAGCTGGACGACGCGTGTAACCGTCACAGCTGCACCAATAAGGCAGGCAGTTAGCAGCAGCAGCAGCGGTGCCAGTTGTGCTTTGAATTCTTAAGACAATTTCTCCCACTCGGCGCAGCCGCTAATTGGAGCTGCGATAACTCGCTGATTGGGACGGCCTTGAGACGCTCTGCGGGCAGGAGCGCTGAAAGAAAAAAAAATTGACGTACGCACCAGTTAAAAACGACGCAAGAAAAGTGGCGCAAGAGAGATCACAATTAGCTGAGAAAGAAAAAGGAGGAAGCAGTACGAGACAAATGAGAGATGTGAGAGAGACAAGAACGACGTATGGACTGATGTTGTAAGGGAGAGAATCGACTGCGCGAGAAAAAAAAAAAAAAAGAAATGGAAGTGCATCACATGGATGAAAGTTGAAAAAAAAGTGCATAAAAAATGAAGAATAATTTTACTGTAAGAACAAAGAGCAAATCGAGTATAAGAGCATACATGAACTGATGAATGTACGTTCTTGTTGTCCAAATATCTTTGTCGTTCATTAGCATTCTTAATTTTATAATTTGTGCAATTAACTTTTGTTTTGCAATCTTTAGCGTAAACAATCAGTTTGTCTGTTGTTCAGAAAATGCACTTAATTTTTTCTAAATACAGTTTTTTCTAGTTGTAACACTTTCGGTAAAACAGTTTTGCTGTCGAGTTTCGGCGATGCTTTTGAGGTAAATAAGTAATATCTGTACTCTTCATCGCATTTTTTAATTGTTTCTACTAGGAGGAATGATGTATAAGCACAAGGCAACCGCTGGACGGATACACTTGGTTTATTCGTTAAGGAGTTAAGGGCTTCATTGACGCCAAGGAAGCGACATGTACCTACTCGGACAATAGGAAGAAAAGTAGGAAACCCAAACACAGAACCTCTTGGAAGTCAGGAAAGACGACGAAGAACAACAACAACAAAGGTCCTGATTAAAGGTAGCAAAGAAGGTATCTACAGGTAGTCATGAAAGAGAGATGTCACAAAATGTTATTTAGGGCTAAGGCAATCACTGGCATGACCATGTGATGATAAACTTCTGTTTTGAGCTAACCTTCAAGACAGCGTGTATTTTGTCGAATTTATTCCTTTACTAATGAAGTCTTCATTCCGTAGCACTGCTACATTCTGTAGTGGACTGCGACCTTTATACAGTTTGCCTCATGCTAAGCTCATCATGTCTCTGGTAACAAGCCAGCACGGTCGTGTGGAGACCAGTATATCTTTGAGGGCAGATATTAATGTCGCGTCGTGCTGTTCTCAGCATACCGGAGGTCAGTCAGACGTTTCTCTGAAGTCTTGAAACTTTCACAGTGACATGCACGTTGTTTTGGAATCGGGCTAATGCAAATTGACGACGGGTCCACTCAGAATCAATGTTTTCAAAAACTTTCCGCACATTGCGTTAGATCAGCAAACATATTCAGTATTGAGTCTCACATGAAGTGCCTGACTGTCCTTCAACCAATCTACTGTAGTCTCGCATCGTTAGTAGTATTTTATAAGTTGTGAACATTGTACTGTATAGCACCTGTCTTTTTGCGCCCACTTTGGTTCCCAATAGTTGCAATTTGCTTTCATAGATACATAAGCCAAGAACTAGTTTTCGTTTTCTATGCTTAATTTATGATTTGACTTTTCATGTTTCGTCTGTGAGTTGGAAACAAGTTCCTCAAAAGCTTCAGCGCGGGGGCATCTTTTGATGTTTGGCGCCTCACCTGCGCTGTGTTAACCTCGACCGTTACAACAGCAAGGTAGGGGCAGTGGGAAACTCTGTTACTGAGTTGGAATCGTAAAGAGTCGAGGATATTTGTGTGAACGGAGCAGGAGTCGGACGCCCGCTGTCCCCATGAGTCGGGCACATGCAGGTGCTATAGGAGTCCGAGTCGAAATAAAATCAGCAGGTGGCTTTTGTGAAAAACCCTAATTTACTTAAGATTCAAAGGTTGTATAGAGTGCATGGATCCGGACCAACACCTCCTGTTCAGTTCTAGAGTTCAGAGTTGGAATTTCCATTTTTGACTCCAAAACCCTGATGAGAAATACTACATGAGCAACGTATGCAACAAGAGTGGATTTCGAACATCTTCAACAACACGTGTGCACTCCGACCCAACAACCATCCCTTGTGTCGTTTCAAAGCTCAAAATATTGTCATCAAGAACTTTATGTTCCTTCTTTTACTGCAAAGTATATCAGCTGGAGAGTGTGAGGGGCTACGCAGTAACACATTAGGAGCATCTTTGCCTTGCGGCAAGGTCAATCTTATTGCCCGGCCTCCCACTCAACGAATTCTTGCGTGTCACTGCAACTGACAGCGTCGGGCTGAGTGGAAAGTGCCTCTTGTGGTCAGTTCCAAGGGCTGCGCAGCGACAGTTCGTAGCGCCAAATATATGAGGAGGATCTGTCATGTTCGCTGCAGTGCAGGATTTACACACACATTCACGTACTTTCATTCTACGTACTATGAGAAGGTGAACGATGAGAAGATGGGAAAACTACCGGCACATGCACTCTGGGATATGACAGTTGTACAAGAATGGTCTCTTAGTCACACACTTGACTTCATTTTGCACGGGAAATGATAGTTTACTCCATTTGCATCCAATCAACACATACCTGAAGCTTCAGTATTACCTTATATATACATCGTAAGTTTAGAATGGTCGTGTGAACAACGGCGTAGGTAGATAATATAGAGTGAAAATGTGTGACTTCGCGTGCTTCTTCCGAAACGCAATGCAGTCTAGCCTGAGAAGAAAACTCTACATAGCAGAGTACACGACCCGAACAATTCTGCCAAACTCTACATGGGCCAATAAAACGTCAGTGTCTCGTCAGATTAGCACTGTTTGAGACGTCATTTGTGTAGTTCACTAACTTAAGATCTGTGCTGTGCTGCTGAAGAGTTTTGCTAAAGACAGTACCAATTGTGCGCATCTACTTTTTAAGAAAATGCGAACTGCATCGTAAATATATTGCGCATGAAAATTCTACGAAATTGCTGCTTTCCTATATTCATAGACGACCGGGTCGTTTACCTGTCGACAGGCCAAATCCTATTCTTTCAAGAATTCGGAATACATCGTTAGCATTGTCGCTTGACGCATCACAAAGTGCTCATACGGATTCAAAATACAGCGTGACCTTTGAGTGTTCCATACACTGTCACCACGCAAAGTCAGATGCACCATAAATCATAGAGCGAAGTTATGTCTTTTCTAGAGACGTTCCAATCCCACGCGCTGACTGAAGTCTTCAACCCGTGGAGCATCAAGGCCAACCGCACTGGACTTGCAGGCCCAGCAATAGGTCAAACTCCATTCATTTACTCCGAGGAATGGAGGATTTCTCTCTGGCTGACCCGTGCTTTGGTGGCTTTAAATCTTAGCGTGGCTGTGACAAATAGTCAACAAGCGATGGCTTGATTGGGGAGAGAACTCTGTTGTGCTTTCCAAGGAGGGTCTTTGAACGAGAAACACACGGTGCTGTTTCACTGGCAAGGTCTGAATGGGTACTGGAGAAGGATATGCCAAAGTTGAGAATGGTAATGATCGAGGGATTCAATTTATGGGCTCACGCCGAATATAAAGCCAAAGAAAGGGGAAATAATACTTCACAGACGTCCAGGAATATTCGTGTGCGATTGCAGCGTTTCTCTTACCAAAATAACTAAGCATTTCGTTGGAAAATGAGCTACTTTACACCACCGAAGCAGGCACAATTTCCAAGAATTTATGCTATTTTAACAGCTGGGATTACAGCCATTGGCGTAGTAGCTGCTTCATTAAATTGAACAATTTAGTACTGGTGCTACCCCATGAACACTTTTTGAGTTTGCTTTGGGTCGTCCAGTTTTATTCGTACGAACCTGCGCCCCCTGTCAAACCTAATTGTCCAAACAGTCAGTAGAAAATGGGTTTCTAAACACTTTTCTAAAGCTGTATCCTTTGGTATACTTACGTAGTAGAACCTTTTCTCAGAAACACAACAGAAATAAGGAAAACTAATTGGTGTCTTTTATACAGGCAGGGAGACATTTCACCTTGGATAGACTACACGGTGAACTATAGGCAAAGGCGACAGTGAACTTGGCAAGGCTAAGCATGACAGGACGACGGAGGGAGGGCGAGAGTGTTGTGGCTCTTCAGGATTATGAGCTGGTCGCATGAAGACAAAAGTTGCACAATAATCTGTGAACATTGACCCCTTGAGTTCACAAAGCATATCTGCAAAGCTTGAGCAATTTAGGCTATAAACTGAGAATACATTACCTTGCTTCACTAATACATGTGTAATGAATGTACCATTAGTTGCCGATAGATGCGTAAAATCGCTAGAAAAAGAAGGAAGCAAGAAAAGGATTATTCTCTTGCCTACATGAAGATGCTTCATAAATTTAAGACTAAATTTACGAGTCATGTAATTTATCAACAAAAAAACTTTCGTAATATAGTCTTTGTTTGCATTTTTGCAGCAGCACTTTCGTTTTTAAACCAGTAATACGTGAACAATGTACGTGGAAAAGAAGAACATGGGAAAAGACATGAGCGTCTCAAACTTTTATTCATTTTTTGCAGAAAATTTGCCAACGTCACCCCTTCAAAGCACCCGCGTCACCCAAGTTGATTCACTTTCGATTTCCGTTGTGCAAGTGAACGTCGAAAATGGAATTCACATTGTAACTGACTTCAATTGCTCAAAAGATGGGGCTTCCACCCGTTTCTTGAACCAAAAGGCTTTTATTCAAGAGCAGAAGTTTTTGTCGCAAACTAAAGGGAGCATTTAAGGAATGTCGTCTTGATCTGCTATATTATCGGTCCGTGGTGCCGAAATTCCCAAGCGACATACTGTACACGGAATATGAGGGTGAATCGGATAGTTCATGAACGGAAGAAGATATTCTTACGCTGAGACCATATACGTTACTCAAACGAACAACTTCAGGCGGGGATGGGCAGCTCACTCGTCGTTCTGGAAGGTATTTGAACTCAGTAGCTTAGATACCGTAGCATGAACAACATGCGAGCAGCGCATCCCCGCATTAAGTTGTTCGTGGTGCGAATATATAGTATCGCCCGGTATTATTGAGTTTGATCAGTCAATGTTTATATTTTTCACGTTAAAAGCTCCCGTAGCGGTTTAGACACACCTCGTAACGGGGTTGCAGTATGTGAACCTCTAATGAAATGACTCCGTCATGATCTGGTACGAATAGAAAATATTTACCCACACAAATTAGGATCCATTTGCCATTCGGAACCTGCAGTCCCAACTTTGTTGCATGGATTTCTTGAGATAACTTAATTGAAATATCTCTTTGCGTATCACCTGGCAACTCCTATGATCTGAAGCCGGAGCCGGGAAATCCATTTTCTACACTTCATTTTTTTTCTCCAACTGCACGTGTTACTAAAGTTGTATTTCACGACAAGACTAACAGAAATCTCTGAGCCCAAGAAAGTAAAATATGTACATAGTAGAATAGCCTATGGGGCAGCTAATTAGTCTCTTTAGAGTAGACATCTTTGATGAGTTGATCTTAGTATCCCACATAGCTTTAGGGCATTTTTATTGTACCTTGTATATTACAAGCCTCAATACGAGTACGCAACAGCCTCCCTCGAATAATTGTTATGTTCGAAAAAAAAAATCCCTGTTTTGCGATTATAAATTTCCCGTTTCTACCCCTCCCTGCACGCAAATACCAATACCTTCTTCTGATCCTAACTCTACAATACAAAGACCATCTCCGCTCTACGATGCAGCAATCGTATCTCCGTTTGCGCTCAGCCAATACGTGTACACACTCCGAACGCCAACACCAAACCGCAAGTTCCATTCTCTCCCCAGCTCTCTCATTCTTTGCAGATTCTCGACCCACATTTCTAGACTACGGAAAACTGCTACTTTTCAAGGACTGTTTGCCAGGTGAAATTTTTTCTCATTTTTGCCTACTTCAGAAGTGCTTACTCAGATTCCAAATATTAAGAGGACTCTAGCAAACACGTTCCCTTGGCAAGAGGGTAAGACATGGCAGTGCTGCAGTATGCTCCAATGGAAATAACCTCTGACTGATATTGTCTGCAGTCGACACAGCATTAACATATTTTACTATTATTACAAATGTAAGTTTAACCTCTATAATCTAGTAAAAACTAGCTTTTCAAAGAAAGGGCGAGTAAAAGTCGTGTTGTATGTCAAGATAAACGTGAAATCTATGCACGAAGGTGCTCCCATACAGGATCAACGCGCACGAGTACAGCGAGTCAGGAAAGTGGAGGAAGAACAGAGAAAAGTATCATCGGTAGGATTATGAAACTGGGATGAAGCAAAATGGGCATGGAAGAAAGATGTGCCGAAGATCCAGCGAAAGCTTAGGTAACCTATTGGGTCCAACTGGAGGAGCAGCTCCCCATGACATAGGATGGGCGAACGTAACTAATCCTATGGCTCATCCTCTGTCCGCTGAGGGGTTCTACTGAAAATACGAATTGCATAAAAGAAAAGGTTAAAACGACAATCATTGCTCATCGTTATGCACGTTTCCATTCGATTATTTTTCAATTATATCTAAGCCATGAAACACGGGTATGATGCGAAAGAACTTTCACATTCTCTAAGCATGAAGTTCTTTCGCATTGCTGTTAACTCGACGATCGGGAAATACACCAGCTCACAATAGCGTGGCGGTATAGCTATCGTCTTACCTAAATAATGCTTGCTATAAGTTAGGCGTTACTAACAATGCAAGGTTTCCATAGCGTACGGCTACTCGTGGGTTTCTCTTTTGCTTGTAATTTATGTTTGGATAGCAGAGCTCGGGCCACGTAAACAGCACAGGCGGCCATAATGGCTTGTCAACGGTGCATCACTACCTTGGCCGGTCACCGGAAGGATCCCAATAGCTATGCCTATTATTTTTTGGCAGCAGACCACGCGCGTCATAACAACAATCCGAGGCGTAATTTCGAAGCAACCTCCCTTGTTTGTTCGACCGTCCAACCGCAATGCGCCACTCAACGCAAGTTTCACCGACTAGCAATCAATTTGCTGAAGATATTTCCTCGACTCTTAAGCTTCCTTTCCCTTGGCGAAAACTATTGGCCTTAACCACAAAACCTCACCTTAACAGCTGAGTGCCGCAGTCAACTTCATGGAAAGTCGTGAGGTGAGCATAGCTTTATCTGCAAACGACGGCAAGTGCATTCCTGCGAATACCGTTAATGTTCGCCACTTTCTTTGCTCCCCCTTCTCCTTATCGCTAAGCGTCTCTACCTGCAGTATGCTTAGTCTTACGCCATTTCAGTTCACATTTTTATCAATTAATCGCGAGTATTTTAGGTACTTTCGTTGGTAGAAGTTGGCACGAGTACATTGAGTAAAATAGCAGGAACACAGCAGGCAGCTTAGAGTACTTTCATTGATATCACTTGCATTATTCACTTCTGATATACGATGACTGTAGTTTATAGGTATACGCATACATTCGGCTATCCAACAGCAAGTGAGAAACTACATCTTTAGCCACTCTTTGGCCAATGGGCGGCAAACGATACTGCATCAGTCACAGCTGAAGATACAATTATGGTTTGACTCTAGAGTACAACAAACGTATATCAAACTAATGTAACGTAAAGCCTTTTTTTAACAGCGAACCGTATCAAGCGCGACTACACCACAGAAAATTGTCCTATTTTTTTTAGAATTTTCGTTTTTTTTTTCACTATATGGTAAACAAGAAAGAAGAAACGTATCGCTGGTTGGGGCAGTTCTTGCGCAGCGGTTGCTATCATTTTAACATTGATCAATTAGGAAACAAAGGTGAATGTACGTCTCCATAGACCGCACGGCAGTAATTTAACCCTGTAATGATCAGTATAACGTACGTATATAGTAGTAATATCATTGTCTGAAGCGTTTATGCAGTTCGCTATACCCATATACACGTCAAGTATTTTTTTGTGAACTCAGCAACTTTACAACAGCATACCTAGCTGTCATAAATTGGTACTATTTATTTTATTAACATTGGGCAAATAATTTAGTACAATTGTTACAAAAATTATGATTTTCAGCAGCATCAGAATCTTCGAATTTTTTTCCCCACAAATGCTGCAGCAAATTCGTGGCAAAACTGTTACTAGCTAGAATTTCAATCTCACCTTTATCTGCATGTGGTGAAACAAACCAGGTCAGTTATACGACTGCATCAGTAATTATTTCTAAAAGTAACAGTATGACTTCATAAAGAAATACAGTCGCACTTTCTACATCGCAACAGCTAGTAACTGTTGTTTACTTGTAGAAGGTTAAGTACAGTCACCAACGTAGGCCATGTCGCCCATGTATTATTTACTTAGTTTAGGTACGCCAAGAAGGTTTAATAGACTACATTAAACTTCCTTGAGATGGGCACATCTACGAGGAAGGCCTGAGAGCCCGTTCGGTTGTCTGCACTGCACACCGGCGATCTGACAGAGAACTGCGTTGCCTCTACGATGTAATAGCCTTTGAAGCTAATTAAAATGCCTTTATACGGATTTACCGAGTCTGAATTTGGTTTTCTTAGATTACTTACGACACGAAAAGGGAAATCTTATTTCAATTGATAAAATTATTTCATAACGAATGGAACAGTTGCCCACTTAATTCGCCTAAACTGTCATACTTTATCCAGTCAATAAGGACTCTAGACCGTATCGTTCTTTCACTATCGTTCATTTACAACAATGCTTTCCTACTTCGAATGGTATATTCAAACTAATGAAGGCTACTTTTCCGGTTTTTATCACATATTTTACAATAGCGACTCCTGTGTACCAACGTACGGGTGCTGCCTAGTTCACTTCCGCATATATAACTCCGCCAAGGAGATTATGTTTTTGTTGAGTTAGTTTGTTTTACATTGTCTGTCACCAAGATAACTCAAAATGTTATGGACGTATCTTTATGGAATTTACAGTTATTGTTGGGGATGATAAGAGTAACAGATGATTACCGTTTGGTGAAGATCCGTTCAACCTTTTATTTGTTTGTCTGACCCTTTTTTCCTAGTACCATAACTCAAAAGTTATGGACAGATTTTTACGAAACTTACATGAGTTGTTAGATATATCATGAAGAGTGAATGACCAAATTTTTGTAATGGTCTATTTGTGTTTGTTTGTTTGTTTATTTGTTTCTGTGTTTGATTTTATGTTTGTTGGCAAAGTATCTCAAAAAGTTATCAATCGATCGTTATGAAGTTACAGGAATTATAAAAAAAATGTTAAAAGGCATAAATGATCAAAATTTTTGTGACAATCAGTTGGTCCGCTTGTATGTTGGGCTAATGTATGTTAGCGACATAACTTAAAAAGTTACGAACGGATCTTCAACAAAATTATAGAAGCTGTTATTGCAGTCAAAAGGTACAAATGACTAGATTTTAGTGCTAATAAAAATGAAATCATAGTATCAAGTGTGCACTCTCAGAGTGCCTTAGCTGCAACCGTTTCATGAACTACACGATTTCTTCTGACATTATTAATGTTAGTAACCATCCTCTACAGCCCCTGCTAATGTCAGGTTAGCCTTCCCACAGACGAATAGAAATATCCTGGCACAGAACTGTACAGAACCCCACTATAGCGGAAACGGCCCGACGCTGATGTTCTGCGATATTGACGTGCGCACCCGTAAATATTAATGCCAAATCTGCTGTTGACTTCAACAGCCCGAAGTAGATTACCAGGATTTGTTTCCCGTAGGTAGAGCATTGTTTGATGTGCCAATAAAACTGGACACTCGGTCGGACCATGGTCAAAATCAAGTGATCCATGCTGGTATAAATAACATCGTCCACGCGCATTTCAGCACGAAGAATACCTGAAAGCATATGCTATCTTCGTAGTTTAACGTCTATGCCATCTAAACATACCAGAAAGATAGACGAGAATAGTACAACTGTTTTCAAAATTTCTATAAAAATTGTGAATTTACCCACTATAAGTCACGTGGTATAGTGCATCAACGAACTGGGCCGTGACGCTTCACACTTCACCGAGCAAATAATAATGTAATATTGCTATCATAACGCTATTCCTACGAAAGCGTTTTACACCCGCTCGGTAAGTGGTTAACAGACTACAGGCGTGTGCGATTAGCCATGCAAGATCCTTTTCGGGATTCAGAGTATCTCTGACTGCATTCGAGTAAGCTGCTGAGCTTTCTCATCTTTCGTCGACCATGATGCATGTTTAAACTATCGGATCGACATGGACGCACAAGTTTGAAACGGTAGACGTCGATATTTTACTTCAAATTAACACTTGTAAAGGTAAAAGAAAACGATACACTTAAAGTACAAGCAAACCAGATCAAGATTAATACGAGCACATCAAAGGAGAGTTAATGCAATGATCCAGTTGGTATATAGACAACCTAATTCGATATGCTTTAACTAGCCGGAAACTATAGCTCTAGAGCCGTCAGCATTAGAGTTTCCAGTTCGAATCGGGTTGCAGCCGGTAATTGCTTCTCAGCGAGGCCGCGTTTTCCACCATCTCAGAGGTAATCGGTTGGCGATTACAGTAAAACTCAGCCCAAAGTGGTGAATTCAATACTAGCGACCAGTTTCAGACAAGTTACATATAATCGGATTATACTCTCCGATCCAAATAAAGGGAGGGTAGTGAGGTCCTGGCGATGCGAATGAGGTCTTCTTCTGACCGAGAGAGCGATCCTATAACATGAGGTCAGTGACCGACCTTCAAGCACTGTTTGGTTCACAATAAAACTCTCGATTACGATTTAGCAATCTACATCGCCCATGAACCGTTACAACCAATAGGCTGGCTGGCCGTGAACGGTACTGTTACTTATGAGGTACGTGAGGTCAGATGGTGGTCACTTCGGTCACTGACGGACATTGATGAACTACTCGTTTTCCATCATCGATTGTGTTCCACTTGCCAGTATATATCTTCCTTTTACAATAGACTCCCTTCAGCTCATTACTGAATACGAAGTTATGATTGTTAACCTTTTTAGTTATTTGCTTTGACAGTGTACGTATAGATGGCAGCTGCTTCCCATTGAAGAACATTTCAGTAATTCAATATCTTTTTGTTTTTAAGATATTGCGTTGCACTGAAATAACGCACCGTTTCACAGGACGAAATAGCTGCACGCTTACGTGGTTCATGCGTCAATGTTTGCTTTTGCCGACGATAGGTTCCTTGTGACAGAATTTCCTACCTGAACCTGCAAAAAGTCTCAAACATTTTCTTTCACTAGTGTCAGTGAAATGCCTGAGACACAAAGTGTATATAAAGGATACATTAAAAAGTATTGGGTATCTAGCAAGAAAATATTTTTCTAGCTATATATACGGTGCATGGGGAATAGCTATATATTCTAGGGAATAAATAGGTTCGGCATTACTAGCGACAAGCAAAAATCCGTTCCTCTGCATTTCTTATTGAGCTACATCTACATTCACTTTAGTATAAATACGATCGCTCATGTAAAACAAAGTAGCTGTACCGCGCCCGTCGTGACAGAAAGGTGTACAGCAAAAGTTCTCTTTCTCTCTCTTCCTGCTCCACTTTCAGCAGTGCGTTATTATTACAGGAATTTTATTATACAACAACTACACGCCTTCTCATGCTTTGCTGCCCATTAAAAAGCTATAATGGGATCATATAAAGTTATAATGGAACTTCCTGCTCTGCAGCGAACCTGTTGCTGTATAGTGGACATGGTCGACACTTTTGTGTAGTAATTGTAGTGTGTTGCGGTAACATTAGCAGAGGGGTCAACTCTTTTGTTTCTTCGGTATCAACGAATTCAGTTTATTATTGGTGCCAAAAGCTGCGAGTATTTCTTTTCCTTCGTGCATAGAAAACATTATTGACACTTTAATCTTAGTGTGCTGTGGTAATGTTAACAGGGGGCCAACCCTTTTTAAATCATAGTATCAACAAATACAGTTTTTTATCGGTGTAGAAAACAGTGAGATTTTATTTTTTTCCTGAAAAACTCTCTGACGGTATCCCTACGCACCCACATGTAGAAATACCTATCTAGTACACATAAACTTAATTAGGTTATGCCACGCAACAAAAACTGTTTTTTTTGTGTGTGTGTGGGAAGACATTAGAGAAACAACCTTCTAGCACAATAACACAACCTGGTTAAAATAGGGTTGACGTATGGTTAAAATAGGGTTGATGTAATCATACAAAATACATTTGGCTGTGTGAACCGAAAAAGATTATTCTCTGTGTTAAGCATAAAACATAAGTTCACACAACGAAATCTCCAGTTAATGTGCCAAATAACTCTACCAGAAACAATTTTATTACTATGTTAAAGACATCTAGTTGTGCGTGTACTTTATTTGGTACAAAAAAATATCTTCAGTGGTCCTCGCACCTAATTATGTTTGGTTCAACCATTTGGTTATTTAACTAATCAGTGCTCTATTTGCAGTAGCCAGTTGAACAGCTGCAACATTTTTTGTACATTTCGTGAAGTTAGCTTATTAGTATATACAATTTACTATGACGTATTTTTAATAACTATGAATTTTTCAAGAACCGTATTTCCTTACGTAAAAGGTATCGCTTTGACCTACTTTTACAAAAGGTCACGCATGACGTTGGTGCACCAAAATAACCTAGACGAACTCTGATATGAGCTATAAAGTGCGCATAAATTTCGGTAAGCTTGGGAAGCCCTTTATTTTACAACTTCCCTCAAATTAATGGAATTTGTATTATTACTTTTCACCCATTTAAACGAACTATATCTCGCTCAACCTATAGCTATTCTAAATTAGCTTCATGCGACTAGATTAACGTAATGTACCTTACCTGACCTATCGCACCTCGTCCATGCATGCAGTTACACGAAATCACTAAAATTTATGAAGTTCGTGAAATCATTCGTCTTACAATCTCATTGAAACATACATAAAATGTAACCTAGCAATATCTTTCTACATCAAATACCTACAACATGCTTATATGTACTTACAAGCTAACTAATCTTACTTGAAACTCTCCTAGCTTCCAGGCAATAATATACACTGCAGCTTGAGTACGACAAATTAGAATTGTTTTCATACTTTCTTCCGCCCAATATTTGCAGGCGCTATGGAGTGTAAAGCAAAAACTCGAACGTGCTCTGCTCGTTTGCGTCGCCGAACTCTTTCTCGAAAGTTCAACATACGAAGTTTATACTCGGCCTTCCGTTACCATTTCTTTTGTGCACGCATCGTTTAACTAACCGACTAGAACACACATTTCGTTACTAAACGTTGGCAACGGTTACGTGTTAATTACCGTTATACGCTGCGGTCCCAGACGGTTATGATTAGTCTACGCAATTAAAGCTCTAAACTCTGTCGGTTACTGCAACTACCTGCAGTGCGTCGGAGGTTGCGATCGACGACTTAAGAAATGGTGCAGTTTCTTTGGCTCTGCACCTTCAGTATTGCGCAAAGACAGTTTTTCGCTTCCTTATCTCACGGAGGAATGCGATAACCCAATGATTTTATTAATCTAAACTGGTAGACAAGTGAATTACGTTTATGATAGGAATATGTTTTGGTCAACAGTAATGAAGATCATAGGCATTTATCTGATATCCACAGGGGTGACACTAGATATTATCAGATATATAATGGACGAAAATGTGCAATTTGACCATAATTTCGCTGCTTCGCATTTGAGTGAGATAAGCTCATAAAGTGGACTTTTCAACAATTTAATTCTCTTTCAGCGATGAACTAGATAGACTCTTTATGTATACTCCGACTATTTCGAAAAATTTACGTACGAACGATACTCAGTTTGTTTTTAAATATTGTTCCATTTGATAAAAATTAAAACTCCAACATCAACAGACTTGAAGTCTGTCCACTTTGTGTATTTCAATTTTAAATTCATCCGTAGCTGTTTTTTTTCCACGCTCCAAGACACGATCTTTGGAGCTTGCCCTCAGTTGTTGCAGTACAGCACTGCGTTCATTACTTGTTAACTGAAGCTTTTAACAGTTTAGCTCAGAATTTTCACTATTTCATCTTTCTCCATCTCAGTTTTTGCCAGTGCGTGGTCTGACACAGTTAGATTTTGTGGTTTTAAAAAATGGTATTATATATATATGTGATAAAGGTTATTTTAACTGTATACACTAATATCAGTAAATCAAGAGCACCAATAATAACCAGTTAATATAAACAGCAAGTAATTTGACTGCATGAGAATTGCTGAAATTGCTGAATGAAATTCCTGGCCCCGGAATAACTGCTTCAGAACAGAGGAAGGGATATTTGCAGCCAATCACTGTATTGTGGAATGAGATGCGATTTCGTAATGTGATTGCTATTAAAACACCAATTAAATATTAAGCGAATATCAAATTCAGTACTAAAAAAGGTGGCTCGATATTTCAGTCATGTAGCAATTTCTCAAATTTTATTTAATTTTTTCTATGGAAGCTCAACTTTTTTGACGCTTAGCATAATGATACAAATAAATGAATTGATGTATTAAACTCTCGCCTAGGCTTAGATGCTATAGCTTGGTTGAATGCATCAGATGATTCTTTTTGGTTAGGAGAGAAATAAACTGTATTGCGCTAGTGAAAAGATTCCCAAAGTAGGTTGTATTGCCCCACAAATACCAGAGAAAGTCCTGTCGAGTCGGGAAAGTTGGGAGTTTGGGGTAAAAACCAAAACTAAACAAATGCAAGTATATAAAAAGTATACTTATGCATGTTTGTGCATGGGCAGGAGAAGTTGCTTTAGGAACCTATATCCACCCTTACATCATTTTTGGCGATCTCAGAAGCTGTGTTTCAATTTTAGAGTGTGGGACGACGAAAACTTACGTACTTATCTCGCTGCAAGAGAGGCGCCGGCACGACAAAGCATGGAACCGATGCACAATAGAGCGACAGTTGCGATAATTTCCATTGAGAGTACCGATATGCAGCCACTTTCCCAAAGTGCGCTCTACGGACGGACAAACGGAGCTCCCGTCTAAATTCCGCAAGTGCAGCTGTGGTTGCACTGCGGACTCTGAAAGTATCCCCCAGGTCGCCGAAGCGTGTCATGCGGTCGCCTGCGTAACGTAGTTAGCTAGACCCTGCACGCGTACTGAGGAGCGATCGGGAGACAGCCCTTCTACTACGCCATGCAGTTAGAACAACTATGACCAACTTTTACTCGGTCATGTAAATGGCAATCGTTGCGTTCGAACTTTCGAAAGGGCAACTTTTTTAGAGAGCCAGTAGTTTGCATTTGAAAAAAGGAGTTGAAGCTATTCCGCTTCACTAAATAACCATTAGACATGGAGTGAGGATTTTATAATGGTTGAAGAGTGGCTTAATTCCCTTGCCGAGCACGGAAAAGGGAAAAGCAATTATTTAGTTCTCGTAAGCCAATCTCCGAACATAAAGTGACAACTTTTCAATTTCAGAGTCGTGTTTTGAATTAGATGCTCGTTTTTGTAATACAATATATCACGCAGTCCTTCGCTGAGAAGCATGAACTACATCACAATATTATTATGTAAATATACCACTCCATGAGTGCACATTAATAAAAACAATAACTGAAATACAACTAAATAAAGCCTCACTTTCCAATAGAAAACCTCACTGTAGGAAACATCTTCAATGAAACACGAGGCGAGTATGAGATAATGTGAACATAAAAGTGTTCTTTGATTGTTGATCGAGTGAAGGAGTAATTTAGTGGCCTACACAGTACGTATTCATTTAGAAAATATTTCTTAGCCTTGTACATAATTGACATCATTAACCATCATTGCGCAGTGGCCAGTACAGTGGGAGAAAGGGGGTACGAAGCGTAGAAATAACTTTGCTCGAGCAGTTGTGCGCGAATAATTTGTGCGTGGTTGCCCTGTCGGCAGCCGAGTGAGGGATGTGACGGCACACAGAACTCCAGTGATGCCCATAAGAAAAGAACTCCAACTGAAAGGAAGCCACCAAAAAACAGGATGGGACGCTAGCCGACAGGAAAGGAGAAGATGATATAATATGAGACACTAACCGACGGGAAACGAGAGGATGACATGAGTTGAAACACTGACAGGAAAGATGATATAGTTAAAGACACTGAGAGACAGGAAAGGTGAAGATGATATGGGTGGTGAGACTAGCAGGTTGGAAAGAACCTAACAGGCCCTATAGGTTGGAACACAAACAGAAAGGATTCGGATAAGACGATACACAGGATGGGTCACTAGTAGAACGGAAAAGACAAGAAGATATTGTACGATAGGAAAGAAAAGGACGATGGGATGGGTCACTGAGGAAAACGTAACACTGTCATTAGAGACGGAACATATAGATACAGAAACGACCAACAAGAGAAGAAACAAAATAATAAGTGGTATACTTGGAATTATAACAGGGACACGACCGTATATACACTATACAGGCTACCGAACAAGAAATTGAGGCAGCAGTTTATTGATGAGCGGTAAGAGTTAAATATTGCATTACGCGTGAATTATATCAGCTGGGTACTTAACAAAATAATCTTGCAATATCAGCTAGGTAGTTTATGGGAACATATGGCGCATGCTAATATCGTGTAATCTTGCACAACAAGTCCACAATAGATTTATACGTATGCGTTGCAAATCAATCAGCTAAATCTGTTTGGTTGATTTGAATAAAATAGGTATCAAATTTTTTCATCATAGCATGAGGCACTTAAATTTTCAGGCGGTAATTGCCGACCAAATTACGCTTGTGACCGTTGAAAACTCCGCGGGACCGGGTTTTTCAGCCGATTCTAGGGTAAGTATCTTAGGTTTAACGCATAAAACTCGAGCCAAATTGGTGAACTGAATTCCTAAATTCGGAAAAGTTAAAACTACTTGTATTAGATTATCTCGGCCAACTAGAAGCTACCTTAGCCCTATTTTAACCAGACAGTGTTGCTTTGCTACAACGATTCTTTGCCCTATTATATTGCTACAGAAAAATAGTCTTTCCAGCGAGGAAGTACAAGTACCTAATAAAAAAATCAGGGCACTTATTCGATGTCTATAGCCGAGACTCTCAGGCAATATCCGAAATTGATTAAAATTTCTTGACTAGGCTTAGCCTCATTAAATAAGATTAACAAGCTGCAGCGATGGTTATTTCTTAGAATACGGGATGTCCCAGACTGATGTTTGCTGGGATTAAATTAACTTCTTGCTTAGCATTTACAAAAAAAAAAGCTGCAGCGAGTACACAGCTCCCCACCTGACCGTTAACTATACACGCGGTCGGTCTAACTGACGCCGGTCACCTCAAGCTAGCTAACCATTCCCACATAACCGGTTTTGGGCTCAACCCAAGTGACATAAAAACACACTTCTGTTCTCTTTTTTTTTGTCTTCTCGTCGTCATATATGCACAGAATACAAGGCGTAAAACAAAGAATTGAGTTAGGTGAAACTTGAAAAATTTGTCTGTTACACCTCCATTTTCAATTTCCATGGCCACGGAAATGTAGATGTCCTTGGGTAGGGGCAACTTTCCTTCGCTTGTTTTGGCATAGAAAAGAACGCGCGCTCTGCATAACGTCACGACTATCTTGACTCAGTTGAGATTTATCGCACCATTTTGCCGCAGTACCATTGTGTATAAGAGCCTTCAGAAGGTAATTTTGTTTCAATATAAAGGCAGACGAGTTCATAACTGGACTTCAAAAGCTATCCGATGTTACTCTTCACAGAACGAGGAACCGTACGAGTCATATGCTGTAATTTTAGCCAAGGGAAAGATCATTCTTCAGTTTACACCTACTGATGAAAATGAGATGCCTGATAATACTCGATATTAATAAATGAAACCTTAGATCTTCAGTAGGAGGCATACGAGTTTAATCGTACACGTTTACTATGATACTTAACTAATTTCATCAAGTATTCACTAAATGTATGTGACAGCTACTGCTTGCCTAAGAAAAATCGCACAAAACGGGAGTTTTACTGTAGCTATGCATCACATGTACAATGCAAATACATCACTATAAATTAATCGAGCCATTTGCTTACAGCACTTCTGGGAGGAAGAAAACCACTGCTCATCGAAATCATGAATAACAGATCCGACACCGCGGTTTGGAATACATAAGTGTAAGGAGTTGTTGTCCTCGTTACTACTGAGAGACTTGCTGTATATGCAATATTGACACACAGGTCATTTCACTTTAGAACTGAACTCGTTATAATCAGCGATTTCAGGAATTGAATATCAGCATTTACTTTGCAGTTTAGTTTTAACACTTTTTCCACCTTCCTAAATATTTAGAGACGTCCACCGCAGCGGGATCGTCTCATTTTTTAGATTATTAAATCTGCTCCTGAAATTTTGAAATATACGAACGTGCCTAAATTCACTTATGGGGCAGGTGACGTTACTAAACAAAAAAATAGTTTTTCCCAAAAACTGTTTTCTACTTGGTAAATTCCTTAACGCGCAGTACTAAAAAAATAAAACCGCTCATGTAACTTGCGTGGCATAAATTTTTTTTATATCCGTATAGTATTTTTTATGATATAGTATGGGGAGTATTGGGGAGAAATCATCATAAGCGGCAGAGGACGCGGCAAAGGTCGGCCGGCCCCGACAATGTCATTCCAATGTCATTCTGTTTTCCGGATCATCGCTAGCGTTACGCAACCTTTGAAAATTGCTCCGGAATTCCGTAACAGAACACTTTTTAAAAGATTGCGTGTAAAATTGGACGTAATTAATATGTTTGGCATGTGGAACGTAGGTACCTTTATTTAGTGGGTGTGAACACCAAGTATCCTAAGAATAAAGAATGTTTGCGATACTAGAACTTTTTTTCAGGCTGGTTGGAAATATTTGGAGCAGTTAAGGAGATTAACTGATTCACAATACCGCAGGTTTAGATACCAAGTACCAAATGTTTTTAGAAACTTAAGATATTAGCCAGGCGTCCGATAAATTGAAATATCTAGTGCGATGATGACATATAAAAATAAATCATGAGATACAACGCGTAGTACGTACATTAAATCGAGGATAACCAGCTTGATGGCGCTATCTCGTGTACTTTAAAGGCCCAAATTTGTTGGATAGAGGTAGAACTTCTAATTGTTTCTCTCCCCTGACGGTCCACCCTGATATATACATACACACCGATATTACTTTACAGTATATCACATATTAGCTTGCCAGGCTACATACACAAATTTTCTTGTCATAAATGTATGCAAATCTACTGCTGTAATGGTGAAGGCTTACCATTATGACTGTTAGTAGTATTATAATTTTTACACAAACATGAAGAGTAATGTTACATAGTTCGTTTTCAGGAGCCCCACACAATAACTCCAGTACTCAGTCCGAGCATTTTGGCAGTTTTTGTATATGGTTTAGTATGTAATTTACCCTGAGCAGAATCTTCTCACAGAGCGCAGCAGAAAAATGCATATTGGCTTAAACGGAGTTTTTATGTACATATGCAGTTAAATTTTAATCATAATTAGCTACTCAATTTTGTTAGAAAACGTGTCGCAAAATAACTGCTAATCTCATCACACATTAGTAGGATAAAATGTCTGGTTCGACTTTTCTTAATGGAATGCTACTATATTTTTAATTTATATAAAAATATCAATCTATACTCCCAAGCTTTAAGCTGTCTCAGTTAAAAATATATTGCAAATCAACCTTCAGCTCAGGCTATATTAAAAGCATCATATAGTCAGTCTGGCTCAAGTTTCTCTGAGAAAATGCAGTTTGTCTACAATCTTTACTTTTTAAGATGCAGAGTCTACTGCAGCCCAAGACTTATGCAGTCCGTCTACCACTATCATCTTCTGCTACTTTTTACATGCAGGAGTCGGGCAGCCGAACGAACCAGTTTCAGACGGTGCAGTTTTTGTGGCTGACTGCCACTGCTGCAATGATTACTGAACAGTTACATCCCAACTGAACTTGATCTTTACACGAGATTCCGAGAAATATTTTTGTGCCCACAGCGTAATAAAAAAGAAGAGTGCTGTACTTAAAAGAATACGTTTTCACATGCAAGAGAATTCTCTACGTCTGGCTTCCAAACGCTTCAACCGAAAACCTTTAGTTATGAGAAGACCAAAGACGATAGTTCTTGGTACTAAATGTAGTACACATGCCAAATTTCTTGGCCATCGGAAGCAAATTAATAGCAACGGTGATAATGACAGTACAATAATAATGTTTATTGAGATGAAAATAGCGTAAAGAAAAAGATACAGTCGATAAAAGAACGCCATTAAAACACTTGAAAGTTGCAGATAATTATCATCGAGCCTATTGGTCACTGTTAGCTAATTTTGTTGAATTGTTTGGTACAACACCAAAGAGACAATTCTTAGTGTGCTCGGTGCTTAGTAAACGTAAGCATAGGCAACGACAATTCAAAATTTAATTCTACATACATATACATTTTTCTGTAATAAACTGTGAAATAATTAGCCAAAATTATTAGCCAAGTATAATAATAGTTGTCAAGTTGTTTTAAGACATGCACATCGCCAGCATTCTCTGTTAACATCTTTACATAAACTGCAATCTTTAATTCATTTGTCATTACAAATTTCTGCTTTTCAACAGAACGCTGTTGCACTTTACAATGTGAATTTGTGAATTTTCCCGTCTTGGCCCTAAACTGCGTAACTGAAGTCTGCTATCGGCCACATCAGTAGTCAAACGCTATAGTGGCTGAGCACCAGGTTTCATGGGAGGCATTCATTCACGCTCATCGATAAGTCGACCTCGTATTTCATAGACGCGACCACGACAGAGATCGTCCCATGGTCTATGCCAACAGTGCCCACCTGAGACCGAATCAACTAAAAATGAGATGGCGAAGGGTACTTCGCAAGTTCCGGTGAAATATACCCAGGTAATTGTACCATGGAAGAAGCTGACATATGGTATAAGAATATATCGAAAATATTACTAGATATAGAAGTAAAGCCGACCAGGATAAGAAAGGATATTACATTGCAATGCGGTTTGTGCTTCAGTATAATCCCCTTCAAGCTTTTCACTTACTAATTAATTAGTGAGAACATCGAGCATTCTCCTACACAGCCGCCTTCAAAAAGGGTTTACACCAATCATGAATAATTGACTTTCAGAGAATCCACGCATGTCTACCAATGCGCCCCTTCCTTTCTCTTGAATATACTGCTGTGCTCATAGAAGAAATATTTGTTTCGGCGAGACTGCGCGTACATAAGACCCGTACTACGATAGCCTACGATAAGAACTATTGGTCCAATTTGTTAGCAGCAGACAGCAGAGCAGATCCTGCAGGCTGGCCACACTTCATCATCCCTGAGGATGCTGGCCAATATTCGCTTATCCGTTTTATCGACTGCACTCCATGAGAGGCTGGCAGAGTGTTCGTTTTATCGACTACACTCCATGAGAGGCTGGCAGTGTCCGTTTTATCGACTGCACTCCATGAGAGGCTGGCAGAGTGTCCGTTTTATCGACTACACTCCATGAGAGGCGGGCAGCGTACTTTTTATCGACTGCACTCCATGAGAGGCTGGCAGTGTCCGTTTTATCGACTGCACTCCATGAGAGGCTGGCAGAGTGTCCGTTTTATCGACTACACTCCATGAGAGGCTGGCAGTGTCCGTTTTATCGACTGCACTTCATGAGAGGCTGGCAGTGTCCGTTTTATCGACTGCACTCCATGAGAGACTGGCAGAGCGTCCGTGTTAGCGACTGCACTCAATGAAAGGCTGACAGAGTGTACTCGCGGGTGTGTATGTGTGCTACACGTCGCTGGAACACATTCCAACTCTTGAGATGATCGTTCCAGTCCAGTAATTCTAGTGTGAGAATATTCTTTTCAACGTTTTATTCAATGCAGGTGCTTAGTTCTGGTGCGGTTAGGCCTACCTACATTAATGAAGGTAAAGATATAAAGTCAACTGGGTTGCACGCCCTATACCTGGGAGATGCACTGCGTCGCGCTGTAATTAAATGCCCACAAAACCCTAACAGTGCACGGCTGCAGTCGCTCATAGATTGTCAAGGCTATGGCGACGAAGATGAAAGAATCTTGTGTGAACTGCGACCCTCTGACTATCTCCATGTCTGGTCAAGTCAGTGCCCTCGAATGGACTGTAAGCGTCAGAAACGCTGAAATTGCAAAGCTGACGATTAAAGATTTCACCGCCATGGTGAAGAAGCAAACTTGCCATGGAGTATGCAAGTGCAGCAGTCTTAAACTCTGCCACTGAGAGTATATATCTGTAATACTATAATATCGTAAACAGCATACGATTGTTATAGCAAATATGCTTCAAGTTAGCACCACGTGCTTTACACTCCACTTTGCAACTGAGAAAACGACGATCAGTATACCAATAACGGTTGCCAATGCAGTCAACAATTACAGTCAAAAGTATGACTTTGCCATGACTTTAGAAAGTCAACTGCGCCAGGCAGCGACAGTCGGCAGGGGTGCAGCTGTAAGGACTGCTGTAGAGGTGACCTTGACAGTTGGCTGCTTCTGCGCGCCTACAGTCAACGGTATATACGCTATATAGCGTGCGCTTCTTTCTGCTTCACCTCAATGTCTTTTGCGCCTTAAGCCAAAATTATAGACCCTTAAACCAGCTGCTTTACTTCCTACTGAGGAAAAGTATTGACATGTGTAGCTGAAATTGGTTCTCCAAGGAATGAATGAATGATAGCAACAAGTTATTTTCTGCTCCACGTGAATATCTTTTGCGCTTGAAGTAAAATTATAGGCCCTTGAGCCACCCGCCTGATTTCCTATTGAGAAAATGTAACGTATAAGAGTGAGTAGCTGAAATGGCATCTGTAGCGTATTTTGCCTACGAAATACTTTCTGTTGCCAGGAAGTATTTGTTTACGCTCTAAACCTTAATTACAGCCCCTTACGTGTTGCTTGAAGTCCTACTGAAGAAACACATTGAAGCGCGTAGCTGCGATAAACACTCTACTACATCATCTCAACAAGTTGGTTTCTATATAAAAGTTGCTATATCTTATGCGCTGTTAACTAAGTTACAAGCTCTTGCCTGTGACATCACATCTTGCTCAGGCTTAACAAAATTACGAGCGCGTCTAGTCGAATTCGAGGTTTTCGATACACACACAAATGATCTCTACTAGCAAAACTGCCCAACGCAGAAACGGAGGCGTACAGTTTATTTCCGTAAAAGTACCTCATATACCAAATAATTTTTTTGCTGTTTGGAATAACACTTACTAGTTACTTTCTATAACAGAGTAACGCACCACGGAAAGGTGAGTGCAAGTAGTGCAGTAAGAATTCTCTAAATATGTGCAATATTTGCCTGTAATTAACAGCACTTCTTTACCGCAGAAACGCTAGAATCGGTATACGGTATCTTTTTATTATTGAACTAATGACATTTTCTATGTGCAATAGCTTACTGTAGATGTACTACTATCAGCTAACAGCTGTAGAACTTTGCTTGCAGTAAATCAACATATGGTTGGGTAATTGCCTTATGCTGCGTATTGTTCAAGGACGTTTGCATCAATTTTGCAAAAAATGCGGCATTAAGGAGTATATCCGCCTCACTGCAGCTCATATATACAGCAAAATGCCGTAGATTAGATCGTATATCGAACCAATTATTCCAGAAAAGCATTATCGTGATGCTGCAACTCATTTTACTTCTGCTGCAATGCTCCGTTATGCGCCCACGAATTGTCTGATTTTACGTAGCAATTTTTCCGTGAATTTTGGTATGCAATAACGCATTAGCAACTGATCAGAGCTAATCGAAGTTTGGGTTTTGATTGATCTCGGTTCGGACCTCTAGGCCGGTGTACCTAATCTAATTTGGGTACATCAAGCCGGTACTTTTCATCTAGACTTGATATAAGTGTCTCGTAAACCTCGATTCTTTGTTCTTAGATTATCGAAATAACTCTGCTTTCGTTGCAGGTTCAGTACTGTTTTTGGATATAATTTCGTTGATTGTGAATGAGCTTCCGGACATACAGTGGCGAGATCTGGCGAAACTAACATTAGGTATTTGAGGCGGCTTAATCCAAATCAAGATAAAGAGCATCGTCTCGGCGTGAATTCACCCATCATACTTCTGAACAAACGTACAGAGAAACGAAGGCAAACTTACAAACACAACAGATGCACTTGTACAGCAGCTCGGAAGAACTGGAATTTCGCTAGGATGCTGACGAATGGTAAACAGCAGCGAGCTCTCACGATAATCAACAACTTTCTCTGCACCCCAGACCGCACTTGCCATGAGATTGAGACTTCTTTCCAAAAATGAAGGAAAATTATTCATCTGTTCTCATATTTGCGGGTGGAGAGCAAAAACGTTGGCTTGTTACATAAGGTAAAGCGATGCCCCCTGATAGTTATTATTATAATTTATGACATGAAAGTTGGTTTGGTGACGGTACTGGTATACCAAGAACAAAAACTGTTTTTTCGCTTGATGGTAGTGGGAAGATAGAACCTGCAATAATGCAGAGAATAACATAGAGCGAGTGATGGCAGTAGTAACTTTCATTAAAGTTACACAATCTGTGCTGGAGTTTTTTATGCGTGCTGAAAGCTGTTGACAATTATATTGATACAAGATCCCTATCAATGTGGCATTTACGTGAACTTCTTTATAAGATATACAACGAATGAACGGAACCCAACCTAGAAAAGATAATTAATTTTAGAATAGTGTACGGAACATCGTTTGCAATAAACTATAATGAAGGTTACGTTCGGCCACCATTTAGTTTATTATTATTATTATTACTACTTCTGCCAAGGAGGTTATGTTTTTGTCGAAGGTTGCCTGTGTGGTTGTATGTTTATCTGTAATCAAGATAACTCAAAAAGATATTGACGAATCTTCATGAAACATACAGGGATTGATAGGTATGCTTGGAAGACCAGAAGATTAACTTTTAGTGAAGATCCGTTAAACCGGTTATTTGTCAACCTATTTTTCCTCGGCAAAATAACTCAGAGAGGTATCAATATATTTTCATGACATTTGCAGGAAATGTTAAGAATATTATGAAAGGCAAATGACCAAATGTTTTTCATAATTTGTTCCTCCGTTTGTCTGTTTGACAACATGTTTATTTTATTGTTTGTCAGCAACAGAACCTAAAAAGTTATGAACAGATTTTCATGAAATTTACAAGAACTGTACGAATAGCTAGTATTCACCGATGATCATATTTTCTCAATGATTTATATATCTGTTTGTGCTCATGTTTCTGTGCTTTTTATTATTATTAGAGCATAACTGAAAATGTTATGGACGGATCTTCAAGAAATTTACTGGAACAGCTAGGAATCTTACGAGCAACAAATAACCCTAATTTGGCGATGATGAAAAAGAGGTCCTGGATGCAGGACCAACTTGAATTTTTTGTTAATGTCGCCTTGCTTGGCGATATTATGCACTCTCAGAGTACATGCCTTACGTTAATACCTTGATGATTCTTCGAATGAGGTCCAGGTGGTGTTACTCACACCACCCGTCTTGGGCAGAGGTGATGCTGCAAGCCGTGACCAGCGGGGTGGCTAACAGCAAGTTATCCCCACATTGCACGTAGACGCAATTACAACTATGTACTCTTCTCTAATTATCATTACTAGCATTAACATCACTACCGATAACACTGTTTTTTAGGTTTCATTTCAGTCTTGCTCGATGCTGATATTTGCGGCAACCAGATGCCTTTGTGATGTGAAATTGCTTGGAAAATTTTTATATAAGTCTGCACAATACCTGCAATAACTCCTCATACTATAATTCACTCACACACTAGATAAAAGAGCTGTACCTATACAGTCAAGGGTTCATTATCCTCACACCGACCTGATTTTCAGCTCGATTTCTCTTGACACTCTTGAAGTGTGACAGGAAGTTAGAAGAGATCTCGAAGATTCCAGGGTAGTGCGTGCGGATATTAGTTTATTTCGATCACGAGTCCCGAAATTTGACGCGTCACCGCCTGCCTGGCAACAAGTTTCGTTTCTCAGAAACAGGCTCCGCCTTTTGTCGGAGAGGAGGTATGGGGGTCGAGGAGGAAAATTGCAGTATAAAAATAAATCAAATATTGCTGCGTACTTCGAGTTACTGCCGCATCAACTCAAGCCGAGCTTGATAATGAGAAAACTAAGAGTGTAGGAAACTAGACCAACATGTTGGAATTAGAAGGACTGCGAATATACTACCGACCTTGAGCGTCATATCCAGAACAAAGTGGTCAAACAGGGATAGAAAACTGGAATTAAGTTGTTCGAATCTTCAACAGTACAGTTGTAAAAATGGATGGTGAATAATAATTATAATTAGTGGTAGATATAAAAATAATGTGCAATTATCAGTAGGGATTTGGCGACCATGCATCGCCGAGTCACTAACGAAAACCAGTTTCGATTTGTTGAACGAACTGGAGTGCGTCGTACGGCTGAGATTGGATCACTCTCCTACTGAACGCAAGCCAGTCCAAATAAACATGAAATTAATCGAAAAGAAATATGACAGATGATCTAATAACTCGGCGTTCATGCATTTTCACAAAATGTGAGGTGGTAGAATGGACCAGCTTTCGCACGGCCTCTTATTAATATTAAGTTTTGATTTCTTGCTCATCAATTGATGCGTTTTGATTCAGAGAACGCACCCAAGTGGCAGGCTGTGCCATCATCATATAATTCTAACCATGAGTAGCTGCGGCGGCACTGACCTTTGACCCGATACACTGGCCCAATTTCTGGAACGGATCCTGCCGTTGCTGCCGCCGGTGCGTGACATTCCAACAGGCGCTGTCTGTGCCAGTGTCTGCCTCTGTTTCCAGTTGTCTGCGTTCGACAGTTAGGCATTTTGTCTGTCTGCACCTGCGTTTATATTTGTTGGTATACATTATTGTCTGAAGACGACAGATTAGTATTAGATCTGCCGGCGTTGGCGTCTGTGTTAGTTTGATATTTTGCCGTTTTGTTGTCTACGCCCAAGTTTGAAATTTTTTTCTGTCCGTAGTAGTATTATTATTATTATAATTATTATTATTATAGTGGGTTGGGTTACTAGCGCCGCAGGCATCACGCCTGCCTCACGCCTAAAAGTTCCTGTCCATACCAATAGGTGTCTGTGTCTCTTTCTTATAGCTTGACAAACTGTATGTGTCCTACCATATGTCAGTTTGTCAGCCTGCGACGTAACCTGACTCTGCGTCACGCAGACCCGTCTGCCATGACGTCTGCCTCAGATTGTGCAGTGCCACGGCTCGTCAGTTTGTCAGCTGCCACAAGTACCTTCTGTCTCTAGATATATGACCAAATTAAGTAGACCGTACAACAAGTAAAAACTAGAACTGACGTTGTAAACGCGTCGGGACCCCCAGCCCACGACCCACCAAGTTTGGACTGGGAACGAAGTTCAATGCAGCAAATGTCTGTAGCGAAACAAAACGGAACAGAGGTCTCTGAACGAAACTCACTGCAACACGCGACCCACCTTGCTAGTTTGAACGGACAGACAGAGATACAGGCTCACTGAAAACTGTACACCCTCAGTGTTAATTTGCGAACTGTTATGGACTGTTCAGCAGACCGTCAATGCGTTCGCATCACGACCGCTGCACGTAACATTCCTGTCGCCATTCTTGTATCTACTTAGATAGTGGTGCTATATATAATGTGTCATTTACCTTAAATTTAGGTTAAATAGGTGTGCATGCCTAGAAGTTAGATTAGGCACTTAATGCGTGCAACCTGGGCTAACATATTCCAACCTCCCCTAACAGATACTGTTAGCTATCCTACACACTAAATACATATATGCATTGGAATAAATGACACGTTTGACTGTGTTGGATTCACCTTTCCAAACTCAGTCTACAGCCAAAGCAATTAGCAATTGATCGGAAAATTTTCCATTGATCTTCGTCAATTAATCTCAAAGCATACATAAGCCGTCACTAGGTTTCGATTCATAATGACAATTTGTAACCTGCCACTCATGAGCAAATCGACTCAATGCTACATTCGTTGCATTATGCGTGGTACATATACACAAAATGAATTCCATATTGTATTTCTTGTATTCGCTGCATTATTGGTTGTACAAAGTGAATTTCATATTGTATTCATTGCATTGTACGTTGTACAAACTGAATTTCATATTTTATTGGTTGCATTATTACTTGTGCAATACGAATTCAATATTGTATTCGTTGCATTATTTATAGTTCTAAAAATAGACTCTACGTAATGTTTTGCATTCTTCACATCGATTCGACGTTGCGTAAAGCTCTTGATGCATGAAAATTATAACCACAGTAAAGCACATGTCAAATGACGTTGATCAGCCACTATTGATACTTAAAAATGATCTTTCACCTACATTCTACATTAGCTTATCATACTAGACAAGTTCTAAGGGCAGCAGCAACTGCATAATCGAAAGTGAAAGCTTTGTTTTTTCGTTTCCCATGGTCAAGGCATGTGAAGTCGTCCTCAGTTATGCAAGAACTAAAGAAAAAAGAACACGATAGTCTCAAAAGTACCCTCAACTTTCCCTTAATTAGTTGTTTTTTATCTCTCATTGGTCTTAATGAGGCACAAAAGATGAGTTTCCAAACCTGTTCATTAGCGCAAGATTCCGCCATTGAAGTTTCTTCGTTCACTGCAGAATAGAAATTGCCGGAAAAAGTTGTTAGGAGGCAGTCCGCCTCGCGTTGATCTTACGTGGGACTACTCTACTGTTACGCTTATGTTACGTGGGACTACTTTACTGTTACGCTTATGTTATGTGGGACTACTCTACTGTTACGCTTATGTTACGAGGGACTACTGTACTGTTACGCTTATGTTACGTGGGACTACTGTACTGTTACGCTTATGTTACGAGGGACTACTGTACTGTTACGCTTATGTTACGTGGGACTACTCTACTGTTACGCATATGTTCCGTGGGACTACTCTACTGTTACGCTTATGTTACGTGGGACTACTCTACTGTTACGCTTATATTACGAGGGACTACTCTACTGTTACGCTTATGTTACGTGGGACTACTGTACTGTTACGCTTATGTTACGAGGGACTACTGTACTGTTACGCTTATGTTACGTGGGACTACTGTACTGTTACGCTTATGTTACGAGGGACTACTGTACTGTTACGCTTATGTTACGTGGGACTACTCTACTGTTACGAGGTTACGCTTATGTAAAGCTTCGCTAAGACGCATGCGATTGAGTCGTCAAAATCGATCTGAGCGAAATCTACTCAACTCGACTTGTCTGGAACTTTAGACAAGTTCGCTGGATTCGACTTGACACTTAATCGATTAACTGACTGCCTACGAGACTTCCAAAAACTCATTCCGTAAAGTGGAGCTTTCAGTTGGCGCTACGTAATCGGGTTGCTTGTAACACCTGCAAACCGATTCTAAGTGATGAAGCCGAAGTTCCTATCTGCAGTTCCGGACAAGTCAAGTCGACTGGGCTTAGCTTAGATCGACTTTGATAATCCAACTGGGCGAGCCATTACTGGACTCATACACTAGCGTTGATAAGAATCAGTGAACTACTACCTCACGCCGTCATTAAGTGTGGGCAGAAAATAATAGCTTCAACAAAGCCCCTTCTGTTTCGCTCTTCGTAGTTCTGTTCACAGGAATATGTTTGCTGATTTTCTAGGTCATTTGTGCATCATATATATATGTACTTAGTTGGAGAAAACCAAAAAAGTTCACAGTGGGAAGGAAGTGTAATTTAACATCTATATTACAACTTATACTTCATCTGTTGTTCTAACTCTTCCATTAGCTCGTTTAAAAAGTCGATAAAATTGCAAAAATGGTCTAACTACTGGAAACGAAATCAGAACCCAATCGGCAATTTACAGGCATTTATCCGATGTTGTCTGATACCGCTTACTAGTTACACGTAGGCAGCCGACAAATGCCTACTATATTTCCGATTGGGAAAGTTTGAATTCCGAAGCACACTGTCCTGACGAGCGGACGTTCATATCGCACGTCGTCCCAAGGGACGATCCACATTGAAAGTCGGTATGCAAGATACCCCTGGGAAGTACTTACGTTGCAAGACGGGCCAGTTGAGCATCCGCTCATGAGTTGATCATACGAGTGTGCAGAGTGGTTCCGACATAAGACCCGTAGCTTCTCCTTGTCTTAAGTGTCACCGTCCTAAATACGCGTTTAGCTTACTGGAAATATCGAAAAAATAACATTGACAGACCTCCGCTCTCCCAGCAAAGGAGACGTTTAATATTATAACTTGGACCCCTCCGGCCACAATTGGAGCTTTGGTTGTATAAATTTCCTGCAGGTGATTACACGAAACTGGGAGCTTCCAAAACCGATAACTGCACCTCCACATGCTAAACGTTTCGCCAAGAACCAGTGGGAAACAGACGATATATTTTCACACGCGCATGAGCATTTCAGCTGCCTTAGCTATTTATAACAATGAAGAATTTGCTCTACACCCTGAATACTGAACTTCAGCAGACGTATGAGTGTTTTTTTTTTCTATTTTTATCAGAAGCGTTTTTACTGACCATAGCTTTCATTTAAAACTGCAATATTTACTGGTATCTAATATTTAACATTCAACAGTCATTATTGCCATTGCAATGACTACATTCTATATACATATATTGATCACAATGCATGTGACACGGCAGAAAAATTGTACTGCTTTAGTTATTAATTCACTACTCAACTTAATGTTTAAATACACTTTGTATTTAACATGCATTTAGATTATACTTCTTTTCCTGCCGCCGGAGAAGGAACATAAATGTCTGTTGCTAACAGTAACTATTGCATTCATGACACAAACACGCACACTGTGACTCAAAACACTCCACCTTTATGGTCTTTTATGATAGTTTTTATTTCGCGAGTGGGAAGAAGGAACATAAATATCTGTCGTTAAAAGCACTACCGTTCATCACACACACACTGATTAAAAATGCTCCTGCTATACGGTTTTAAATCATCTTTTTATTTTGCGTGTGGGAAGAAAAATCATAAATTTCTGCTGCCAGAAGCAAATATTACATGCATGACAAACACCAGTCCAAAACACTCCACTTTTATGGTCTTAAATCACATGAGTTCCCCCAGCGGCAGCTCATAACAAAGGTCATGTGAATGCAAAGTCCCTGTAGGTAAATGCGGGCATTCACTTAATGTTACGACAGCAATAAAATAAAGGGTATCTTTATCATTTGTTACTGAAGGTGATAAAAGAGGACATAAATTCAAGTTTTACGCTTATATACTAGAGCAAATTCGTTGTAACTGTCACCGATTTGTTGCTATTGTTCAAATGATACATGTGTTAGATTTTTTCCGAAAATGAAACAGTGATTGGGTCATTTTACTCGGAATTAGCTTCTGTATCGAAGTATATTATACTACTCAGAATTGAAATCCTTTACTAAAAGTTGATTTATATGAACCAATCTACATATTTTTAATACTTCAACTGGGACACTAACACGGCCCACAGCTAGCTTAGCTGCAAGCAAAAGATAAAAAATCTGCGTGTTAGATTCTTAAGTTATTAACTGCATCGTAAAGCAATCCCATGAAACATTTCTGCTAACAGTTTTCAAGGTTAGCCATCCATTCGTACTTCGAGCTGAACAGGATCTTTCTCATCGCTCAAATATCTACAAGGGATAATCAAAGCAAAATTATTCGCCTGATTAGTCGATTTGCTCAATATTTTTTCATAAATGCATCTTGTTGTTGTTCTTGAAGGTTGCTCGACTATAAAAAAATAGTGAAGTATGATGTAACACCTAATATATATATATATATGTATATAACAAACAAGTAATTATAGCATGGAAACACAGTATCAGTGTTCTTGCCTAATTGTAAATTCGGTCAACTATTAACATCCTGATGCAGTTGATATGCTGAAGATTATGTATTTAGTCACGTCCAGATTATAGCTACTAATTTAACATGTACAGTTTATTGTTCTGCAATAAACTGTAAAACCATATTTCGTAAATTTTACTCCCAAGATGACGGCAGAAAAATGCTAAAAAGGTCAAGTAACATTTGGTATATATATATATATATATACTCGTACTACCGTTCAGTCTGGCAACGATCGCGAAATTATCTCCCTAAAAAGCAGGATTTATAGCGACGCCACATTCATCTGCCCCGAGAAGAGAATCCAGCGAGTACTTTTCAACGATAAATATGTTACTGGAATCGAGAAAATTAGAAAAATTAATAAGAAAAAATAGTGACTCGTTACTTGAGACCCTTTCTGATACCCATTCCATCGTATATTTGTTTTAGCATTTACCCGTTAACATAATTCCTTACGCGCTTTCGTTCCACGTTATTCGAACTTGTTATTGGTTGAACCTCCCCAATAAGGGGTGAACCCTTTACCGCCGACAGCACAAACTTATTTTCATGGACAACAGCATTCATTGTCTGAATTGTCCCACGTACGTGAGGAATTCGGGGCGGTATAGAGGGGTAAGACAGCAAAGACCCACAACTAACTTCGGTTTATGGTAGGAATTAAGGTTATTATTTGAAATACCTTTTATGAAAAACATTAAGGCTTATGAGGGTTAAGTTTTAGTGAACACGCTATCTACATGTCCCAAAACTCTCTTGCCGCTTAATCGATTTACGCTCCACAGAAGGGGATGCTGAAGAGTTCTGGGCTTGAAGAAAAAGGAATTAAAATTCTATTAATAACGTATGTAAACAGAAAAAGATAATTGGATTGCTATTGCCATATTGATTTTTTCACTTATTCTCAAAAAGAATCATTAAACTTTTCTGTAAAAACAATCGGTGTTTTACATCCTGATCTGTGTTAGTGAGAAAGTCGTTGCCGGGATCCGTATTCGGCTGGCGAATTTGTGGGCGTTTGTATCATGTGTGAATGTTTTTCTCGCGGTTCTTCTTAGCAGTTTCAGGTACCCCGGTGTTGCTTCGTGCTCTATTTGGACTATACATACTTCGACACCTTGGTACCTATGTAATTTTAAGAACAATAATAATAATATGATTTCGGTGTCATTTAAATCTACAGTAGTAGTTTTTCCGCAAATTTTAATTGCAGGACAATTGATATTTATGACTATTTATTATCTGAGGAATGTTTTTCACTGCTGTTGGTGCATTTCAAGGTCTCCCAGCTAGTTAGGCGTAGCCAGGTATCTCTGGCACTGGCACGACCACAAAGAAGAACACAGGGGGGAAGTTACCAACCAATGCAACGAACAGCGCTTCATTGAAAAGCATGATTCCCAGAAACCTGCTGTCCCGCTGCAGCGAATTCCGGGTATGATCTAAGCGCTTTGGAATCATCAAAATGCATTGGAATCACTCAATGTTTAATTTAATAAAACGCATTTAAAATTGGGGAGAATAGTGGTTATTATTTTACAGAAGTCCGTTTTGCTTCATTGAATCGATACTCATCGTTGTAAATTATATTGAAGGGACTATAGATAGGTGCTTGTTTGAGAAGGAAATGAGCTGCGAATGCTTCATTAAAAGAGTGTTTAATCATGGTCGAGTGGTTTAAAATTGCGGAGATGGATACCAATCTAGACGGTGCCACAGATGAATTCTATAGACGTTACTATCTTAGCGCCCAATAGAATATATCTGCTACAAGTTTACATATGTTAATGAAGGCAAGTTCTTGCTTATAATCTTCGTGATATATACGACGTCACTATGTACAAATGTTTGGGAAAGCCTTCATCGCACGACTGAAAGAGAAGCATATTAATACATCGCGCCTATATTATTTTGGGCAAATTTGAGATCTGCAACGCGTACTAACTACATTTCTGAACAAAATCATGAAGGATCGCCATTAAATATACTTATTGTAACTGCAGCACAGTAGATGGATCAGCGCGGCGCCTGACATCTTGCACAGGAGACGTTTCGTTTTATTAGCAGTTCATATTTTAGAAGGGTTCTGAAAAAATAGAAAAAATTGGTATTACAGAAGATGTTTGTGCGCAGTATCGATAAAAAATGTTCTAGATGGTAATAGAAATAAAAAATATTTTAGGAAATGAAGCACAACTTCACAGCTGTCATGCACTCGACCTTCACTCGACTATGTTTACTTTGGCACAAGGAGGAAAGGAGGTCAAATTACACGTACCTTTTTAAGCGTTTGCGTCGTATTAACCCTTACTGTAAGGCATTTCTTTAATTGATTTATTCATTTTAATTTTCTAGGTCTTACTTCATCGACTGAAGAATAATGAAAAGCAATAGTTCCTTGGCGGATACATTAAATTTTTAAACATTACTACGAGCCTTTGCCAGCCCCAGCATTATGGCTCCACCCTAGTACGTTGCTGATCCCTGACCCGCGCGACAAACTTATGACGAAGTTCCTAAATGTTTTTAATGCGAAGTTGCTGTGCGATTCTTAAAAAGCTTTTCGTTAGAGCAGCCATTGAATATAAAGCGCTGGGCTGACACGTATTTCTGTACTAGTCTTGAAGTTTTTCGTTAGGGAAATCATTGAATAAAAGCACTTGGGTTGAAATGTATTTTCGTCGAAGGCAAGCACCATATTTTGCACTACATTGCCTCATAAGTTGACAACTAACATTGCCTGCGTGATGTTACGTAACGTTATTGTAAAAATAATAGTCATATCATAATATCCAGGTGGTCTTTTACTGACCTATTTGCCGTTAGATAACATTGAGAGAACCACAGTTAAAAGTTTAATTTTTCTCAAAAAGCAAGCGTTTCGGAATCATAAAAATTCCATCTTCAGTGCTGTAATATGTACAACCGTAATTTTGAGAAATGAAGATAAGGACGCATCAATACAATTTATCTGTAGAGTTGTATTGGTGTGTCCATATCTGCATTGCTCAAAATCACGTATGTTTATCTTACAGCACTGTCGATGGAATTTATATGATTCTAAAATGTTTGCTTTTTAATAAAATGAACCTTTCAACTGTGGTTCTCTCATTTTTCTTCATAAAACCGATTTGCGTGTTGAGTGGTAGATAGCTAAACTCTAGTACAAAATTTTATCTCTCTAAAGATAACTGATATCAATAATATGCAGCGCCTTTGATTGGCGCGCAAAGCGTCCGTACGAAATTAAAACAGACAAGAAGCTTTAACAGGCTTTCATATTACATTTACAAAAAATGCGTCATCGTACGGTATTAACACAATGCTGTGATGTGCTTGACATCTGTTATTCTTCACGTAGAGTTTTCGCCGTCTAATTTAAAATGAATTACAACTAATTCACCTGTAAAGACGATGAAATATTGACAGTTATCTATTTTTATTGTTTGAATTGTAGGTGGAGAGTGATGCAGACACCAGCTGCGTAAATAGAATATAGAGTGACTTCACCCTAATATTATTTGATGCTGCAATAGCTCACTGCAAGTGATGGATGGATCACTTATCACACAATTCTGATGCAATCTGTTACCATGTTTAGTTATATCATTAAGAAATTGGAGCTGGCAGAAATGTAGTCCGCAACGTGTTTACATCTCTGAAAGAGAAGCTGCCTGTTCAATGCAATCATAGGTCAAGTATGGACAAGTGTGGTTGGAAGTGTAACGCCCGCCGCTCCAAGCACGAAGCCAAATCATTTCCTTCAAATAAAACCTGAACTATAAAGAGCTGAAATCCGGCTATAGTCAGGCGCCACTCTGTCAATAGAAGTTGCTCGCATCGTTTGTGTTGGCAACAAAAGCGAGCACGAAGTGTCCTGTGGAATGCATTCTTTTCGTAGGAATAATATAGGGTAGCTTTTGTGGTAACAACAAAGGAAGGTGACCCTGATATCGAGGAGTCACTCGGGCCGGGGCAATAATAAATACGCCAGCTCGCTGAACTGCTCTTAGCTTTGTTACGTGTTTCCTTGGTATGTCAGAGAACTGGAACAGGGGGATGTTGCTGTAACCACGGGCGGAGGTTTGGGTTTCTTCCGTATCTGGTAGCACGCTGGCACTTTATAGTTAGACGAAGAACAAATATCGTAAAATTTTCGAAATTGTTGATAGCGATCACTACTGACAAAATAAATCGTAACGCAAAACTTAACATTAATATAATTTCAAAAAATATAACGAAACTATTGGATAGCAAAACTATGGATAACACTATGTGTTGCATTAACAGTATGATAAATACAACAGAAGAAAATACGAGCATCATCGCTCGATAGCAGCAGCATCATTCGATGGCATTGATTTTAGGTTGTTGGAATGGAAAATTCAACTTAATAGAAGGAACAACGAAGAACGTAGAAAAATGTCAAGCAGACTTTCATCATTTTTAATTCATAGTCTAAAGTCTGCTTAACGGGGATTTGTGTGTCAAATTCAATTCTCTCCCGATCATATGACTGTCAATCGTCCACCACAACATTTTCATTAATTCCTGTAATGGAAGGTCTTCTCCTGCGAAATTCATCTTCAACCAAAGTTTGGCCTGAAAAATGCCTTAAACTACCCGAAAACTTGGGTCTTTGATAAACTACTGTATTCACTAGTATTTAATTATATGATGAAGTTTATTACAAGTTTCTGGCACAATATGTGCTAGAATCTGAAGAGAAATTTGATGGCAAAATTTGTGTCACTTGTATTAAAACGTAACAGAAAAAGCAGGATCGTGAAACCAATGGCTATGGACCACCTAGCCATTGATGACTCTGCCGACTTAAAACTCGCACTTACAACTCATCAAATGTTGGCCTGTATTCCATCCAAATGGCGAGCCACCAGTGATACCAGATTCCACGCACCGCTACCAGTCTCATTACTTTATTTACGCACATGATAACATTTGTCTATATAGGTCTTCGGCGACATCGCAGCAGTTCCGGCGACGAAATCTCACGCGTTTGTGATTTGGCGAAACCTCCGTGGCGTCTCATCAGCACCGTGGCACCAATGAATCTTTTTATATGTATTTTAGTGACTTATATTCCTGGTTTGGTACCAAGGCACCTCACCGGTACACTTCAATCGATGGAACGTCTTCTATCCTTGGATCGGATGAACCTCAGTGACGTCCCATGAGTGCAGTTCCGTTGATGAATCAGCCGCGCGTTTCTCTTCAGAACCTTCGGCGATAATTGGAGGGAATTTGGTGGTCCCCTCTGCCACGAGACCGACCCAGCGCCTGCTTAGAAGAATCGTCCCATTGTTGCTTTAGCAAGGCCAGCGGAGGAGGAAAATCTCCCATGATTAGAGGTAGTTTGCGTGCGACCTCTGGGGCGGCATGTGTGAGAGCTGCCACCTGCTTGCTGGTCCGTACGTTTGCTTGCATATTTGTCCTATAGTCCCCGCTCACGTATTTCTTCGCATGTGGACTGACTTACTTGTCCCAATGTTTACATCGTTTGTGTCTCCTGACGTCTGCCTGCTTGATTGTTCGAAAATTTGCTTGCTTGTTGGTGCAAATGTCTGCTTGAGTGTCATTCTGATTGCCTGCCAGCTTGATTGCTTAGTTGTCGAAATATCTACTTCACAATTTGTCTGAATATTTACTACATTGTTTGTCTGATTTTCTACTTAATTGTTTGCCCAATTGTCAGTTTTCTTGTTTGCTCGATTGGATGCTTTTTTGGTTGACCGCGTGTCGAACAAGACATCTAATATTTGTTTCTTCGACTCTCTATATCTACTTGCTTGTTTTCCTAAATGTTAGAGCGCGTGTTTGTCAAGTGTCTGCTTACTTGCCGGTCCGAAAGTTTGCTTAGTTCATTGTCCTGTGCGTGCTTCCCTGCCAGAAGATCTGCAGGCAGACTTGTTTACGCTGCATCTGTTATTTGATGCTCGGTTTTCTTGTTTTCCTGACAGTTTCATGATCATAATGAGTGATCTACCCAGACTGATTGTTTGATTTCTTTTGATATTTCTCTCTGCTGGTAGCTCCCGTAAGCTCAGGCTGGCTTTCAAAATCATCCTCTAGTGATCGTACTTCTTCATTTGCGTATCTGCATGGCTGCTCACGAGGGCGTTACAGAATAACGCTTAAAATTTGTCTTTTACATCTTCTACTCCATTGCTGTACCAGCAAGTAGATTGTTTTCATTAACAGTATTGTCCAGTGGGCTATTTACAGAGAAATTATTATCAAACCAACGGAAACTAATCTTTATTGCTAAAGGTGAAATGTCAATCATCCTTGGAATCTTAATACCACGCTACTCATAATATGGAAAAGAGAAAGGCTTCTGTAAGCAGCCGCGAGCGCCGTATGTGTTCTTCAGTCTCATTGGAATTCAGTTTCCAGGATGTTGGGGTCCCGAAATAATTATGCTCATCCACGCCCTTTCTGACGCACCTGACCGCGCATGGCGCACGGCAGTTATTAGGATCATCAGCAGGCCGTGCGTCAATAGTTCGCTGGCTTAGTTGACATTGGAGGAGGTGACGTATCATTAGCCACTTAAAAAATATATATCCAGCGATGCTGCGCAGTTTGCGGCAGAGGACTGGAAAGTTCTGTCGACCACACAAGATGCAATGCATGAGGTCCTGTCGCGTACTACATTTCTTGCAGTTCCAAAAATTCTTCCAGCGGTGTTGCAGTGTTGAGACCTCACTGTTGCAAGTACAGCCTTGTTTCTGGCCTAACCGAATGTGAGTTTGATTTTGGTCACATTTCGTTCTGATCTTTTGCAGTTCCGCTATTTCTGCAAAGGAGCATTAAATATTAATTGAAGAAGTGCTATGCATTGCTTCTAACGTCTTTCAATAGTAAACTCACATTCCTGCATCACCGCGCTGCATCTGGGATGGTAAAACGCCGAATCTAATTACAATGGCAGAAAACTACGTAGCAGCATTTCACAGTTTCAGCTATCTTCTGATTTTTGTATATTTTTCTATAGTTCCTCTGTCTTTATCCATAAATTTTATAATTTCTTTACTCATCATAACTAGCACGCACTTACACAAACTCTTGCTGTTGCGACAACGCGGTAAATCCCCCTAATCTGTCAGTCATATTATACATGGAGTTGACAGGCTTCTTTTTGCAGCAGTTCCGGTCAGGTGGCTGCCAAGCTGCTCTCCCACGCTACCTGTGCTCCATGGCGTTGTTGACGGAGCGTTAGGCAACGTGTTATTCGGTCGCAGCAGGTTGGGTAACGCGTTACTTTGGACTTTTGACCGTAATAGTCTGAGGTGCCACGGTATATGTAAGTCTCCCTTTTTTATATACAAAATGATGCACGTTACGCACTACACTCCTAAAGTTATTGAAGTTTGATGACCCTCAACCGAAAAAAACCTGTATTACAGAACCTACATTAAAATTCTTACCCATTAGCCGTGTTTGCGTTCCACTGAAATACATAAACAAATAACATTGTGCTTGTCTTTGCATGAAAAGCCATAACTTTATGTAAACACGCTCTGTTTTTGAAGAGAAAAATACCGGAAAAACTAGCGTTACTGGACAAAGAGAAGCAAACTATAAAAAATCCTACGGAGCAAAATCATCGAGAGACGAATATAAAAATCATTACAATTATTACGCTAAACTAGATAGCATAAAAGCTTATTGATGCATACATACGTATCAATTGCACGAACAGAGAAAAATTCAAAGTACTGTAAATGGTTGATTGTTGCAAAACATCAAACCTTTCTAATAATGTATGTATAGTTTCCACCAATAACAAGTACCTACTCAATGTATGGAATTCAATAGAAACAATGAATACCTGCCTAAGTATACGGAGTTCACTATCCTGAATAATTAGGTGCGTAACATCAGGATTAATTCTAAGGACTATTTACAGCTACAGAGACTCTGACGAGAGACCCGATTTGTAAGGTTCTGTTGTAAGGTGAATACAAATAATATCTTCTTGCCCGCCATCAGGTCTTCTATTATGTTTCGTTCCCAGTTTATGTCTTGATGCCCTAGTCACACAAACTCAAACAATGCAAAAATATACAACCGCACAAATCTAGATTTTCGACTGCCCATTCTGAATTTACTGTTGTACAAATAGGTTACCTGATAAACCTTACCTGACATACAGAATTCACTCTGAATAACAACTACAAGCATCCTCCCAATGTAGGGAGTTCACTATCAAAAACAACTACCTACCTAACTTACGGAGTTCACCATCAGTGGAAACTACCATACCAATGTACGGTGCTCAGTATCAGTAACAACTATACCTTCGTAATCTGCGCAATTCACTATCAACCACAACTTACGGTAACTTTCGAATTACGGTCCATGGACGTACGTATCTGCCAGTTGGTTTGTACAGCAAACATGAGACATGCGTGGAGGCCGAGTTCAAGCTTAGAATTAAAGCAATTGCGTCAAGAGTTGCGCAAGAGCTGCTTTACGGTAGAGTGAGTCTATCATTTGCTTCGTCATTCTCGCTTTGCTAAATGTTCGTTGAAGCACTGAAAGTTCGATTGAATGCAATGATAGAGCTCATTTTAGCTGCATTTATATATTAAACGTAATTATTTTTGAAGTAACGTTTTCAAGTGTAGTTAATACGTTTGAAAATAAACTTGACGTGAGTTATGCTATATTATATATAGTATGCTTCAGTTACAAGACATGAAATTAATTTGTAATATAATCAGTGCATATTTTACTCTTACATCCTCCTAGCGCAATTTTCGCTCAGTTGTAATAATAACAAGAATAGGTCCAAGAACACATCCTCTATGACTCAGAGACCCTTTCGTATCATCAGCATCTTAATTGTGGATCAGGGATTCAAAACCATTCGCTCACTGCACAACATCGGTCAGTAATTAACTGCCTACCGTCGCACGCACCTTGCATACAATGGCGTATTTGTCCCTCAGTGCTACGTGTACAAATTCAGAGCACACAGTACACAGCCATTTACGTCTCAAGGCAATGAACACCAGCCGAATAATAAGAAAAGTGTAGATTGCTAATGCACTAAATAAGAATATTATTGAGCTGACATTTTGCAGGAAAGTGTTCAGAGAATTCCGGCTTGATACAGGATCTACAGTGAGGCGAAACCGAAACGCAGCGGATAAAACCAAACCGAGAACTACATCTATAGTGGGCTCAGATTATACGTGTGATAGTGAAGAGATACTTTGCACAGAATAATGCCTAGATAGAAATAGATTCATTAATGCAGTAGGAATAGAAGTATCGACATGATAGATACCTAAGTACTCTTGTTTTAATATTTACTAAACAAGCAGCTGAGGAATGATCTGTTTTCGACAATTTAACTATACTACTCGGCCAACATGCATTATTACTTAGTTACGTTTTGATATACAAACTACAGTATATTGAATGCTATATTTAAAATTTTCAGTTCGCTATGACAGTCGCTTTTACAGGCGCAAGTTAATGCAATTCCAACGGTATATATTCAAAAAATGTATCATCACTTCAAGTAACTATATGACAAAAGAAATTCTGACACTGTGACTTTGTACTGCTTGGCTTCTCTCTTTCAATTTCATGCTAACCGCTGTAAACAATCAAATGCTACCTGACATTCAGTGTAAACAATGACGCAACAGGTCAGACATTTCGAGCAGCAGCATCAGCTCAAAACGTCGCAGCGTTTCAAGTGAATTAGTTCAGCTTGCAATAGCGACCAAGATTGGCAGGAGTATGGAAAGCCAAACACGAGGGTCGGATGTTGCGGGTGCGCAGGGACGACGGGGCAGAGGCAGCGGCCTGCGGCTCTTGCGCAACACTTGGGGCGCCCCTTTTTGGGGAGGCTTGATCTCGGCAGCTGCATGGTGGCGGCGCTCCCCAGCCCCCTGCGTTAATGGGTATTGAGGGAGAGTTCAGGGAGTCCGAAATGGGTAGGTGGTAGTCTTGGGAGAGTAAGGGGCCTGCAATGGGTGCTTATTCAACACGGCTTTAGTTCTGAGTGATGTTAAGGAAAACGTCAATATTAGTAAACTCATTACTCATTTGGTCTAATGCGAGTTTTACAGCGTGGCTCTAGACATAGCGGGCAATGACTTATTTACCAGCCTCTAGACCAAGTTGTAGGTCTGCTCTTCAGAGTTAAAATCAGGGGCTTGCGTAGAGCCTATGCCAATACGTGCAAGCCCGTTTAGAATGTAAGCCAAAATCTGGAGGCTTGTGTACCAATAATGCCACGATAAGTTCAGATTCGAGGGCATTACAGTCACGCTGCATATGATACGCACTAAATATTGTGGAAACTTTTACATCTGCGATACAAACGTTGAAATTTCAAATGTTATGACACGATGGATTACCACAGCAGCAGCCTTGTCTATCTATCGGTCCAACAGCTACGCTTTGGACGATGAGCACAATTGAATACGTGGCCTAAACGCAAAAGCCTGGATTAAAAAAATGCCTGAAAACTGTTGTTAAACTATATGTATTTGTTTTAAATTATGGGAATAAATGTGGTTCGTAGAATTTTAAGGTCTTGAGGAGAAATAATTTTATTTAGGTTTTTGTTATTTGTTTCAATTTTCACAACAGGATATTTAAACCTTTTTCTTTTCATGACTGTACAAGGCTACAGAATCGCACGGTAAACTTTGTACAGTTTTTGAAACGCAAGCACATTCACGTCAGGCATCGTTTGGATACCGAATACTAAAAGTAAATTTTCTACTTTTAATTCCCTACAATTTCGAATCTCTGAAATTTAGGATTTAAGAATACTCAAGGCACCTGCAGAACAATGGATAATGTGCATCTGTCTTTTTAACAATTACGGAAAAGGAATATAACTAAGTGAACGTGTTAGAAGCGACACTTCTTATAAAAAACTTTACAGCTTAACAATAATTACGCTTACGAGAGAGGAATTTACTGCAGTTGACACATCACAATTCTGTTGTCATATTTTACTTCTCTTCTACTTCCGTAGAAAGCTATAGAAAATTGCCACTTTTTTACATCTAATTACACGATATAATAATACAGTAGCCAAAAATATCGCAAATATTTAGACCAATGAAGCTAGAGTTCATCATTTTGTTGTACGCATTATTATACTCACACGAGTCTCGGCACGCTGCAGTGGAGTAATTTTTAGCAAGCAAAAACAGCAGAATTCTGCAAACTACTTTGTAATTCTGGCGTTATGATCACAATAAACCTCATTTCTATATCAACCTTGACTTCTGCGACATCCGCCGCTGTATATTAACATCTGTTACAGTTGCCACTGCTCTAATATTATGCTCGTCAATTGCGCTCTTGCGTTTCCTTCCACTTTCCACTCATTTGCAATGATGCAGCCAATCATTCCATCTTCCAGTTCCCTATCTTTTATTCGATACTTGCTGCGTTCTAATGCTTGGGTCTGCACATGAGGAAAATGATGAAAGTAGATCAGATGAGATGCTAAATTGCGCGTACCAGGAATCGTGCGTACGAGGAAAATGCTGATCAGATGAGATACTAAATCGTACGTACGAGGAAAATACCGAAAGTACATCAGGTAAGATATCAAATCAGACAGATGAAAGGGTGGGCTATCTTACAATTGGACTCTAAGACTTACCTGCTCCAGTGAAGAATGATTCATTCACTGGATATTGTATCAGTCCAGATACAATCCTATATTTGACATAGGACATTAGCAGAATCAGTCCTGGCCCCTAACCTGCAAGGTTCTCGGAGGGGGTGTACCTCTATCAGGCAATTCGACATATATATAAATCTGTATTTTTTGTATTTTAATTAGAAGAAAGAATAGACGGTTATTACTAGCAAGCAATGTTTAACCGACGTGATATGCTGACTTCAGAATATACCATGCTGGCATGTTACAATTGCCACCCTATAATTTCTGGACATGGTAGTGGCTAAGATGCTGCTTCATCTTAACAAAATATTCGCATAATGCCATCCAATATTCGCGATAACTATTTCGATCTTGAATATATTAGCAATTTTTGCACTGTGCTTGCTGCAATTTACTTAGAACTATCAAATTTTCACAACTTAAGATGGAAAAAGTTCGATTCGGTAACGTCAACGCTCCATTAACATTTGCACGGAGAGAAAAATATATAATTTTTTTTATTGCATAACGTACAACGAAGACTATACAAACAACTGTAAAGTAAATTGCTTAAGTTTAAATCGTGTACTGCAGCGTAGTTATCTATTTAGCTTTAAATTACAAGGACAACAGCATAAGTAGTTTTGTGCGGCCATCATCATGTGTGACGCAACCGCAGGATCTGTAACGCGCAATTCTTCAGTACGCGAGGGCAAGTCGATGATAATTTAATGGTGGGCAGAACGTGATAGTAATATACAGTAGTATACAGGCCATACTGCTCTAGCAAGATTCCTGTGCACGTGAACACGTTGTTAACAGTGTAAAGCCCACGCGGTGCGCAATGCTACTTGAAGAGTGCTAATTAACTCTGATATATAGACTACTATCAAAGCATAAGTGCGTGAGGAGTTGGTCATTGTTATTGAGCCATAATACTAAGTAGAAGTATAACGATTCATATGTCCGTGGCAAGCAGGTTTCGTAAGACTCTGTGGGAGGTTGTTGACTGACCCAGAACTAGTAGAAACATAGGTGCTGAAGGAGCCGACTTCGCTACGCCTAATAGCTGCATTCTTCGTTTCTAAGTCAAGGAACTCCTGAGAGATGTTTGTATATTTACCTATACACCATTCCATGTCTCACATGTTGAAGTGAAGTTTTGTCAATTAACTGTCTGTTTATTTGAAATGGCTGCTGCTATCCGGGGGCTACAATAACTTTTCTCCACACTTCGAGCAATCAACCACCAGTCCTTTTCATTGCCGTAGAAAGCTTTATTATTATTAAAACTTCACGCTTGAGCTCCCACGGACAGGTAATACAACCCAAATGAAGCATTTGCAACACCGGGAAGCCCAAAACGCTGCTAAAGGAAATCCAGCAAAAAACCATTA
>LQNS02015105.1:8982457-9011284 GCA_001587735.2 Parhyale hawaiensis
GACAAGGCGTGCCTCAGACCTACAGTCCAGCGCAGACTGTAACTGGTGTGACACCGACAACAGAGCGTCACAACAACCCAAGCCAGTTCTGTACGCAAACTGACCAGCAGGCAGCAACCACGTTGCCTCAGCAAAATGACCAAGCTTACCAGCAATCAACTTCTTTTTACCGGACAAATAAACTTTTGACAGGGAAGAATTGTGAGCAGTGCGGCTGCTATCTCCCATCGTTGTTACAGTTACAATGACAATGGCACGCGATGCGCTACTTTGCACCAATAAAAATGCGTTTATCGAATAGCAACAACTTCTGATTCAGAATATAATGTGAGCAGCGCAGTTGCTACGTAGGTACTCTCGTGGCTACTATCACCAGCAATTAAACACTCGGCGCTTCCTGCCAGGACAGCCCGGCCTTTCCCTTTCAGCTTGTTTGCTAGGCCTATTGGCGAGCCTGATTTGGGCAGTCGCGGTTACGATCTCAGCTTAGCACTTTCCCCTTACCAGACTTGACCTTCCGCACCGCGGGTCTGACCACTCCAGCCTTTCTCTGGACTGTTGTGCGTCTGACTTCCTTCCGCCGTCTCGTCCACTACTAAGCAGCCTCAAGTGGCAGTGTTCTCGTCAATCGGCTTATTGTTGAATTTTTCATGTAAGCTGTAATAGAATAATCCAAGAACACCTCCCGCAGGTGGAGAGCGATATGATAAATAAATGAATATTTTCTGAACTTCAAGACTTCGTGCATTTTTTAGCTGCTTCAGAAGCACTATGTATAATTAGAAACTAGGAATGCATTGAGTGGCACAATGGCCTGTCATTTGATCTCTTGGGAGACCGCAGAAACAAGGAAAATGGATGAACAATGAAATTTTTTATTACCAGCATGACTGGAAATTTGTTAAAAATAATATTCCATGAAGGGGGAGGAAGTTGTCAATTTTCGTTTAAAAGATACTGTTTTCATTTATATGAAGGTATTTTGTCTTGTCCAAAGTTAGAAAACATATAGTAGTAATGGAACAGAGAAAACAGTGTAAAAAAATATTTTATACATAATTGATAACACCTACAGTTATTTTAGTGTAGTGTTCAAAGCTGAAAGATAACAGGTTGCATTGGCTTTAGCACGCTAAGCTGTGTACTACAAAGTATACTGGACCGGCCAAAACAACTGCAGGTTTTTAGCCGGTGGAGCTCACACCATTTTCTGGCGGCTTATCGGTTCCTCGGATCAGAAACTATTGGGTCAACATAAATGGTTTATTTAAGAAACTCTAATGTCGTATTTGATAGGAAGTGCGAGAATTCAATGATGGTTTGAAAGGAGGTTTGCGAAGAAAGTTAAAGATAAGATACACTGACCTGGGTATTGTCCACGACGTTTCTCATACAACTAATTGGCGATTTGAAAGAAGGGCGAAGAAGAGGAAAGTTAAAACAGTCTTGGGTCTTGTACTCGCCATTCCCATGCAACTGGTTAGTGAATTGAAAGACATGCGATGAAGGTAAAAGGCTTGAATCCTCCATTGCATGCTGCACACATCATGCTTCCCATGCACGCAGCAGACCTGCAGCACGGGAAGCCTATACCCAGTAAGTAAGAGGCTGCGGCCTGCCGGTTCGCTCTTCCTTTGACCCATGAGAGTGAAAGTTCGAGAATGGACAGCCGCCGCAGCTGTTTCGTGGGAGATGGAAAGATTCGGTGCGTGGCAAAAAGTCCCATGGCATTCTCCCTACTTTCATTAGAATCTCCCAAGAACTTCAGTACAGCTATCAAGCTGTAAATAGCAGGTCTTACCAGTTTTTAACAGTTGCTATATACTCCCAAAGCTCTCCAAAGTACTTATGTATTTCGGTGCATCTGTTAATTAAGTTTTATAAAGCCTCACTGGTTTAAGAATAGTTAACAATCAACTTGTTACCAGTCACTTACCATGACGTTCTGTTGCCTCTCATCGAATCCTCCTTTGCGCTTTTTCACAGCTTAACAGTGCCTCGACAAAGCAGCCAAACATTCTTCCCACTATGAAAGTTAGAAAACAATCAGAACCCTCATCATGTTGTTCACCTGACTTCCTAAACTTAGCTAAATACTATCAGAAGCTTTTCTCAGTCCACTTCGATTCTGTCATAAAATATTCCAACTGCACCAAAACATGAGAGAAAATAAATAATTATGATATATCTCATTAGGGAAGCGATTCTGAAACAGATTCGCAAGCAGTAGAAACATCAGAACAAACATAACGGCAAAGAAAATTGTGAGGTGTGAACTGCATGAAACAAGTACATGTGTGAAATTCAAGAGCATCCACGGGCATTTATGACCTCCGCCAAGGAAGTTACATTTTCGTCGAGTTTGTCTATTAGTCTGTCTCTTTGTCTGTCACTAAAATAACTCAAAAAGTTATGGACGGATTTGAACAAAATTTACAGGGATTGTTAAGTATGTTAGGAGGAACAGGTGATTCACTTTTGGTGAAGATCCGTTCATCTGTTTGTTTGTTTGTCTGCCTCATTTTTCTTAATGCAATTACTGAAAAAAATTATTAATGGATTTTTATGAAATTTACATGAGTTCTAAGGTATACTACAAAGAGTGAATGACCAAATTTTTGTGATGATCTGTTTGTTCGTTCGTTTGTGGCTGTGTTTGATTTTATGATTGTTAGCACAATATGGATCTTTATGAGATTTACATGAGTTTTCAATATTGTTAAAAGACATAAATCATTAAATTGTGGTGATGATTGGTTGGTATGTGCGTGCTTGACATAATGTCGGTCAGAATGTTTGTTAGCTGCATAACTCAAAATTTATTACCGAATCTTCAAGAAAATCACTAGAATTGTTAATCTGTTAAAAGGCACAAATGATTAGATTTTCGTGTTCATACAAAGAAAAACAATCAGGGTTTCAGAACCAATGTGAATTTTTCGTTACCGGTGCCTTGCTTGGCGGAGGTATGAGCTCCAAGAGTGCTCTAGTTATGAGGATGATGAGCTGGAAATTAACGACCCTAATTTTTTAACATTTTACCGCTTTGACGGCCTTTAATCACGTTTCTAATTTTGCCAAAATATTAGCGTTACGGTTAACTGGGGCGTTAAACTTAACGCTTTTTTTTGCATCCACTGTTAAATTTTCTAATCTCCGGAAAGCATTGAGCGCGCTTTCACTGATTGGATTGGGCAAATGAAGCGCTGTCATTGCAAATGATTACCAAATGCAAACTACATGTTGCTCTTGTATGCCGTAAAACCGTCATCGTTATGAAGGAAAAAATAACCTACTGCACTTCTTTCGCCATGACAAAAGCGCCCTGAGCTCCGGAAGCGATAAGCGCTGTGTAATGCCGCCTGTGAGAGCGGCGGCGGCGGCGGCCCGCATTAGCGACGCACCGCAGTCAAGGTTTGCACCAAATAAAGTATTATTGACTTAATGCGATCTTGATTCTTTTCTTATGTTCAGTGAGTTTCTCGTCATGACTTCCGTCAACTGAGGGGCTCTAAATCGGTTGCCAAATAAGCACAAGAGCAAACATGGCCTTTGCTCTGAAATTCAAAGTACTTTTTTCTTTTTTGCTACGGTTGCTGTAAACGACAGTTAACAGTCGACCGTAAAATCAAAGATAGATAGTTAAAGTAGCTATCAGTCCCAATGGGCCTTCATTAATATTCAGGGTAGCCATGTGCTCAGAAAAAAGTATTTTATGGGCCCAGGGGCTTATTGGTGGTCCTGGTGACGTCAGCTCGCCAGCGCCAGGTGGACGCGAGGGCTCTGCAAGTTCTGAAGCAGATCCGACAGTCAGATCCAGTTTCCAAGGAGTGATCCTTTCCGACATCGGTACGTCATTCGTCGTGTAGTGGCTAAGCCATTTCGTGTACAGCAATGGAATAAAATAGTGGCAGGAAAAGAATACATAAAGTTCCATCGACAGCGATGAATATATTACGAGAAAAATTAGCATTTTATCAATCACGATGGTGAGTGAATCCACAGGGAACTTGAAAAATTCCTAGTATGCAACACAGAACTTTGCCGAATGGCACACTTTTCTGAAGGCTGCATAATGAATGAATTATATTCAGTCAGTTTATATTCGCTGTCCAGCTGGAGCATTCCGCCATGCTGGTACCAACAGCACTCACGATTGAATAAAGAACTACAAGCTGACCATATGGCGTATCCAGGCTACTGACAGAAGTATAGTGTGTAACACGAAGGTAATATTCAAATTGCATCCCTTCAGCTGACGCGCCCAACCCATGGCTCCTGCTCACCGGAAAGAGAAAGTCTTGAAACAGACAATTTCCTGAGCAGCAATCAGCACCTTTCTTGTGCGAGGCTTGCATGCATTTCCTTCCTGTACGACTGCGTGGCAATTATACCCGCACCCCAACTGCTGCACTATTATGCGTAAATAATTCAATTTGAGAAATAGAATCAAGGTTAATTTGATCGGACATTGGTAAAATAAATCGGTGACAACTCTGCGTAAATAAGGAAATACAACAGGAAACACGTTTGCTGCTGCACATGCTGCATGCACGTGCTAAACTGTATTACTAAGCACGCAGTACGTGACCGGGGAAATCAGGTTTAGAGATATACTGAATTCGATGTTTGTCTGTCGCCAAACTCGGATGCTCAAGTGGCACAAACTGCCGACGACCAAGTTATAATGCAGTTTGAGTAACATGTGCCAAGGGAAAGCTCACTCTAGCTTTACGTAAATATATGCTTGTAATTTGCACGAAATTTTGACAGACGGTTTAGCCGCGCCAAATGTCAGTTCAACGACGGATATTGGAAGTTTGGGTCGTTTTATTGCCAGCTCTACTGCACTTCGGCAAGGCATTGTCATCCTTCTTCTCGTGTTGCAAAAAGTAAAGATAGAAAGTTATTTCAACTATCGACTTGGCAGAAAAAAAACACACTGTCGTGCGCCAGGCGCGCCCATGCACGACCTGATAAATTAGTTATAGCTGTAGATTCTACAAATCCTTGAATACAATAACGTTCACAGATCAACAGACAATGATGAATTGTTTTGTATTATAATTATTAACATCATCGCCACCAGACACTGGACACTGTGATGCTACTCGATGCTGCTCGAAGACAGTGACGTACAAATTCTTATTCTAATCTTCAGGGGAGACACGTGTAGTCGCCTGGCCGAGCGCATATCAATCTACTTCCGAATTCCTTTTGGGGAGCAATTAATTTGCCGGGGCCTAAACGAAGCTTCGCTGTTTTTAATGAAGCATCAGCGTGCGCAAAAATGACCTCATTAAGTGCGACGAAGTGCGCTTCCAATGTCGGGTCAACGGCGCCAAAATCGGACGAAGGCCTTGGCCGTGCATTGCTAATGAGCAATACGCAGGGGGGTCGCTGTACCGTGTAGAGCCTAACCCGGGCACTACGGGGGGGGGGGGAGCATGGGGGCAGGTCGCACGATCAGTCTCGTGATCACTGACACAGTTCTGCAGCAGCCCAAATTAACCCTGTTCCGCAGAACCAACATACTTTAGGCTACCTAAAAAGTTTCTTTTGTTCCCTGTTAAAAAATTTTGTATGAAAACTACAAAAACTTTCTTGTTGCCTAAAAATTATCCGCATGACAGCATTGTATGAAACGCAAAAAAATGTCAGCGCTTGGTGAAACAAAGTTATAGATGAGTTCTGACAACTTATAAATGATCTCTAGATTTTTAAAATGACTATGTAAGTTTTTTACAAAGTCTTTGATAGTGTTGAAGACCCTTCTATTTAATTAATATACAGTACCAGATACCAGGGACTGCTACAGTACGCACACATGTCGCCTGACGCACATAAAGGTACGCTATCGCGACCACGGCCGAATATTGCTGAAGTATCAAGAAGTATTGACTTTTCAGCTTTCCATTCAATTTACGTCATCTTCAGGATGTTAGCATGTACTTATTTAGGAGTTAACCCTATAGCTGCGAAATAACCCTATAGCTGCGAAAACTGTGCACGTACAAATCTATATTTTCATAAGCTCATTGAAAAAACTTCCTATGTGTTACAGTTACTCATCATTATTTTGCCTCTAAAGAATAAATAAAAATTGGCAAACCTTTTAGAATGGCTCTCGAAAATGCCGTTAAATTATCGAGAAAAAAAAAATGCTCTGGTTTTATAAACCAATAAGCGACGCCGGTTATATACAGCTATACAGGGAGTACCGAAAGGGTTAAACAAAACCAGTTCTTGAAGTCATGTAGTATAGATCTCTACTACAAAAACATATGCCAATTAAGAGTAACGCAAGCTTGTATGATGAGTCATATATATAAAAGTACTTAAGGTCAAAACATGCACAACCGATCGAGCAGCCTGCATCATAATCGCAAAGCTTATTACACAAATTAAAAATTCAAGCTACCAAAATATGAAAAAGTTCATTGTTCGCCCTTCTTGGTTCATTGGTAGATTGGCAGTATGATGGAAAACACATTAGCTATTATTTTTACCAATTCTACAATAGTATCACCTTGCCGTTGCTGTCTACAAAAACTAATGTTAGTCTAAAGCCGGGTTCTCACGATAGTTTTTTTCAAGCTGTCAGAGTTACCAGGTGTACGAATGTTTTCTTGCTTCTTTGCAAAGAAATGAAAATGCTCAGCTTTTGGGAATTCTTTTCAAGCCAAAATCAGGAGCTATCCGAAAGTTCATCAGTGAAAATTTGTCTGTCTGTTTGCCATACAGATAAACAGTTATAGATGGTTGTTAACTTTTGGAGGAGATCCGTCCAACCGTTTATTTGTTTGTATGTCTACCTGTTTTTAGTAGCATACCAAACTCAAAAAATGATGGACCGATCTCTCTGAAATGAGCAGGAGTTGTTTCTAAGAGCAAGTACCCAAATTTTGTGGTCATATGTTTGTCGGTTTGTTTGTTTGTTTGTTTTTTGTTTGTGTCTATGTTTGTCAGTGATATAACTCGAAAAGTTTTAGACGAACATTCATGAAATATGCTGGAATTATTAGAGATGTTAGAGGGACAAATGATCAAATTTTGGTGACGATCGGTATGTCCGTTTGTATATTTGACTAGTAAGTTTGTCATAACATATACAACTCAGAAAATTACAGACGGATGTTCGAAAAAATTTCAGAAGCTGTTATTTCTGTCAAGAGACACAAATGATTAAATTTAGGTGGTGGTAAAAAGGAAATCCTGGTTTCAGGACCAACAAGAGTTTTTCGTTAACATTGCCTCGCTAGGCGCAGGTATGCGCTCTCAGAGTACTCTAGTTTGTCATCAGTCTTCGGTTATGATGTATCACGCAAGTATATTTCACTTCATATCATCCATCCGGAGAGTAATTTAATTGCACTACACTATTATTAACATCACTATTTAGAATAGACAGATATCCTGAAATAAAAATAAAGGTAGAAACTGAGCTATAGGTAATGAGGTAGGTACATCTACTTATAATTAGATCCGACTGTAAAAATGTACGTAGAAGTAAACATACAGGCAGATGCCAGTAAATTGCTACACCTGAAACACTAACCTCATATCCCTATCAGTATATGTAGGTGTAGGGAACATTTCACCCACGGTTAGTGTTCCAGAGCTAGGCAGGTGTAAAGAGAGCAGTTGGCCTCCATATGGTCATGAGCTCGTCCAGTGCAGCCGTCAGTTCGAAGGTCGGCCGTTACCGAACTGCCAGTAACGAGCGGCTGAAGCCAATGCGAGCTGTTCCAAACTGACACACTTTAGCGAGTCACAGAAAATACAAACGCGTAAAAACATACGCACATATGGTGGGCCATATAGTGACGCTCCTATACGCGATATGCCTCAGCTAAAGCATGTATCGCAAATACGCCAACAGGGTTATTGTAGAACGCAATATCGGACACTTCGTGTTCGAGAATGGATGGACAACCTCTACATCAAATCTAAAGTAATAAGAGATAGTACTATTTTATGGAATCACATTGTGTACATGAATCCAAAACTGCTGTGTATCTGCATTGAATTTTTCTGCGCAAAAATATATATAGCTATACATTTTTCATTAATGAATTGAGCCAGAAATGAGCGGCTTCAAAAGCAACGTGAAGAATAAGCGTATGAGTGACAATAAATCCATAATATATATATACAGTATACAGGTATATCAATACTTAAATAACGCACAATAAGTATGTAAAAGAGATTTCTAAAAAGTTCGACAACGACCTGACAGTTGTCCAACCCTCCTCTTGGATTGTATCTGAAAACACAATTGACGATATTTAATTCTTAAAGCAGCGCGATTTTTATTAGCACTTTCAAAATCTGACTGACGGGCGTCCCGTAGACAGTCCCAAGCTTGTGGCAGATGGTAATTCTTAGCAACATTCCATGGATCCGTTTATACGACCAAAGAATAAGTATCTACAGTATTTATGTATATGTGTGCGTGCTTGTATTTTCAATAAGAATACGGCCCTCCTAAATTTAAATATTTAATCGGGAGCTTAAATTAAATTTGTAGGCGAGAGAATACCGCCAGTATACATACGAACTATATATAAGAGTGGTTACGTAAGTATACTTGCGGTACTCTCTCGACTACAAATTTAATTTAAGCCCTCGATTATATATGTATTTTATTGTATATGACAGCACAGGGTGCCAGTGTGCTCTTTGAAATATCATTCCATTTGTGTTGCGTAATATTTACTGTCTTTCGGTCTCTACCTGCTTAGTTAACCTTGCATGAAACAACCAAACAACACCACTTTGATTACTCGTACAGCGCTATACTTATTTTAAACGTTCTTTGCCGATACCGCCGGGTACCATATGGCAAAAGATCGCATACTCGGAACAAAACTGAGCGGCCATATAAATAGGTAAAAAACGCCTTCTTCGAACAAAATAGGAATAGGTGCGTGCATCGAGCGGTACCTGGCCTTATGACGTACAGCTCAGGACCACACACACTAATACCTGAAATGCCTTCCTTCCTTGACCATGCAGGCAGGCCGCCGCCATGGGTGCAGCCCGGCAATATTGTAATGACCTGACCCAGTTATTTCCCTCGCTGTTCAGCACGAGACTGTATTGTAGCAACTGCCCAGTTATTCTGTATAGCCCCGCTTTACGACCAGCCCTGAAGTTTCTCCAATAATTGGCAGGTAGCGGAACTGGTCTATAGCAGTGCGTTGTGTGACTCTTGCGTAGTTTGGAGCAGCCTCGAGATCGGGTAAGGCACGAGCAGTTCTTGGCCTGCAGCACTCTCACTGAATTCTATTCAAGAAACCATCCTACTATATAATTATGTACAGTTTGTTGGTTGGTTGCCTGACTGGTTGGTCTCTCCCTTCCCTATCGGTATTATATACGAGAAATTCACTAGCTCAAAGATACATGGGTCGCTGCTTTGCCAAATTTGAAATGGAAGCACAGAAAACTGCAGAATAACTTTTCGCCGGTATCATGGATACCGTCAGACTGCAAAACTTTATTTAGTCCAGCTCTGGACGCGCAGATTGAGTCGAGGATACACAAAAGAAAAAGTAGAGATATTCTTCAGGGTAGAACCGCGTTTGCATTCAATTGGCTATTACTATTTTTACAAGTATTATTCACAATACAATAGTGCAGTATTGTCGTTAGAATCAATGGATAGAAAATCATGCCAATATCCTGTTGATTGTTGCAGAAGGTGTAACGCTCATACTCAACAAGCACACACCGGCAGTAATTTTACACCCAATTGAAGCTTTTTCGCCTTCATGAAATTTTCAAAGTGCTTCGTAAATTAGGTACAGGAAGATGTAAAAGAAACTTTAACTGAACTGAGTTTGTTTTGCAAGTATATTTAGCCATTCGAAACGAAATATGCATTAGTTGCTGGAAAACGGGGCTGCGGTTGAGCTTTGGGATGAACGACAACAATAGCCCAGCGTAGAAGCCTATTTCAAAACAAATAAATTTGCGGAACTTGTCTGTTCATTCAAACAGGGCAAGTTTTTGTAGGTATAAATTGATTCAAGTACTATCAAGTTAATACTAGAGCAGTGTTTAAGAATTCTAAAATTATCATCAGTTGCTTTGTTTATTTTACATAAAGAGGTCTTTTCACTAGATTATTTTTGTTAATGTGAGCTGAGGAACTCTAAATGGAATAACTACAAAGTCAGTACGAGCCAGTGACATGTCTCACGCACGGAAATTAATTTCTGTAATTGCTTGAACGCTTTGCACGAACTACGCGCAAAATACAGCTTCAAATACATTCTAAGAGCAGCACCCAATACACCTAGTCACCCATACCTTTATTCCCCAGACTGAAGTTCCCAATCGCAGTTTCTCTTTCTTAAATTTCTCTCATTATTTTTGAAAAACTATAACTAGAACGTCTCGTGGCTTAAGACCATCACCTGCGGTGAAGACAATTCAACGCCTTCATTTTCGATGGCCAGCCTACTCTAAATTTTTGGTATCCATTACATCTCAGTCAACCCACCTGACTGCCTAAAAAAACGTCATCAAGACTCGAATCCTTCTGCCTCGTTTTGGGTGGACATGCAACAAAATCAACGCCATCATTTTTTATGGCCAGCTTACTCAAGAATTTTGGCATTTTTCACATCTACGTCAACCCACCTGACTCCCTGCAAAAAATTATGAACATTGCTCAACTCCTTCTCCCTCAGTTTGGGCCAACAGACAAACAATTAGCTATATGTATATACTTAAATATTCAACGAAGCTATTATCACCTCTCTTCGCTTCACTCGCAGGTAATATAAAACAGGCTTCCAGAACTTCCTGTAGTAATAGACATTAACATTAAACTACCTAGGCATTTTCCCAAGAAAAAGATACTGAGGCAAGAGCTCGTTAGTTTTTTGCTGTCACCGACGAGGCATCGCGTGGCGCTATTACTGCTAGGCAGACCCTGACCCTGCCAGCTCTTGCTAAACCCATAGCGCACCTAATACGGCCGATCGCATTACGGGACGAGGCGCTCTCTTGCCTTAAAGAACTTTTGAGAAATCCCTGACAGCGCAGTTAATGAAACCATAACCGTGCCAGATGTGTGCTGGGAAATACATTAAATAATTTTGTAGTGAATCAATGACAGCCCACTTAATAAAACCAAAACAGTGCCAGATGTGTGTGTTGGGGCATTCTTAATCCACTACTTCATTATACAGTCTTGCATTTCTGTTAGGAATGACACTACATTTAACTTAGCGTGAATGATATATCATGAAATGAAAGGCTACCGGTCCATCTCAGGAACAAATAATATTTAGAACAGTGCCATGGTACAGTATGTTTGTGTTCACGTCAACAACACACAGTATGTGTTCAATAAAGCTGCGTTGAGATGGATCAAGCCGGACATGATGCATGTTCACCGTTGAACTCGGAATTTCCCACTCTGCTCTGTGATGAGCATTTCAAACAATGCTAGTTCTACGTACGAGAAGCTAAGACTTAATTTGATCAATTCAGTGCCAAATGCAGTGAGTATTTACATAGGGTGATGAAGTGTTTCAAATTCCATACTATCATGAAAAAGTAGTAGTGCTTGCGTAGGAGAGACGTAGGACTATTTAAAGGAAGCAGAAAATACGACACGAAGGACAAATTCGTACGCAGTGAGTTTCTTTGTGTTGCAGGATTATCGCACAATCTTCGCATCTCCTACAAACTTTGACCGAAAATGATGAGAAACCAAGAGCATGCGAGACAGTAGCTGTCATAAGCAGGGTGTAGTCATTAAAATTATGTTCGAATCTGTTGTGTTTCTCCAAACTTATCGAATACATTACTATGAAACGAAAATAATGTTGTGTCTACAATTTCGAAGTCACGGGATCTTCGATCTTCAATAAACTTTAATCCTTGATTAAACAATGCTGTAGATTAAGCGAGCATGGTGGGGAACGAATTGTATACGACTATGCTCGTATTGTTCCTCTGTTGCATGTCAGATAGGCCTGCTGTATTTATTGAACCTACTGCCTTTTTACCGCAAAGTGAAAGAAAAATTTGCGATAATTAGTTTGAATATCATGAATCATCATTACAAGTTTTGGAAGCCCAAAACAAATGTCTCATCTAAAAGTAAGTATGATAGAACAACTGCGCCCAAATTCAAATATGTATATATTATGTTGATAACAAAAATATGAAAATATTATTGAGAACACAGTCACTATTACAGAAACAGATTTGCAATTAGGCATACTTTAACTCGGTTTATACATAATTACCCTAGATATTGGGCTCAAAAAGTAACATTTAGAAGACATAAAAGGAACGATATCAAGAAATTTAGCCTATGTCCGGGGACAACAAGAAAGAACGTGTAAATAAAAGCACATTAGAAAAGCCTTTGAGATGGTAAAAGAATTTTGCTTTCATTCTGACGAACAATATCAGAATCGTCGGTCGTGACTCCCAGGGATTCTTTCGGCACTTTATGAGGGGAAGCTCGGCGAGGACGATCATTTACAGTTCATAAATCATGAAATTTTGGTCGTATCGTGAGTCATGATTTCTATTTTGTGTTGGATGACTTCTATTCTGTTCCGGTAAATCCGCTGTCTCATTATTATCTTTAGAGTTTCATACATTGTATCATCTGCAGTTTCCTCATTTGGATGACTGCTTTTATTTTGGAGTCACCCCTCCCGGTTTCCGTTCTTATTCTACCAATGTCGGCGTTTCAACGCTTGTGACTAATGATTGCCAAGTCCGTAAAACTTATGACACACAGAGTGTTCAATAATTATCGTTAGAACCTTTTTATTTGGGCACATTTTAATTTATTATGCACTTATTCTAAGATTGCTTAAGTTTAAATATTAGCTAAATACTTTATCTACTAATCATATTTACCCACTCGATACGCCCTCGCACGGAGCAAACAAGACTCAGGAGTGACTGGCAAGCAACATACCAAATTTCATTTTAAGGAGGAATGGCTCCTCCATCTTCAGAACTGAATCCCCTTAATATCAATACATAATCCATGTTGGACAGTAAAGTCTCAGCTTTTCATCACAAAGATGTGGAAATTTTGCAGGCAACACTCTTGGAGGAATGGGCAAGTATTCCCCTAGCAAAGCGTTCTCCAAGCGGTTTCAGCACGTTATCGATGCCGACTGATGGCATATTGAATAAATTAAAGATATTAAAAAAGAATAATACTTAGATAAATAACATATTTACTTTGATTTGATTTGTATATTTTTATTTAAGGGATATATATGTAAGGAATATATGTGAATATATGTAAGGGATATATGTGGGCAAAAAAATTTGTAACGATAAATTTTGAAGACCATGTATAGTATCGTCGTCATAATGTCTAGTTGAATCGCACAAGGTTACTACGGTGTATCTTCTTTTCTTTAGATGGTACCGTCATGAGTACATAACATAGTAAGCTTCAGTGTCCTCCTATATTGAACTTATTTGATATAAGATGTAATAGTATACAGCCATGAAACCTCCCCTCCGGGAAATATACATGTAAATGGGTTATTATTATTATTATTACAGGAGGTCTAGTTAGTATTATTAATAATCTACATATTCTCAATAACCTATCTCATGATGTACAGTACGGTGTAATAGTACGACGCACTGAAAAACCTCCCGTCAGGAAGCAATTAACGATGTTACTTACTTTACATGACATCGCAAACCGAAAGTTCTGTGGACCTAACAATACACTGCTTTGAGTACAGCAACTCCTCTTTTTAACGTTTTAATAAATACAAGAGACTACAGTACACCTGTATTAGTGGACAAAATTTTTGCCATACTTCGCTGAGAGGTCGAAAGTTCAAAAGCAACAATGCAGCGTGCTTGCTGCATCTTTTTCGAACCTCTAAATAGAGAGCCATAAGTGCATTATCGGCGCACACATAATTATAATGCACTGCATTTGCCGCCAAATGATGTTTTCCTCGCCGCTTGTCTGAAGTGCATCATTAACTAACTGATGTATCGCGCACCCTGCTGACTCGCCACACTTTTTCGCTTAAATTCGATAATTTACACTTGGACAGCCAACACGAGCAGGCGTGTTGTGAAAAGGTCGCTGGATTGCATCATGTTACAGCCATATGGTTTCAGCCCCAGCACTTCTACTTTAACGTTTAAACGAGCCAAGCAATAAATACGGACTCTTTACGAGATGTTATTTGTACCAGAACAAATTTTTAAAGAGTGTCTGCCCCTACGCGCTGTTTAGGGTCAGTTCGTTAAATTTTCAACCTGAAATATTTTGCGTTTCTTATAGTATCGCACATAAGAAAGCTTGTTGGTACGGAGAAAGATCTGTTACAGATACAGTAAAATTTGTACTTTAGGGGAATTTTATCCCACAACAAGTAAATATTTTTTTTTTGCGGAAATAGCTATTTTCTTAAAACTTCTTTGTCAAGTATGCTCGAAAATTCATACTTGGGCATTCAGCAGTGTAGTGCAAAATGCAGAGACGTACATATATACAGTGTATTAATACCCTTGTATATACACACCATCATGTAAAGAATATTTTATTATCAGTAATATATTGTAAGCAATGTAAGCAGTAGTTTACTCATCTCTTACTTCAAACGAAGTAAATTGAAATAAAATGATAGGTAGAAAAGGAGCACGCAATATTAGGGCTGGTAATACCAGTTTTATAGCACAGAAATATAAGTGATTTAATGCACCCAATCGGCTGTATCAACAGCAAAAGTTCTTATGCTTCTGAACCCAGGTGCTTGATTTCTCCCGCAGTTATCAAGTCATCAATTGAAATGTTGACTCATTGCCTTCCAGGTTGAATAAATCAACATAATTGATAAGAAGGGAAGAGTGTCGTGCAGCAAGCAAATGGCAACAAAAGGCCACGTTCACACGATTGTGAAGCGAACTCTAGCTCGACTGTAACTAGGACATTTTGGTCAATAGTTACTGCTGTAATTAATGGATGCATGTCGCTGCCTTCAGCGTGGCTTCCGTAGAGAGAAATATTAAAATAAATCAAATAATTGCAGTACGGTATAATCAAACTCTTAAAAGCCCGAAAAATGCAGTCAATCAAAGAAATACATTTGATAGTAGATACAAAACAAACAAAATTACAACTTCTCCAATATGCACTGGAATCCACGTAATTTTTCTAGTTGATTTTATGGAACTGCAACTAATATATAATAATGAGCGTCATGCATAAATTAAATCAACCTTGCCATATTCTTCTACTTTGCCTTCTACTATGCTTGATTTAAATCCTAGAGCTACCTAATATATACGGTATATAAAATATAAGCTTCAGGCATTATTACTTGCAACTTCCCTTTGCTTCACTCTCTATACTGTGCTTGACTCATTTCTGAAAGCAACATGCTCTCGGTTGACTTCCAATAATTTGAATGAACATTTGACTAATTTCTGAAGTAACCCTCCACATGAGTGCACCACACATGACCTGTAACTGGTGTTGCTATCGATGGCATAAAATCGCCATACGTGGAAGTTGAATTGCAAGGCAGCTAAGCGATAATTTTTTGCTGCTTCCTCACGTGGGAATCGAATAGCGCAGACAAGGTTAGCTTTCCGTGGTTTTTTATCACTTTCACTGATAAACTTGGAGCGCGCGAGGTGGCGGGGTGCCTGGCAGGGGCTGGCGAACAGCGACCGCACTGCGGAAAGTAACGAAAAGCTGTAATCTGCGCGAAAGTTTGGCGAAGGGAAGGAGGTTATGAAGCGCTGGTGATAGTTGGCGGTACGGAGACTATACGGCAGTAAGGTCTGAGGAAAAGGAACTGGTGACATTAAAACAATATTCAGATTTACAATTATCACACTCTGAAAACGAATGTCAACAAAGCTCATCTTAGGAATTACCCAAATTATTCAACGTATTCTGCACAAAACGAACATTCTATAGCTATGGGAAAAAGTCATAAAGTAACTGAAGGGTTAATTAAGTCTTCTGACTTTGGCTGCAATCCCCAGAAAAACTCATTAGCATACCACGCTACAATTTTAACCGTAAGTAGTCCCACATTTTTTAGACACTGAACGTTTTTTAGTTTCAGTAATGAAAACTTGCAAATTGGCTACGAATGAACATTCGGGTATTGGTGACAAGTTCTAAAAAATGCACTGCATCCACATGCATTTACCTATCATTACCAACAGTTTTGATGATTCGAAGTCTAAAGGTCTTCGTTCTTTACGACCCCCAAGAGAAATAAGTGGTCCCGTTTTCAATAGGGTTATTCCTGTCCCGCAAATACTGTTTATTTCGGACTGCAAAGGGCTACTCAAACAATTTTTGTGCGTATAACTAAAGCCCGTTTACGGGTACGACGTTGGCTGCGCAACACGCTTTTTTCCTCCGTGCCTACTTGTCTAGGGGGAAAATATACTCATGCACTCTGAGATTCCCACTTCCGTGATTCTGGGAAACTGTTTATTGCTACAATCCATCAGCTCCAAATTCACTGCGTGTGGCTCTCACGAGCTTAGAAAAAACGTATAGAAGTTCGAAATTCAACAGCTAATGTGCGAAACTAAAAACTATTTTAACAAGCAAACCTTGGTATTTTATTATTACGAGTGACACCCCACGAACCTAGAAACAATCTTAGAAAAGTACAGCCGTGTTGTGCAACAAAATTGCATTTTGTAAACTGGGCCCAAGACCTTAATTACAGCCGTGTTTTGAAACCAATTTGCATCGTGTAAACTGGGCCCAAGACCTTACAGCCGTGTTTTACAACCAATTTGCATCGTACGAACTAGCATTCACTGTGCACAGCCTTGTCCCAGTGACAGGAACATAAGACTTTGACGGTCCAGGAGCACGAGCCCCTCAGCATTGGTGGCTACCACTTTTGTCTATTTACTGCGTCTATATTTGCACTGGAGAGGCTTCCCTCACCTGGCTCAAGTGCTTCGTCCTTGTGTCTCTCACCAATATTTGCTGCCCACGTACTCTTCCTTTTTTCTAGATACCTGCCGATATTTACCTCGCTCTATCTGATCATTTATTGAGTTAGCAGCTTGTGTATTTTCACTTTCCCCAAGTTGACTTCACAGACAGACTTGTCACTTCTGCCTATCGGAAATATTTGAAACCTTCACATAAAATCTACCCGCCCATTACAGCAGTGTGTAGAAGTTACCTTGACTATATATAGTTTCTGCTGAATTGTATAAAATGGACAGTCCTAGGAAATATACAAGCCTGACCAACAAAAATTCGCGCATCGACATTTTTCAAATTCTTTGCATTTATTTTCCTCAAAATCAATATTGCTTGATTCGTAAAATATATGGCAACATTCAGAAGTGTTTATGCAGTGCTAACAAATTCTCGTTAGATAAATTTCTTCCCTAAATTTTGTTTAAAGCTAAAGTATCAACATCCGTCAACCAGACATTTCTTCATTATGTAAGGGAAGCATCATCGGGTTTCACCACAGTGGTACATCAATCAGGGATATGTCAACGGAGACTAGTATATGTAGGCATTGAAACGATTCAAGCGATAGTAGTTCGTTAGAAAAAAAAAAGATAACGAAGGCATTTACTTAGAGTAAGTGGGGAAGACATGAAATCCTCACAGACAGAGCGCTAAGTTCTTCAAAATTTTTGTTATCATAATAAACTAGAACACCTCGTGGCGTTAGACCATCACCCGCGGTGCCGTCATTTTTTATGGCCAGCCAATTCTAGTTTTTTGGCATTGTTCACATCTAATTCAACGCACCTGACTCCCTCCAAACAATTGTGAAGATTGCTCAACTCTTTCTGCCTCTTTTTGGGTGGAGTTTCAGATTCAACGCCATCAATTTTTATGGCCAGTTAACTCGAAATTTTAGCTATTTTGCACCTCTAAGACAACACACCTGACTGCTTGAAAAATTATTATGACTCAACTCTTTCTGCCTCTTTTTTTTTTTGGGTGGACAGACAACAAAATTCATCGCTGTCTTTTTTGATGGCAGGCTAATCCAAGTTTTTTTGGCATGGGTCACATCTAGGGCAACCCACCAGACTCCCTGCAAAAAATTATGAACATTGCTCAACTCCTTCGACCTGTTTTTGGGTGGACAAACAAATATATATATACAAATTTATAAATACTTAAATCTTCAACGAAAACATCATCACCTCTCTCAATTTGTTCGCGGGTGATAAAAGGCGAATGTCGACACAACAGATAACGAGCGTTTTTCATTCTCGTTCTAACTTCTGACACAATTTCTAAAAGAACTCAAAGCCGTGAGATAAAAATATAACCATACACAACTGCAGCGCTGCAAAGAAAGTATTAGTGACCCGTGCCCGAGCTAAAGATAACTAGCTCACTGACAACATACACAACTGCAGCGCTGCAAATAAAGCATTAGTGTTCCGTGTCCGAGCTAAAGATAACGAGCTCACTGACAACATACACAACTGCAGCGCTGCAAAGAAAGTATTAGTGACCCGTGTCCGAGCTAAAGATAACTAGCTCACTGACAACATACACAACTGCAGCGCTGCAAATAAAGCATTAGTGTCCCGTGTCCGAGCTAAAGATAACGAGCTCACTGACAACATACACAACTGCAGCGCTGCAAATAAAGCATTAGTGTTCCGTGTCCGAGCTAAAGATAACTAGCTCACTGAAAAAGGCATTTCGAATATAGAGTTCACAATGCAAGCAATCGATATGAGGAACGTCACACGATTCGGTATTATTCGTTGGGAATTTTCTTCCGTACCTATAGGGCTATCAGATGATGCTCATTAAATAATAAATTGCACAAGTGTTTGATAAATAATAAACTGAATACGTGATTGGCTAAAAAATAAATTTAGATAATGTTTCGTAAACTAATAAAATTGTCGAAAGTGTTTTATCATGAAAGAAATTTAACATTATGTTCAATAATCACAATAAAATTTAGGCAAGTGTTCCACCAATTTTAACTAAGGTATCATCAACTATGAAATTTAATACATAAACCTTTCGTCAAATACTAAATATAACAAGCATTTCTTCAAACATGTGTTTGTAACAAGTGTTTCGTTAATCGCCATTCTAATATGTGTTTCGTGAAATTATTATTCTAACAAATTTTCAACAAATTACCACTCAAACAAGTGTTTCATCAAACATTACATTCAATACAGAAAGGATAAAAGGAAGACGCGGACGGACAGTGCCATATGGAGACTCCGGAAAGCGGGTCCTATAAAGAGCTGTCCGGAAGTGCGCGCTAGTTGCTTGCCTTGAGTTACTAACTGATATATGCTAGGGGCAGCAGTACTTGCGCGAGACTTGGGTGTGTGTCCAGCATTATTGCTTAATACGCTATTAAAAACTTTACAACATGTAATTTTATTGCAGCTGATGCTTACGTAAGTCTATATGGCAGTCGCTGTTGTTACGAGAGCATAGAAGATTACTGCGCAACTATAAATCAGGGAGAATAATCGAGGAAGTTTGGAAGAAATATACTTGGTGGAAGACACTTTATTGATGACTTATATACTGGTATCACGAAGACACTGGTAAATATAAGTTCTACAGTCAGGTGTTAGCATCAGTTCAACTGCGGTTGGGTAAAGTCGGATAGTATTTTCTGTTTCAGCTACGTAGATAATGTTTTTTAGTATAATTTATTTGAATTGTGCTAATATATAGAGAGATAATAATACATTTTAGACTGAGTCTTAGATCAATTTTAGGTGGAGTTACTACAAATCAAGGCAATAAAAAATTTTTACAATCACAACAGCTCAGAAATTATTTTCATTCTATGCGAATATTAACTACGATATTAACAACGTGTTTGTTTTATTTTACAGATCGTTGAAAATTTGAACTGCTCAGCGTCTACTTCTCGCACGAGGTGAGTCGAAACTTACAGCACGTAAAATTAGAAATATATATACATATCTTAAGTTGATTACTGTACATGACTTTAGACATAATTCTCCGAGAAATGCAGACCGAAGATAATGGCGCAACTGTTGTTGTTCAAATTGTATGCCTCAATGCGACCACCATTATACAACATGCAGCTGTGGTTTAGTGCAAAAAATCTTATTAAGGCAGCTCAATGCGCCAGTTTGACTGTGATTTAATGCAAAAATGCTGCTCCGAAAGTTGGTTTGTACGAGGCAATTGCATTGTTGGAAACGTCAAGTAATAGAGATACTCGGCTGAAGTGGACCGACCCAGCGAAACACAGGGATTTTGGGCAAAACAATCAATTTTTTCTTTGTTGCTAGAAAAGAGTCCTTAGGAAGTGGGATAGAGTGTCCTGAAATTTCATGGGGCTAGGGGCACTATAGAACCCCACCAAAGAGGGGTCCAAAGGGAGGGGGCAGGGGGTCAAAATTATCAATTATGGACGGATTGTTCTGAAATTTGCACATTATATGTATTTTTGAATAAAAAAACACATTTTGCTTCTACAACTTTTGTGATTTAGTCCTTAGCTTTGAGATAATAGGAAATATATGTATAGATTTACCTATATTATAATATAGGACCCCCCCCCACCGAGAGGGGTCCTAACGGGGAGCTGATGGGGGTCAAAAATCATAAAGTGATGCATGCATATTATTTGTAGATACTAATACAACATAAATACAGCATGTAAATTTCATTCATAGTGCAAAAGAAGGCATTATATAACATTTCAGCACAAAATTTCACGCTTGTTTGCCTCTTCTGTAAAATGTGATTTTCCACCTAAAAAGAATAGAAGTCTAAAAGTTTTTTATGCTAGATAAAAAACAAAGACAATTTTGAAATCCTTAAAGCATTCCTAACGAAACTATGAAGCCGGATTCTCCATCTGTGCCTTCAAAAATTTTTTATCGCAGCCCCAAGCCAAAAATTTTGCCTTTTTTCCCTACATTTCAGTTAAAGATCGAAAATCGCATATAAAAAAATAGAAAATGGAAAATCCGGCTTCATAGATTTGTTAAGAAGGCTTCAAGTCTTTCAAAACTGTCATTATTTTTTCTTATCTAGTATAAAAACTTTTTGACTTCTATTATATTGAAATTGCACAAAAAATATACATATATCTCCCATCATCTCAAAAACTGAAGCCTAAATCAAAAAAAGTCGTGGGAGCAAAATGTGTTTCTTTTTTCAAATTTATACATACTGAGCAAATTTCAGAAGAATCGGTTCACAAATGAAAAAAAAATTGAAAAATCTGAGTTGATCCCCTTAAGAGCATTCACTTTGCCTCGCCAAGCTAATGCCCACATAGTGAAATTAGAGGGGAAATCAAGCCCAATAGGCTTTACTTGTAAGGAACTTCAAACATGTGCGCTGACTTCAATTCGTAGAGTGGCGTTTCAGGCGTTGGCCTTTAGTCGAAAACCTTTGGGAATTCCCACAACTAAATCCTGCTCACCAAAATGGAGTTTTCAACCGCCTCAATCGTAATCGGGTCGCTGCTAACACCTGCAACTCGCTTCAAAGTGACCAAGTCAGCGATTCTGTCTGATGTAGGGACAAGTCACACTGACCGACGATGCGACAGTCCAGACCATTGACCCGTTGCTTCATCGCCTGCACCATTTTGGTTGCCTATCAGTGATACCAGATTTGTCTAATGCGTATTATCGTCGTCACCGACAGAAACTCTGTGGGGGAAGATGAAGCGTTCTGTCGTAACGTGTCAGTCTTCACGTACCACCTCCAACGTGCGTGGTGTACGTATGTACGGTAACAATGCATTCTGCAGTTGCTCAGACAACAGTACATGCAAGGGTACTCTTACCCTCAACGTCACACCCCCACGCACTTAAAACACGGAATAAATTCACGTAATATACAAGTAATATTTCAATGAGTAGAGAAAAAAATAAATGCTATCCACAATTTCGTTCATTCAAGACTCCAGTAACGATGACGGCAAACATTGTGAGGTTCATCGCCGTCCATCACAGCCGCGCGAAAGTAAACAACCAATACTTTCTCACCGCAGGTGCCATGTTTGTCTAAACAGACATGTGATGCTTGCGTCACTTTACAATCCAAGTGACGGTGGGAATGATTTACAAGAGGGTCATAATTTCGATAGGACTAAGTCAACTGCCAGTATTTGTAGGAATGGAAATCACACTTTTTGCGCTTTAATTCTGAAGTGTTGGACGTGCCAAAAAAAGCCAATTGAAATTAATGTTCACAAAATGACTAAAACTTGGGAAATCCTTTAGGACCAAAACGTTACCATATGCCGTAACGCGCGATTACAATCAGTTCGTGGATGACTTGTGCTATTTCTTCAGCTTGTGCATGAAAAGTTCTCAAGTTCTCGTTCGCACTATGATATATGCATGCATATCAAATACTTTTAAACAAATGGACTGATCTATAATTGCAAAAAAATTCCGATTAATAAAAAAAAGCAACACGACGACTAGACAAGTTAAAGTTACAGCGAAGTTTTACAATTTTTTGTAAAATACAAAATTTATACTCCCTCGTTCTGATTACCAATTTTTCTAGTTTTTTTCCGCACTATAATTGCCTTAACGTCCAAGGATTCCCTGGACAGCTTGATACAATTTTTTTTAGAACTAATCCTTGAAAACATCAATGGCTTAGGTCATTTTTGGGCTCTGGCGTGAATGATGCCTTAGGCTTCGAAAATGTTTTATAATTGCATTGAGTCGTGACCTTGGCGGCCCGAAGGTGTATAGTAACAAAAGGATCCGATAAAAAACTGACCGTGGCAGCAAAATGTTGCCAAAACATCATTTAGGTAATCGATCGGACAGAAATTTTAAAGAATCTAATAAAATGAGTCATAAAGTATTCCTGTATGCATTTACAGATGCAACAATTTCAGGGCTTATATATATTGAAAGCAACGTTCCTGCAGTGCCTGAAATTGCACTAATTATACATATACGTAGCTGTATCAATGACAACTCAAGTCTGTTTTTATAGAGAACCCCTCTTATTTTAACCTACAGCAATAGAAAAATTCAGAGCATATTCTCCACGTTCACCAAACCTGAATCCGCTAACTGCGTTCTAGTAAATAATGAACAGTTACTTAAATACTGACTGTTTTTAGTGAGCCACGCTGTATTTTCCATTTCAACATCACAGCAAGTAAAACACATTAACAACACTTACGGGGTACCTTGATTTCACATCCCAACCACACAGCCTATTTGCTCATGGTACGGACCCCGCGTTTGACTGACATAAAGGTCAACTACTTTTTTTTTCTGTCTTCCATCTTTTTTCTAAGAAGAGGATGGAAGCGCCGTCGCATCTGTTGGCTGGACAATCCAGGAAATCTTTTTCTGTTCAGCGAGTGCGATTCGGAGAAGGTCAAAATGAGCCCATGATGGTAGTAACATCGCATGCTGGTCAGGAAGCTGTATTCATGCACTCTTGTTTCTATGCACCGTTCCTATTCAGTGGATGCGCGGCTCAATAATTCTAATTTGCATATGAATACTAAAATGTAAAAATATATTTCAGGGGCTTCCTTATTTACTCGATACAGAACGTAATGCACGGGTGCACTTCAAGGGTATCACAACAACTGAATTTATATAATTGCATGATTATTGCTATCGAAAACTGAAGAGTCAAGCTACGTACAGAAACTTAAAACAGTGCAGAATAGAAAGACCTACCGAATGCAACTTACTATAGAGATGATACGAGGTAAACTGAACTAGGCAGTATGAATAATGAAATACAAATGCATTGGCTTGTGCTGCAGATAAATGCCCGGAAAATCCCAGAGCAGTACACAGCTGCAGTCGAACACAGATTTTCAGAGCTAGGCGTCGAAGACAGACGGTTTATGCGACAACTACGACCTAGCAGTCGTCCCCATTTTTTGTTAGGTCAGCGCCCCTCAACTGGACTATCAATGTCGGAAACGCTGACAATGTTATGCAAATATCGCAAGAATACACCTACGTGGCTGTGAAGCGAATACCTGACCTCCAGCGTGCAAGCGCAGCTTGAATATAAATGGACCAATTAAGGGGCCCATTGCCGGAGAGCAGATGATGCCTTGGTGTCGGTCTTCTCCGAACCACGGGCATCTTGAAGGCAAATTAAATTAGTGAACACTGCAGCTAATGGAATGGATGACAGCAATGATGAATATTTCTAGCACTTCGCCAACAAAGTTCATCGACTCTAGAAGCTAGAAGCTTGCTTAAGAGGTGACTTAAATTCAAACGGAAAACGGATAGAGTAAAACAGTCTGCTCGAACATATTATGTAGTTGAAGAGTGAATAGTTCCTGCTTTCCTCTACCGTATGGCCGTGGTTCACCACAGCTCTACCACAGCGTCTCTATGTTCAAGAGCGGCCTGAGTTCGCACTCGCTCTCTAATGAAAAGATCCGACACTAAGGAAGGCTGCGGAGCCCATATATGGACCCCCAGAGGGTCCGTTTCAAGGGTACTCTAGTGGACTGTAGACCCTACACACATGTTGACATTTTTATTTGTTGTATTGGCATGTGTCAAATCTACTTCATGTTGGGTAAAACATGAGACTGTGCGCGGCGTTTGGGAGACGTGCCTATGATGTGGTGCTCGTGTTCGCACGTAGCGCTGTTAGCTGGTGATGCCGACACTATAACAAATTTTCGTAAACAAAAACAAAACACTAATGCCATTCCACTTAGGTAACCTGTAAGGATGCAACTTGACCACTTTGAGAGCAAACACAAGTACATAGCGTGAGCTCATTGAACTGTGATAGCGAGCATCCTAGAGCTGGCCACTGTCTGCACAGGGCAGATAAATTAAGAAGCAACTACAGAGTACTGCATAAATTAGGTAGGTGCACTAAAAAGAACACGTCCGCTATTTACAAATGCCATAAAAGGAGGCAGTCTCAGAGTCCTGTATATTGTAAATAGGGCAGTGGCCAAGTAAGTAGCGCGTAGATTGAGAGTCATCCGTTGTTCTCAAATAGCAGACACGAAAAGAACCGCAACGCACAGTGCGTATTGCGTACGCGCAATGTAAACAGTTCGCGTTTCGAGACCCGCCATGCAGTATTTTCACTCGGCTGAGACACACCGAGCGAACCGCTGATGTTCTTCAAGACGCACTTGCAATTCGAAGTGGTTGGTCATTGCGGCAAGGTTCGTTGCGTGCTTTGCCAATTGTTGCGCGCGGTTCGTAAGCTTGCGTCACCCTGTTTGTTCCAAAACAAACCTATTACCACCGAGCGTTTGGAGCGGCGGCAGCTTGCTGACCTTAGCTAATAGGCTCGTTTGCCCGGTCACTGCACGCTTGTTTGCACACGGAGAGGGAGCATAGGAAGCATGGCAGTATGGCATAGATATTTGCACAACAGAAGTCACATGAGGGGGTGTACCAAGTACCGAAAACTTGAGAAAATTGGGATATGGAAAGTATGAGAGTTTGGGGTAACTAACAGCACCATATAGCAAAACTTTGAAATGACAGAGCTCGGCAAGTGTAGCTGCAGTACTTGACATTTTAACGCAAAATTTAGTAAAACTAAGAATGATTTCGTCAGTTGCTTTCAGTTGAATTAGAATGGATGTATGGATACCAATATAGTCCGCGCAGGTGCCAGCTAGCAGTATCGCTTGAACTGCGGCACCCAATACAGACCGTTCACCAATATTTCGGTAAATTATAGTCTGACCCTTTTATCAAGGCAGTTCTGTCGTTTTCAAATTCCTCTATAGCGGTGTCAGTTCTGTGGGTATTTCTGAGACTTCTCTATATACAGGTAGTGGGCGGGGCTAAGATATGGGCCGAACAAAATCTCAGAAATACCCATAGAATTGGCAACGCTATAGAGGAATTTGACCACTATCGAACTGCCTTGATAAAAAGCTCAGACTATATATAGTTAACATTAAGTAATCGATCTTTCTAGCCCAAATTGACTCGGTCTTGATAGAGGACGGCTTAAATACCTAGAAATTGTTCGCTGAACCTATACGTTTGAAAGAATTGTCGATGAAATATTCTTAAAACGCTGTGAGATCTATTGAGTAAGAAATTTTATTTTCCTCTAGTCATGAGGAATAAGAATCTTTTGAAGTATTGTCGCACACGGTAATTACTTGAGTAATTTTACATATGAAACTTTCAGCGTATGTTATGGTATAAATTCTATTAGACAGGTTTTTATTTCGTTGTTACAGAAACTATAGCGGTCAATGAATGAAGAATAATTTAGGAACTACCTCTAATTTCCTCTCTACAAGTCACGTGCCACTAAGTAATCGAAATACTGTGACCCTTAGAGATGAACAACTTACGCCCCAGCAGTAAATACTGAGTAACTAAAAGAAAAAATTTTGGAGTAAGGGATACATTTTTGTGACAAGTACTGCATATTTGAAACGAAAATTGTGGTACGGAAAGTATTATAGCATGGTAAGCACTAATTATTTGAGACAGTACCGAGTACTAAAAATATGTTCGTTTGAGATGTACATTTGAAGTAACAATTAACAGACAAGGGAGGCATATTTACACAATTTGGGAGCTTTGGATGTATGAAAAATAAAGAGTACGAACGTAGTGGAAGTATAGATCTTTCATAAAGTGGAGAGCTAGAGCAGTACTAATGTAAGTAATGCGAATGCATCTTTTGCTTACATACGTGCAGCGCTACGGGCTGGCTAGACAGTAGAAATTTCAGAAAGCCCTTCCTTGTCGAATACACTACTTCTATATTATAGCTGCTTGAAATACATGAATTATTTTTCAACGTCGCGATACAACACATAAAGGGTCAAGACTGCACTTTCTGATAAATGTTTATTTTTATCGTCGGGTGCTATCACAAGAAGTTTCAATAAGGGCTCGTGGTATGCCCTTATATACCTTAGTTTCTTGACATATTCAGTGGACTACGCAGATAATTCGCAATTCACTTACTAAAGTTTCATTTTACCTTTAAGTAAATAAAAACATAAGAATGCGGATAGAAATATCCTATAGTGATCTTGAACACGGATAAACGTTCATTTCGCACTATACCCTAAAAACATCAAATCTCTGTACCTTACAACCCAACCAACTATGGCTTCATCACACCAAGACATCTCAGTTTTAGTTTTCGCAACCAGTTTGTTTTGCGTCTTTCTCTCCACACAACACCGACATTTTCTGTAGAACTTTTGAACGGGAGAGCTATATACGCGTGGCTGCAGCGGCCAATGCGCTACTTCACGGAACCGAATCAATTTTTGTCAAGTAAGCAGTGTGAAGTGATGGAGTGTGGGAGATGTGAAAGGCGGTGTTGAGCTACGTGAAAAAAAAAATGCATCTCGGATGCTTGGATGTAATCTTAGCCAGAGCGTTCTGGTTGCGGAAAAGATACATTCTAATCGATCTCCCTATGCAGTATTTTTCCCTCGCAAGCTCCAGATTGGAGCTTGCTTGCAGCAAGGAATATGTTGAAATATAGTACATTTCGAGTATGAAATTTTTTCAGGACGAATAAAGTGTTTATTTTGTTCCTAATAAAAAACCAGAATTTGATGACGCAGCACGACAATTCTCCATGCCTGACAGCATGTCTCGGAGCTCAAGGAAAAGTTTAGCAATTTTTGCACATGTTATTTACTACATACATGTACGACGAGCGAAAATTATTTTGTACGAGAACAGTACACATAAAACCATGATGGTATAAAGGACCTTTATAACTTCATGCATAAAACCTACGCAACAAGCAAAGTTTCGATTGGTAAATACACAACATTACAGCAGCAAGGCACTTGATAGAACGGGAATCCCAATACAAATTAGTGCACCGTATTTAAATAAGCGCATGACAGAAAGCAACAGCACAAACCGCGAAAAGTTTACTCGGGGCGGCACAAAGCGGTCCAACGCGGCACGGCTGAAGTAACACAGCCGCGGCTGGCAGCTCTGGGCAGTTTTGGCGCCGAGTTGCACCGTTGTTGCTCAACAGCTAAAAATGCGGCCATGTATGACGACTCTAAAACGAACTTTTCCGACTCTAGAACTGCTCTTTTGCACTGAGCGCGGCAAAGATAGAGTTCTGAAACGTCACCAAATTTTAGTAGGGACCGAGCAGGAGACTCCATGGCGAGCACCGCTGTGAGCGTAGAGTTCCTTCGTGTTTTTCAACCAAACAGCTCGTTTCATTTATGTAGTCATAACGTACAACAAAATATAAAACCTATTCCGTATTAAGCTATGATTTCATTCTCGACTCTTTAAATTAGGCTATTCTGATAACAAACCATATCAAACGTGGGACATCAGTCCGACCGCAGTTCTGCATAAATGTTCGATGGGATCAATGACAGCCCACATGGAGCAAGTAGATCGATGGCAGCCCACATGGAGCAAGTAGATCGGTGGCAGCCCACATGGAGCATGTAGATCGATGGCAGCCCACATGGAGCAAGTAGATCGATGGCAGCCCACATGGAGCAAGTAGATCGGTGGCAGCCCACATGGAGCAAGTAGATCGGTGGCAGCCCACATGGAGCAAAAATTAGATCGATGGCAGCCCACATGGAGCAAAAATTAGATCGATGGCAGCCCACATGGAGCAAAAATTAGATCGATGGCAGCCCACATGGAGCAATTAGATCGGTAGCAGCCCACATGGAGCAATTAGATCGGTAGCAGCCCACATGGAGCAATTAGATCGATGGCAGCCCACATGGAGCAATTAGATCGATGGCAGCCCACATGGAGCAATTAGATCGATTGCAGCCCGCATGGAGCAATTAGATCGATGGCAGCCCACATGGAGCAATTAGATCGATG
>LQNS02015105.1:9023495-9036325 GCA_001587735.2 Parhyale hawaiensis
TATATATATATATATATATATGTTTGTTTGTCTGTCCACCCAGTAAGAAGTCGAAGGAGTTGAGCAGTGTTCATAATTTTTGGCAGGGAGTGTGGTGGGTTGCTCTAGATGAGACCCATGCCAAAAAAAAAAAACTAAGCCTAGCTGGCATATCAAAAAATGACTGCGTTGAATTTGCTTCCACCGCTGCAGATTGTTTTACGCCACGAGGCGTTCTATTTTTCCTATATTATTATTAAAAGATCTTGACGGAGGCGCTCTGTCCTAACCTAGTTTGACACAGCATCCATATGAGAAACTAGGATCAGCTAGCCATCGAAAATGACTTCGTTGAATTTGCCCCACCGCGGGTGATGGTCTTATGCCACGAGGCGTTCTAGTTAAATATCATTTAAACACCACGCATAGACATCAACGGACAGGCGAACCCCTAAAACGAAAGAACTAAGCAGCTTTAGGACGCCTTACACCAGTAAGAACTCGACATTTTTTCCATGAGAATATAAAGAGAAATTCCTACATGGGCAGAGTTTCTGTAGTGAAAGTGTTGCGTTAGGCGAAGTGCTAGATCTTGACTCCCAAGCTCTTGTGCGCACAGATTCTTTTATCATAAAAACCCAAGTGAACCCACTACACATACTATAACTTATTTTGCATCTTGTACTTGAGGACAACCAGTCTGGGTATTTTATTTAATCCGAAGAACCATTTTAAGGAAACATTTTCCAGTTTGAATTACGTTCAAAAAAAAAAAAAAAACATTCTCAAAAATGTTTTTGAAATCAAACCGCTTTAGTTCAATCATTGGCATATCGTCATTTACACTCACCCCAACCCTTACAGTTATCTAAATGATGTTCGATTTCCCTTATCTTTGCCTTCCTTTCTCCATTATCTGAAATGCGAGGCAACTGTAATACCAACGCAAGTACTTGCCCAAGTCCAACAGTAACCTGTCTTATTTTTGCATCCTTCTATCGTTCCAAATTATTAAGAAAATCGCACAGTTCCGCAGTTTTCTCTAACACGCGCGACGATAATTCGTTCCTGTTTATGCTTCTTTCTCTTTCACCAGCTCCCTTACTTCTGCAGTTAAACGAAACGCGGTTTCACAAGACCCTTCCCTTCTCAACAGCAGCTATCATTTAGACTTCTTATGGCGACGGGCGCAGCAGCAGCAGCAGCACCAGGTGGGAGATGAAGCAAGAGATCATGGGCGTCGCGTTCGCTTCCTTTACCTATCAAGACTACCTGCAGCTACTGCATGGGAGCGTCGAACTTCCGCGGCTTCTCCTATTGCTGCTCCCACGGCAAACTTTTCTTGTGCTTCCGACGAGACAACTTTGGTGAAATTTGTTACCTGCGTGGCCTTCACATTTGATGTGAAACTGCATGAGGCGGCAGTTGGACTTGATCTTATGTGGGTGGTGCGGTAGGTTGTGTTTTATGGAAGAATATAGTGTGACTCAACATGAGTAGGATGATGGGGCTATTAAAAGAGCTGGAGAACATTTTGTGACCTAAGATGAGCATATGCAAACACAGGTATTGATTGAAGGTAATACTTTTCTAACCCATCAGGAGAAGTATAATGAGGCTATTAATAGAACTAGAAAATATTCTATAGTGCAAGATGGACATACTGAAGTATACAGCTAGAGATAGTAATAGTTTCATGATCCAATATGGAAAGTATATTGGGGATAGTAAAGGTACTAGAGAATATTTAATGATCCAAGATCGTAGTATTACGGGTATTTATACAAGAACTCCATACATTACATAAATGGTATGAGATGATGATATTAAATCATAATGTGGGTCAACTGAAGACAAAATTAATCTATAGAGTTCTTGCGGAAAATCACAGACCGCAGTCTTGCAAAACATCACGCGACAGCACTCTGATAGGCACTGAGCCCGGAATCCCGAACAGACATTGCCCACGGGTCGCCGAGTTCGGACACACACTATAGCATCGCCAATACAGTCTCGCTTTTGCTTCGCTATACAGCGGGCAGTACATAAGTGTAGACATAGGTAATGGATACAAAGCCCTCCTATAGTCAAACCAGCGTAAGCAGTCCTTTAGGGGCTGAGTTGAACGCAGCAGTGACAAATCTAATCTATTGATTAATGCTCTTTGAGTATTTGAATACAAATATAATTTTTTTCGATTGAGACAAGGTATACCACGCGATTTGGCAAAGTTGCTTTGCGTTCTTAGCCACGCCCATCGAACTCCTTACGCTGGTTTGACCATAGCAATGATCGTTCTTCCAATAGTAAAGCATAAAGAGAATACCGTTAAAATTATTAGGCATGTGACGCAAAGGATTCATTCTGCTCGAGCAATGATCGAATTTTATACGTACGACCACTAGGAATTTCCTCGCAGAGAACGATCAGGCTGACTTCATCTTTCATAGTGTAGCTTTAAAAATAACCACTACTATTACTCTATCAGTACATATTTCACGCATATTTGAGATTTTATCGTGTAGTATGTCAACGCTCACATTATTTTACGAGGGCACTAGCCGATTGTAACAGCGTTTCGCAATGGGGCAAGGGAATACAATGAAATGTGTTCGAACTATCTTAAGTTTTTGGTAATGTGATACTCTCTCTTGACTATCTTTCTGTTTATCATACACTAGTGGCCCACGTACGTCGATCGTTACAAAATGAATGTTAGAAAATGCTTGGTTGAATGACCCCCCCCCCTTTCTCCCCAGGTTTGCTTCACTTTCCTCGTGGTTCTGTTCTTTTCCCTTCCCTAAACTTTTATTCAATTTTTTTGTCGTGAGCTCCGAGAGAAAAGATATTCTCTGGGAAGGAAGTACAATATCTAGTATTTAGGATACCACGAAGAGGATCTTCCAATGTTTTTAATTTTGATAGCTTCAGAATTTGTCGAGGCAAANCCCCCCTCCGTCTCCCTGCCGTTCAGTTGCTCAATTTTCTCCCAAAGCCTCAGACTGGGGCAGAAACCGACCAACAAACTGACTGAAGATTATTAGAAACAGTGGGATCCTTCTAACATTAATCTGAATTTACGCCAATGCAGAGCTCAGCAGGAGCGCACGACGAGCCGCTATACAATAACAGGAGCTAATTGTTTCTTTAGAACCTTCCGGTTTCTTGTCGCGCTTCCGGTGGCTTCGAAACTGCAGCCTGCGTTTAACGCATTGAGGCCACTGGGACACTCACGTGCAAGCGCTGCACCGCGTGTTGCTGCACTTGTCCTGTGCGCAGTACTGGTGGACTGAGCAGCGAGTGGGACTTCAAAAAACAAACATCAGTGCACACTGCGCTGTCCCGCCGGGTGAGCAGATACACTGCACTATTCATGTATAGAGGTTAGCGGATATACAGGAGTTCTGTGTAACGCACAGGTTTGCCGGATGAACAAGACTATACTGAACAATGCACAGCTTTACCGGACGAATAGTGCACAGGTGTAGCTGATGAACCGGTGTACCGAATAGTGCGCAAGTTTTCAGGAACAGGTGTACTGAATGGCGGACAGGTTTTGCCTTCGAACAAGTGCAAAGAGCAGCGCTCAGGTCTCATGGATGAAGAGTTACACAGGCGTGCTGGTTATGCAAGTGCACTGAACAATACACAAGTACTGCATCATTTAATGCTATCTAACACATGTTTACAGTCTCGCCCGTGCACTACCCTAACATCTGAGAGCCCTAAAATCCCCCTCTCGCTGTCTTCACTGCACTTGCCTCACTTTCGGCCAGACTTCCTGCTTTCCTTTGGCTACTCGGTTTCTATGAATTTCTCTATCAGAGGCCAATGACTCATGATAGCGAGCCGGCCACTGGCGGCTCGGTGAGCATTTTATGAGCTTCTGCAGCATATAGCAATTAACTTGGTTGGGCCGAGGACCCCTTAGCAAAATTTTTGGCCGTCCGAGAAGGGCGTTTACGATCTTAGCTTCGGGAATAGCCAAGAATTTTGCCAGGGCAGAGATGCACAACTAAGGGCTGATCGCCAGGAGGGAAGTGTGCCTACAGGTGCCTAATTATAAAAAATGCAATGCCAATTGTTGTTCCCTGTTAGGCCGGTCGGAGGGTACAGTGATGTCACAACTGGAGGCCAGTTGTTACTTCCATCCTATGACCTGCTTTCTGGAGATACAGGCCTTTCGCATTGATGTCTTAGGTGAAAACTATCTAATCGACAAGTTTTTCTCAAAATTACTATACTTCATTAGGTTTTATTTGCTTACTTACTTCTTTTTTGCAGTAGCCTTCATGCGACCTTCAGTACGTAGCTATGCTATGAACAAATGCTCAAGAAGTACATGACGAATAAATCTGATACTAGAGAAAATCTGTTTTAGTTTAAGAACGCGCTACAGGGTAACAAAATGATGACACCCCAGGATATGTTATGAGGCAGACTGGTGTTCGAGGAAGTTGCAATGAAAAATTCCCGAGTGTGACGACGAGAATGCTGATTTGACCAACTACCATCTAAGTGATGGAGAGATGACTATAGTGAAAATTATCACTGCCGTGAATCGCCCGCATTACTAGAAGTTGCACACGACACCACATAATATAATATCCACATAATATTGACGTCACCAAATGCTGCAACGAAACACATTTAGTATTCAGGACTGTAGCGAAGATATTTCACTGTATTCAATATAGTGCATGCACATAAACTAAACAATTCTGTAGTTAATGTAACATTAATCAAAAACAATATAGTTTTCATGACTCTACTCACATGCACTTCCTTAGTACAATGAATTCTCTTGTTTAGTCTTCATAACTAATTCTGTTTAATTAACTCCACTGGTCACTATTACCGATTGACAGTCAAAAAAATCTTCGATTGTTGGTAGGTATGGAGCACTATTAATAACGTACTAAAATAAGCACAGCAGGCGTTACTGGGAGAACTGTAGATTTCTCTACTTGTACTGACTACTGATGGTATTACAAGGCAGCGTATACTATACGAGCATATTGTTGAGAAAGTGCATCGTTCTTCTTCTAAGGCAAGAAAAAGTTGCGTATATTCTTTCACCAAGGATCATTAGTCGGAGTTTTAAAATCGTTGAGATTTAGAAACTTGGTAAACACAGACTGCAGGCGAGGGAAGTAAGCAGCGTTACAAACAGGGTAGCATCTACAAGTAGGGTATATACTTAACAAACCTGCAAAGAAACATATAGTAGGCTGGGACTAAATTGCCTCATAGTAGTAGCTACATAGATATAACGTATTTGTGAACCTATTGCGTTCTTAATAAGAGTTCCTTGATTTTATATAAAAGTCATAGAGCTAGTATTAGACAAACCAACAAGCCCATTCCCGGGGTGGAGGAGCCGAAGCCTTAGCTATAAGTACAGATAGCTAGTTAGAATTCGGCTAAAGAGCGTTAAAAATGCTTACAAAGACGTTGATTCGGAGACGAAATAAAACAACCACAAAACAGAAGCTAAAAGAACTACTACATTTATACAGTTCCTTTTTGATCTATACAAATAGGACCACGGCAGAAAGAATATTGTTGAATGCTGGACAGCGGCATCATACCACGCATACGTCTATTTTTTGATGATCAACATGTTTGAAATACAGTATTTGCCCGACCAGTGCCATTCAGTATTAACATTCAACGATTAACTTTAATAGGCTGCTTCTGTGTACAGAGAAAATTGAGTGAAATTGGCTTTCTGGAGCCCTCAGACACTCATCCGTGTAAAAAACAAAGCTCTCAGTGACTCAGTGAGTTAGGAACTTTGAGCAAATGAAGCATGAGGAGTCACTGCTATGTACTAATACAAACAAAAATATTATATTATATAGCATATAATTTAAGTGACTAAAATGAAAATTAGTGTCCAGTGCGCTTTCCAACCATATGAGAGCGTAAAAAAAATCTGCCATGTGCCTGTTCCAAAGCAACAAATAAATTAGATTATTCAAAAAGTGCATAACAATGTGTAAATATTTCATATATTATTCATGAAGTATAATATTTATTACGGTACATTTTAGATGTATCAATTGTTTTGATTACGATGGAATGATAGAAATTGCACTTGCATCCTTCTTGTAAGTGAAATTATAGAAATTAACTACAATTTTTATTCCAAATCTTACTGACAGTGTGTAGCAGAAAAGCAATTCATTCTCTAATAACTATCATCATTGCAACAGGAAAAATGAAAATATCCAAGAAATTTGCCATCAAGTTGCCGATATGAAGATTTTCATAGAATAGGAGTTTGATTCACCTTCATTTCTCATGCCGAGATGATGAAATGCTTTCATTTGGGAAAGCCAGGCGGCCTCTCCATCTTCACGACGAAATTGTAAAGCTCGGCTCATCCTTACATTTGCATTAGGCGCGGATTTGGCAATGTTACTGCGATGTTGATGGAAGATTTTAGCACGATAATGACAGAGTCAGCGCCGCCGCAGGAAGTGCGGCTGCAACCAAAGAAATCGCGTTGGTTAATCTTCATTTCGCGTTGGTTAATCTTCATTTCGGAAGCCCACGCCCGAACGAACCTGACGCCATCCCGACCCTATCTGTACGGGCTTCCTTCTGTTCTCAAGCGGGTTCGATGGGGTACATGCTAATGTTAATACAGCTGTTTATAGTTTGTTACGAATATTGCCAGCCAAACTGGATCTGATTTGTTATGCCATTACTTGGAAACATAATATATTTAGACAATGTAGGTGTAAAAGAAAATGGCAACGATCCCGGATAAAAAACGTATGATAACATAAAGTATATCGTGGAAGCTCCAGAAGTTCCAGAAAATAAACCCAAAATAACTCTGTTCACTCATTCAGGGGTTGTTTGGGGCTATTTCTAACACACATAACATAATTACTTATGTTTTTTTCACGTCAGTGGAACCTTTAGCAGGTATTTTCATTTTTGTTCGAGGGACCCAATCGGCCAAAGTGAGTAGAAACATCAAGATATAACCTAACCAAGCAGGTTTCCTCCCGCTTCTTTTGTTAACCGCACAACTCGATGAAGTCAAAACCTAACCTCATGCAGTGAGGGCTTCCTCTTGCCTCTATTGTTGTCTAAATTAGCAAATGATGCGATGATAAGAGAAATCTCTTCATGAAATCGATCATTCTTCTTTGGTTACCCGTCGACGATTCAATAAACGGTCGGACGACCCCTGACTGGGCCGCCAGCTGCATTAGGGTCAAACCGCACCATCTCAAATTCTTGATCGATCAAAACCTTGCAGTGTTTGCCGACGTTATAATGGCGAACATCAAAGCATTTCTGGCGGCTTTGGGAATCGTTGATTGATTAGGAATTAGAAAATTACGAACGCTGCTACGTTAATGGAGCTTGTAATTGCAGTGACGCCGCTTCTTGGTGTGGACTCATTTGGGTGATGGATGGAACGTGAACCAAGACAGGCACATATACAGGCTTGGGATGAAGAGCACGCCTACGGCAGTGTAAGGGAGATGGAACTGTATTATTGCTGCAATTTTGTCTCGTAAGAAGCGAACTCTTGGAGTAGATTCCTCTAGGGTACATCCTTACAATCGAACTGAATCAGTCGTAACATAGATAATAGAAGGTATGGCGACATCGGTTGCTTGGCGGAAAAAGCATTACTATGTCTACTAAGTGTCACCAATAAGCAGCTATAGAGCTTTTGTTGCATGCACGGGTAACTGGCCCTTCAGAGAGGGCCAAAATCTGAAATTAGTACCTACTTTTGTTCTCTTGTAAAAAAAATGTCATTTGTTTCTCTACTGATATACAAATACAAAGGAATAAAATTGAAAACATAAAGAACATAACTTATAGAATAAACTTCTGGTTTATGGGATTCACAGTCACAGAGTAACTATATAATTATTGCCTCAAGCCATACAATCCAGGGTGCTAAAGTTGGAGCAGCGCATGTAATTGTTGTAAAGCCTTTACCTACATTATTAGGTTAGCAACCCAATGACCAAATCACACGTCAGTTTCTTGTTATGACAGCATTATGTGAAATGTCATTAATGATATCATTAATGAAATACGCTGGGTTTTACTAGGTCAAGAGACAAAAATTTGAAGTGCAAAAATAAAATGCATCTCTTCGAAATATAAATATGCATAAAAGAGAAGAACTTTAGAGAAAATGGGTGACTAAAATAGTCGAAAACGCACCGTGAAGCGTAAACTTATAGCATTAGTTTATTTGCTTATTTTATAATCCTACTAGTTCTCCATTTCAGCTCAATAAAGAATCAAATGAATTGTAGAGTAAGCACTGGCTAACTAAACAAGCGAAGAAGAAGAAGAAATGGACGGCAGTGAAGCTCAGGATCAACAGAAATCTCTCTACTTGCTCCAAAGTAAACCCTGAGCAGTGTGAACTGTTGGACGAAAGTAAACAGGGACCCGAGCTTTCACTGAATTGCTTCCGTTGCAGCAACGAAGCATATACGTAGTTCAGAGTCTGACTTGAATAAAGTGCTATTGTTTTGAAACAGATGGAAATAAAAATAATATGCCACAACGTAACCACCTGCAAAACCTGGAAAGTGAGGTAACGCAAGCATCTACAACACCTTTTAACCCTTTCTCTTATAGCGTGGTCTGTGTACAGCATTTCAAATAGCACTATTCCGCAAAAAGGCAGATTAACTCATGAGGGAAAGGGTTAACATAGAAAAGTTGACACAGACCACACTATGCTTGACGGCACCCTGTTACAATGTAGGTCCTACAGTTAAATAATGAGTCCTCTATAAAATCTTTTTAATGAGTATAGTGACCTCAAATGAAAATAAACTGCTTACGGTAAAGCAAGGAATCCATTCATTAAAAAAATATAAATTTCTGAGCATTGGTCATTAGTAAAGGGTGAAATTAATTTTCATGAATTTTAGGTTATTCTAACGTCCTAAATTTAATAATTGTTGTTGTCTTTTGTTAACCTATAGCAGCAAATTCGTGTTTTTGCTGATATACATATTCCTTGTATCACCAAGACAGTTTGCTTTTTATGTCAGGTCCTTATGTTAATTAAAATTTCGACCATCAGCTGCATAAGACCTACTTGGCAGCTTGAGTGCACCGTCAAGTATGCAGTATACTAGTCTAGGGTTGACACGCCAACAAATTAGAAAATAAATACATGCAGGCTACTGGAATGCTTCCAAATGGACGTAGCGACGACACAAACACAGAGAGCGTGTAGAGAATCGCCTGCCGTCGATGTATTCGTATCACAATTGAATATATTGCTAAAGAAAGAGACTGCCGAATATAAACAACCAAATCGTCAGCACAATCGGGATGGTATCTATCCCAGCGTTGTGCTATCAAAATATCAGGAGCAATAAAAGTACGAGCGAACCCAAAACGCCCTCCAAATCGACCGTATCCACGGCAACTTCCGATGCATGCACAGTGCACCACTAATGAACACTTTCGCTCGTCACGCAGAGAAGAATACATGAATGGATACAGCATTATCAGCGGCTCAGAGTAGGAGCGACTACAGAAGGAGCGAACCAAACCTCAGCGCAGTGCTACCGCTGCATGCACGATGAGCGCACAGGCACAAAATAAGGTATGGTAAGCGTACTACATAAGTAGATTCCTCAACACAGAAATACTACCAAAGCTACGCTCAACTAACAAGTGCGCTTCCCAACCACAGTAGTACAACTCAGTGTACACTCGGAGCACATAAGTACTGGGATGCCGCAGTAACATACTGCATACTGTTTACAAACAACTCACCGCATCACTGTGCAACTACCCAAATTACACGTGGCTTATTGAAATGCGACCAACTTGATCTGCATTCTAGTAGTAGTAGAAGTAGTCGTAGTATTCGCCTAGTTTAAGCCTCCCTACCGGCAGGGTACATTGTGATCCAAAGAGAGGAAAAAAAGCGACATATGAATATCAAGAGAAACGTGGAACCCACGTACTGCCTGAGTCAACGGGCATGAGAACAGCAAGTTGGGAAAGAAGAGAAAGAACATACCGTACCAAAGCATCATCATCAGCAGTATGAAGATAGAAGGAAGCAAAATGGGCACGAAATCTGCATTCTAGTATTCATGCTGGATCAGCATCCAGGCTTACCTTTCAATTTGTAACGAAAGTACTATTACACAAAGCAGTACTCCTCTGTGTTGGCCAACACGGCCTGTTCCATGCACGGTCTGCGTGCACTACAATATGCGTACTACTTCACCAAACTTATGCTCTTTATTGTACGTGCACTCGTAGTACGCTGACGTGTATCATACACTTTATAGTAAGCGTACTACTGTACTCTACATTACTTTACTGTGTCTAATGTAACGTTAGTAAGAAACTGTATTTTATGCACCTGTACCTTATTTCTATATATACCTAACAAAGTGCATTTCTTTCATTGATTTTACTTTACCACAGAGCTACACCTCAATGTACACTCTGCGTACTCAGTGTAGGCTCTACGTACAGGCGAACATTACGCAGTGAGTATGACAAGTACAACTCCCCCTCGGAGTACACTCCCTCGGCTTAATCAATTTACGGCTAGCATACAGACACACAGAATTCCGCAACCAGACACTGCCACACAACACTGCTACCCCTCCTCTATACTCAACATCCACAGTGGCGTATGGTAAACACTGCCACAGCTCCGGAAGCAATGCGCCACAAGCTTCAGTACTGCAGGCACTTCAGATTGTTTCAGTTTACTCGACGATTTGCACGCCACTAATTGTAGCGATTGTTGCTGGGAGCGGAACTTCCGCGTCGCTGGATCCCCAGGCGCTGCCGAGCTCAGATATCTTTCTCTCCTTGTGTCTCTTCAATTGATCTTCGACTCGTTCTTGTAATGTATCAAATGAATTTTTCATCTACCCCTCCCTCCCCCCCCTCTCCCCAGGATGTGTCCGTGCGCAATGAGACAGTGCTCTTGTTCAAAGAACAAATATTAACTATTATAAGAAACGGTTGAGTGCCACAAAAAAACTTAGCTCTACGTATATTCAATAGAGTTCACAGAGCTAGTTTGCAGAGTTGTCGAAGATAAATTTTCCCTAGTTAGAGCGTTTTGATGTCAGTAACTATATAAAATAGGGTTGTCCAACTTCTATAGCATTCAGGGCAATTTCTCTATAAATACGAGAATACATTGACAAACTAGAGCACTCTGAGAGCGCATACCTCCGCCAAGTGAAGCAACGGTAGCAAAAAATTCAAATTGGCTCTGAAACCATAATTTTCTTTGTATAAACTCCAAAATCTAATCATTTATGCCTTTTGATATTATTAACAGCTTGTCCAATTTTCTTGAAGATCCGTTAATAACTTTTTGAGTTATACTGTTAACAAACGTTATGACAAACATGAGTCAAACATACAAACGAACAAACCGATCTGCACCAAAATTTGATCATTATGTCTTTTAGCATTACTAACAACTCCTATAAATTTCATAACGATCCATTCATTATTTTTTGAGTTATTGTGCTAACAAGCATAAAATTAAAAACAGTGACAAACGAACGAACGAACGAACAAACGAACGAACAGGCGAATCATTACCAAAATTTGGTCATTTACTCTTTGTTATAAACCTAACAACTCATGTTAATTTAATCAAAATCCATCCATAACTTTTTGAGTTATAGGGTCGAGAAAAATGAGGCAGACAAACAAACAAACGGATGGACATATCTTCACCAGAAGTTAATCAACTGTTCCTCCTAACATACCTAAAAATCCCTGCAAATTTCATTCAAATCGGTTCATAACTTTTTGAGTTATCTTGGTGACAGACAAACATACAGACAGACAAACACGACGAAAACATAACCTCCTTGGCGGAGGTAATTATATATATCTATAATTTACTATAAAAACACAGGCCCATACATGATTAACTTATACAATCACCCAAGATGACAAAAATGTATTTATTAAGTTTGGTGAACTAATGATGGGGCAATATTTTTGTAAGAAATTCCTGTCTGCCCTGATATAACCCAAAACATTTTCCCTTCCAGCGATATTCCATTAATGCATGACAAGACATTCATTCGAACCAAAGCAACTTTAGTGGTGTTCTATTACGTAAAAGGCGCGTTACGTACAGCAGCATTAACTGCCCAGACGATCCTTTCTTCTCGTGAATGAATTGCCCTTTCATTCAGGAAGCATAGAATTACGAGGCTCTGTAAATCAGTCACGGCGTTATGTTTAAAACCGCACCTCCCTGCCAATTGAAACATTATTTCTCATCTTGTGAGTGTACAGTTACGCGGACCGTAATTTAAGTATTTTATTGGGGGCAAGTAAGATTACGGCCGATTTAAGGTCGGCCGAGGAGCACTATCAGATGACCCGCGCTGGTTATCGATGGCAAGGGGAGGAAACTCCCACCTCTTAAGTTTCCTTCAAAGTTCAGGAGTCGTTTCTTTTACCTTTTTAAACTTGTTTATGGTCGTAAACTTATGGACTCACGACCCCACCTAGCTTCAATACCGAGAGCGGCTAACGGTTAAAACCAATAATAGCTAAAATAAACTATGCTATTCGGATCTGAATAGTATACAAATTCATTGAAAGCTTTAACCTTACGTGGCCTCGCCCACAGTTAAGGTTGCAAGATAGAAAACAATTAGACTTAACGCACCATTCAGACAAGAAAATATATCAGTAGAAATAGCATCGAGAGAGATAACTAAGATATCACGGAGCTAGTATAGAACATACATGGCCTAATTTTGAAGCTTAGGCACTGTATAATACATATACGGCCTAGCTGTGAAGCTTAGGCACTGTATAATACA
>LQNS02015105.1:9036943-9050884 GCA_001587735.2 Parhyale hawaiensis
ATAATACATATATGGCCTAGCTGTGAAGCTTAGGCACTGTATAATACATATACGGCCTAGCTGTGAAGCTTAGGCACTCTATAATACATGTATGGCCTAGCTGTGAAGCTTAGGCACTCTATAATACATGTATGGCCTAGCTGTGATGCTTAGGCACTCTATAATACATGTATGGCCTAGCTGTGAAGCTTACGCACTCTATAATACATATACGGCTTAGCTGTGAAGCTTAGGCACTGTATAATACATATATGGCCTAGCTGTGAAGCTTCGGCACTGTATAATACATATATGGCCTAGTTGTGATGTGAAGCTTAGGCACTGTATAATACATATACGGCTTAGCTGTGAAGCTTAGGCACTGTATAATACATATATGGCCTAGCTGTGAAGCTTAGGCACTCTATAATACATGTATGGCCTAGCTGTGAAGCTTAGGCACTCTATAATATGTATACGGCTTAGCTGTGAAGCTTAGGCACTGTATAATACATATATGGCCTAGCTGTGAACTACAGGCAAAGTATATGTAGTAAGTATAGTACATACAGCATATGGCCAAGCTGTGGGGTTCAGGTAGCGCCAGTGCCATGGGAGGGGGCACCGTGGTGAGCTTGCGCCTCCAAGAATGAGCCAAGTTTTCTTTGAGCTTCCGATATTGTTACTACTTAACCCCCATACATGTTTGCATAAACTGCGAAGTCCCTCCACATTTTATTCTAGCCCGCCTTCGGCCCCTAATGCAAACTTTCCGGCGCTACCACTGGGCTCGGGTATGATTGCCTCCCCCAAGGAGGTTATGTTTTCATCGAGTTTATCTGTTTGTGTGTCTGTCACAAAGATAGCTCAAAAAGCTTTGTAGGGATTGTTAGGCATGTCAGGAAGAATAGATGATCAACTTTTGATGAAGACCCGTTCAACCGTTTGTTTGTCTGCCTCATGTTTTTTCTCGGTAACATAACTCGAAAAGTTATGGGCAGATCTTCATGAAATTTACACGAATTATTAGAAATAGTACGAAGAGCAAAATACCAAATTTTTGTGATGAACCGTTTCTTTGTTTGCTTCAATATTTGTTTATGTATTTACGAGCATATCATGACCCAAAATGTTATGTATAGATTTTTATAAAATTGCAAGAATCGTTAGAAATGTTAGCAGACACTAGTTACCAAATTTGGTGATGATTGGTTCGGTCGTTCGTTTGTGTGTTTGGCTAATGGTTGTTATAACATAACTCAAAAAGTTAAGGACGGATACGCATGAAATTTGTGCTAATTATTAGAAATGTTAATAGGCAGCAATGACGAATATTCGGTGATGATCAATGCACCCGTTTGTGAGTTTGCTGAATATATGTCATGTTTGTCAGAACATAACTCAAAATATAAGGGCAAATCTTCAAGAAGGCAGGAACTGTCATTCATATCACGTGGTACAAATGAACAATTTTTAGCGATAATCAAAAGGAAAACATAGTTCCAGTACCAATTTTGAATTTTTCGCTATCATTGCCTTGCTTGGCGGATGTATGCGCTCTCAGAGCGCTTTTCTAGTTTACGTACATATGTGTCTGTCAATTAGGCCAGACACCTTTTCTAGCTGAATGAAACCTATCCTAGCCTACCTACCCTATTCTTAACTAACCTAAGCTATTCTAACCTAACTTACCACATATATACTCTTTGAGGTAAGCCACATGCTATGCCGCGACTGATATCGCCACTCAGTATTTTTTAATCAAACAAACTATTTACAAATCATTTAGGTTTTGTGCTATGGCAATGAAGGCTGCTGTGATGCCCAAGCAGTGTACTGTAGTTGTAATGAACATAATTGAGAGTTATGCCCAGGGATGGGGAGCGCGCTTGACAGCCTAGATAATTGAACTAGTACCGGCGCAAAGTCATCAATACAGTAAGAATAGTTCCTTACAAATGCAAAAAATTCTAAGTGCATCAAACTGAACACTCTATTTCTAAAATATTTAAACACTAGACACGCTCAAAGTATGGGGTTCACGCACGACCTGAATAATATTAAATGTCCTATAGGAAAAAAAACTCTGCGCAGTAGGCTCAAAACTGTGACACAACTGAGTAGAAAGTAACTGTCTAAAAAATTTTTTTCGCACGTAGAATAGATCTCGAATACGAGCTTAACAGTCAAGGCAGTCGTACTTGGCGCTGTTATCATCAAAGTTTCACCAGTTAGCTAAATCTATTCAGCGCCAACATAACAAAGCACCACTTGCTTCACGAGTCCTTGATTTAACTTCAGAATAAATACAATTCATACACTGCACCAAGGTGAGTGTCCACTGAGATGCACTCCAGTATGAAACAAAAAAAGAACAGCTGCCCGGGAAGGGGTACGACAAAGACTGAAATCGTAGGTAAAAACTGTGAGTTAATTTAGCTAAAAGCTTTGCAGTTATTCCAGGTAGGGCAAAATCATTTAGCGCCCTGTTCAGCCACACGGAACCGCGCTGGACACGCTCAGGTACCAACGCGGTGCCTGCGATCCAGTGACTCGTCTGATGCCCATAGTCTACACGCAGAAAAATATGTTCTTTACGGTAAAAGAAAAAAACACCTGGTTTCCTATTACTAACGACGTAATATTTTAGCTACAGAGCAATAACAATTAATAGTAAACGACACTGTTGTTCATCACAACGCTCTTGTTCATCACAAACGACAATGTGCATTGACGCAAATTCAAACGACAAGGTAGTTTACAGTTAACTAATTTTGTTTAATGGCAAACAACCATTTTTCTATGTGTAATGCACTGCCACTATAGGGTTACAGCCCTAGTAAAGATATTTGACTGTAATTCTAGATGATCATTGACCTACGTCATCGTCCAGTGCCAGGAGTCCCCTCTAGCTTTATTGCAGCTATAGGTCATCTTTCGGAGCAAAGACATACTATGCATCATCATAACGTCCAGTCCCCCATCCTATGCTATGGTCGAGGAATGGAACTGTTCAAGGGTCCCCATAGCATTATAACAGCAAGGCCATTGAGGATCGTCTATCTCTCGTACCCACTTTGCTCCCTTTCTTGCTTCCTTCCTTTTCCATACTTCAGTTAGTTACTAATCTTTATTGCGTTATTTCTCTTTCTTCTGTTTGCTATTTTCTTGACTTCTTCGTTTTACGTAAGTCAAATGCTTGTAGCGAACGGTGTACAAAAATAATACGCCAAAATAATGAGGAAAGTGTTGTCGCTAAACCAGCACGCCTCTCTGTGCACTGGATGGAAATGATTGCTTTGGTGTTCTCGTGCAGCACGAAAACTGCGCTTATTCCCGCCGGTGTACAGAAACACGTAATGGATTTGGAACAACTTTTCTCCGCGTACCAGGTCTGCGAAGCAAACTACTGGCAGAGTACCATCACCGAATATTTTTGTACCAGGAAAGGGATACGTTGCAACCCAAGCCAATTCACTAAAATAAAAAACGTTACCAACGAAGTATCATCAGTTTTTATGGCAGGCAGTAAAATGCATTTTAAAATTTGAACTCATCAAATTGAACTAATTCGGTTCAATTTAATAAAATTGGTCTTATTTTCTGGCCGAAGAGGGCAATCATGCGGTGAAATTAAGCGAACCTCCCAGCCACAAAGAAAGATTTACCTCCCAGCTACTGTGAGAAAGACGTCTCCCAGCTACGCAGGAGGCGGTGATGGCTAGACTCTTTTCCTTTCTAGCCGCCGGGACGCACACCGTTGCCGCGGCAGCGACTGATTTATATCCAAATCTAATTGCTATTTTGCACGGTAACTAATGCATAATTCTGAGCGGAACTGAATGGTTGAATAAAAAGTTCCATTACGTCGCTTCCCTCACAGTATTTCATAAGCACGACAAGATTCCTTGTTCGATCAACGCCGCATGAATACCGCAAGTATGTAAATTCTAAATTAGACAACCATTATTGGACTAAGAAAATAGCCTAGTTGCTAAAGGTGCCTTCAATATGCCCGCTCTGAAATAATCTAATTCGATCAACTGGAACATCAGCCCTGAGTGTTCGAATCACCACGTGCATCGAGTTTCTGGCGACAATCGCGCACCGATTACACTCAAGACGACTCAAAACTCAACCCTGTGGAGCAGATTTGAGTTCAAATAAAACGCTGTAAATATCGTATATTTAGGATGCAATATCAGTACGAGACTCTCGCGTAAGCGCCTACCAGCTTTGATCTATTTATTTTTTCTTGCTGCAAATGAAGGAGGCCAGCTACTGCTGTGCCTCCCGCGCATCACGCGATCCGCTTACAATTATCGTAACTCCAATGAGAAATTTTTCATAAATTCCTATACTATTTACGTCCCACTGAAATAGAAGTACCTTTGTGATTATCAGTCATGTCGCTATTTGGCAATGTCAGGGATACGTAGTCCTGCGTTCACCACCAAGCGCTTACTGCGGACCAGTTGTCAATATATTATTTATACAAGAACACGAATAAAGTAAATTTCTCTCACTACAGCACCTGCAAATAAGTTTATTAGTGAGACCGTCTATGAGTACAGTAAATAATATGGTTTATCATGGATAGTTACTTATGATAATTAACAACCATATCCTTTCATTACGCCTTAATTAATGTGAAAAATAAGTAAAATTTGAACGTTCACAAACGTTTTTGTGGAACAAAATTACCAAATTTTTCTATGTTGGTAACGTATTCGGTATTTCACGGTGCTATCAGCTAGATAAGATGCTTCTTCATTAAAAACCCTGCACAACAAATTTTGTGTCACTAATTGGAATACTTAAGGGCGAAAATTATTAATAACTATTATGAACGCAAGAAGTGCAATAATTGAGAGCATCTATTAATTATTGATAATTTTAAAAATGAAAAAACGCCATAATTCGGAGCGTTTATCAATAACTATTTACTTTCAAGAAACTAAGTGCAAAAAAACCGAGTGCAGATTAATTATTATACAACACCTTTCAAAAAGTAGCTTTGCTTCAACATTTGAAATATCAGGGAGCGTAAGTTGGCAACACTTACGATCACGACAGCAAAATATCGCTTGAGCAATGTCCTCAGGCCCTGGGGCTATGGCGCAATCCCTAAGACAATTTTATTTTTTTTTTCGTCGCCGATACACGAAGCGTATTCGATCGCAAGTGTCGATGCGTGTCGCTGTGCATGCGTCCACACTACCGAAGTTGCGAGGAGGTCGTTACGCTGAGCAGAGTATTGTTTCGAGATTGCTATACGTACGTGTAAGCCTGCTTAAACAGTACCAATTTTTCCGGTTGGATAATTCTCCTCTGACGTGAGTTCTTAAAAAAAAAACATGTATGAAATAGGTCCACTGGAAACCATGGCCACTGCCGCACCGAGATCACTGTGTGTGAAAATCGGCCTAAGCAGTACGCATTTTTATCGGTTGAATAACCCTTTATACGCAAGCTCCCGTTTTTTATATAAAAATTATGTAGAAATAGAACAATTTGAAATCACGGACATCGCTTCATACTGTACACTTTTACGTACTATAGATCCGAGCAAATTATAAGTGCTGTACGAAGCGAGGTATACGTATTTGCCGTAACGTGCGCTAACATTATAGGCAGTAGACGATATAAAACTACAGGGATTTAAGCCTGCGATCATTTCCAAAGTTTTAACTACGTACAGTGCTCATGGCAATCAATCTAACTATGTGTGTAACCTAGAAATAACAAACATTCTCCTGTGTACTATATATCATTCCAATTTTGTAATGTCTATGAGTAAGATTATTGTTATTATGGCTGTGGATGTGCTACAAAACACCACATATATATATATATATGTAATGAGTATACACAGTGCAACTCTGTTGATAAATTATTCAAAGGTTAAAATTGACAGATATATAAGGTATTGTAATACATACAACACAAATTGCATTAAGAAGGCGCGCCAAACTACACCACAAATGGCGCCGAACCAATTATAGATTGACCGCTTGGATAAGCGTCCAATGTACGATAAGAAATGATCAAATTTCTAAGTATCATATGTAGAAGTGTAGGACTGCGAAAAGCAATCGTATTAGCAGGACTTTAGCAATGCCATTACCGAAACTTAATGCCCAGAGGTAAGTAACTCTACCAGCCGATGTTAAGAAGAGCGCGAAATGTTCGTGAAAAGTTCACGACCTTTGTTGTACACATTACGTTCATGCTGAAGTAACATTATGTAGCAGCGGGCATGACTTCAGCTTTCACGTTGTGAACCAAAGCAACTTTAGTGGTGTTCTATTACGTAAAAGGCGCGTTACGTAGCCACTGCTACAGTTTTTACACTATACAGCAGCTATAGCGTTAATCGTATGGTGTTGATGAAACACTTATGTTTTAGCGTAATATTCAGTTCTACAAGTCAGGTTGTAGTCATGTTAACGGAAACTTTTGTGACAAAGATCTGAAACGTTTTGTATTTTGTGATTTAAGGGTAGCGGCCTGATGAGAATTTTATTGTGTTAATGACGGGAACATGCATGTCACATTACGTTCATGCTGAAGTAACATCAAGCATTAGGCAAAAAATATATATATTTATTTAACCCTTACAGATCTTTTTGGGTGCCACGATAGCTAATTTATGGTTTTGCCTCTATATGGCAGCCCAATATTCTGTAGGGGAATGGCACAAGCAGCGTAATTTCGAAACTATTTCGTGTATAACTTTTCCAGTATATATATACCTACCGCTGAAAATGCGAAGAAACAGCATTTTAGAAATGGCCCCATATCTGACTAACAAAAGTGAAAATAAAAAGCTTAAAAAAAGCAAGCAGTGCTCAATGCGATGACATTTATCGATGACTTAAGCCAAGCGGTTCCTGCCCTGCACGATATGCCCGCAATAATTCTATTTTTCCAACGCAGCAATTTATTTTTTTGTCCGGTGTTGCCATTATCGATAGTCACGGTTCGATTTCCCTGCCAGAGGGAGCCGGCCCTCACGACCTTTGTGTGTCACAGAATTGGCTCTTTCCCAATGCCAGAGCCGCGTCAACACATTATGTTTTAACCCCTTCACATTGCCAGCGCCACGGTAACGCCGTGCTCCTAATGGTAACCTCCGTACAATGCTAGTGCCACGTTAACCACATATATTAACCCATTACAATGCTAGTGCCACGTTACCCACATATATTAACCCATTACAATGCTAGTGCCACATTAACGTCTTGTCCCTAATTTTAACCCCCGTAAATGACCAGTGCCACGTTCACCTTACAACTCATTTTGATCCCTTGCAATTTCCGTGGCACGAGACTAAATGTTCTTATATTGAATTGAAAATATAAATTTAAATATCATTCATCTTTAAGCTCGCAAGAGTTGAACGCGGCAAATATGATGCACTTTAAATAGTGCTTCTTTTGTGAAAACTAATGTTCAGTAAAGGCAATTCAGGATAAATTTGTGTAAACAGAGTAGAAAGTAGCAACAAAACTCTGCTACCAGAGGTACAATAACACGAGGAATTTTGCATAGGAAGATAGATTCCGTTGTGTTTTGCAGAAGAAGCCACTAAACATCCAGGGCTGCTGACGTAATGGGTTGCAGCTGAAGAAACAAATCTCTGCAAAGTAGTGTTGTTTGAGAGAAAACTCTGTAGTGCTGTAGTTGCTGTGAATGTTCATTAAAATCACGGACAAAAAAAATCTTGCCAAAGATATTAAACAAGTCCTCGTTAACTCGTCAGAACGAGAATCCACTTACAAATAAAAATCTGAAATTAGGTAGTTAATTGATTTGTATAGCTAAGCAAGCACGTGGCAAGAGCAACTTAAAATGAATTAGATGCTTACTGGAAAGGAGGCAAATGCCAGAGAGCAAAAATAAATAATAAGAAGAAACAGAAACGAACAAATTCCATGTGTATTATGAAGCGTTTGTAATCGCAATTTCATTAGTCTGATGTAACTTACCCAAGCGTATACTGCTCCCGGCGATAGTTAACTAACAAGTTTAAGTCGACGACATGCAGATAATAATTGACAACGGCTTGATAAAGGATGAAGTGCATAGCCTGAGGAGACAAAACATAGATTTTATACTCTTTTTTTACTGATTTTTCCATCACTTACCAAAGCTGTACACATAGTATGTCTCCTCCGTGTCACCTGTACGACACAGAGACAAAACTTAAATTTAGCCCTTAAAACTTCTATATCTCTTCATTTCTCACTGAATGCCGACGCTGAACTACGGCTTCCCTCTGTAAAGAATAAAAAAGATTAGGTCTTTGCGACACAGAGACGAGAATTTTTTCACGTCCCAACCTCTACGTCTAGGAAACGCTTCGTCCTTCTGCCGGTGACCCTCGGGGCTGCGATAAAAACATCGAGGAAGCGTATATAGGGGTTTATGGCGCTCCAGGAATCTGTAGTGAAGTGACGAGATATTATTTACGCTAAAATAGCCTCTGATGCTTGATTGATGGCCATCAAGGTTATGATTAGACGTTCAGAGTGTCCTCTGCCTCTACCGTTAGAGCAGCGTTAACCTTTTCTTGGGTCATAGTATGGTGCGTGGACACTTTGGCTTCTGCTGCTCTATTCGTACGCAAACGCATTTTTGGTAAACAATTAAAGGCGATTCGTGTTATGATGCTGCATAGATTTCCTTACAGATATACTTTATGTGGAGGGAGCATCATACATTTCTGGTAATGAATTGCTTGCTATCGCAACATAACTAGAAAATACCGTAAGATGATACACTAAGCATTTGCACAGCGGACTGCATTTTATTACGCACTTGAAAAAAAAAAATAAGATAGAAAGAAAGCAAATTAAAATAAGCTGAAATTTTTAGGGGGCATCTGTCATTTTAGTTCAGTATGCAAATATTCATGTTTTCATCTCATTCTATTATTCTATTTTGCCTGCTTAAAAAATAGTTTTTTTTTCTTTTTCAGGTCCTACGTCAGACAGCGCAGAAGCTACAGGAAGCGCTACCATATGGATATTTTACCCCACACCATCGTTGACTTAAAAAATCACTTGTCACAAGAATAAAAAGCAATCAAATTAAAATAAAATCCACTTCAAATAAGTCCCTTTTTCGATAGTTTAGTTTTTATGTTTAGAGCGGTTGTACAGCAATCCGAAGTTTGTTATATTCACTCAAAATTTTGTTATCTGCAAACAAAGAGCATAAAAATATTCAGGGATTTGCTTCAAAGCGACATATTAAAATTATTATCACTACATGAACCAAAGCTCAAGTTGTAAACAGTGAAATTGATCGAAAAATTACTGTGTGTATTAAGTGTCCGTCGACAAATACTTTAAATTGAGAGGAAGTTGCATCTGCAAAAGGAGCAAATACACAAAGTTCTGCTGGCATTGCCACTACGCAAATCCGTGACCTGTGAAGCATTCGCCTAGCCACCACTCCCGCGCAACACTCCTGCGTCTCACCAGACACTCCTACACTTTACGACCGCCTTATCTACCCAACAATATCAGTGACTTCACGCTGCAGCTACGTCCTGAAAGCTACGTGTGTTACAAGTGAATACAGACAAAATTCAACGCATTTGCTTACAAATTGCAGGCAACCTTTTGATCTTAAAATGTTCAAAATGATCTCTGACATTATAGAGAAGATCACAAGTGTTGTGGAATCAGAATGAAAATATCAACTGCCAATGGCAAGAAACAAAAATTTTAGATCGACTCTCAGTGTACGGTAGTCGTAAATATATCAATTTAGTGTTGAAAAGTACAACCATCTTTTTGCGAAGTGCAACTGAAAAAGGCGTCAGAGTAACAAGTTCGGCTCATCGGTTGACCACGGGTGGCCACCGAAAAGCTGACCATCGCAGCTGAGTTGGACGTCGGACTGTCGTAGCGGACCAGCGAGACCGACCTTCACCACTGGCCATCATGGCGGTCTCCTCTCCGTTCGTCTGCGAAACATTCTACCACGGCTGGCGGCCAGTCGAAGGCGGCCAGTCTCCTGCCACCCTCGCCCAACTGGTGGACACCGCGCTGCAAGGAGTCCGCACTGGCAGCACCGCAGGAAGCACCTCTACTTTTCTAAATGTAAGTACCTATAGCTTGCATGAAGTGACGAAACAAGTAGTAACCGCATACAGTACATTGTCGGTGCAGAGTGCGCAAACCAAGTGCATAAGCTAAGTGCATGGTAAATGTATAGCTAAAGTGCGCCTGCCCAAAATAGGAGCAATCGATTGGCAGGGATGAGTCGAGCTCAATTGGATTAAGTTATTCGGATCATCAGAGAGGAACTTTAGTTTCGCCAGGTTCTATCGTATGGCATGTATTACTACCAAACCCGATTACACTTTAGGCTCAAGTTTGAAAACGCCATTGTACGTAGCAAAATTTAGTTTTTGGAAGTCTCAAGAGCAATCGAGTTAGGATTAATACCTGAATCTCGGTCTAGCAGGGCAAAGCCAACACACCAGGCCGAAGTTCCAAACATGTTAAACCTATTAGGATAAATTCGCCTGACAGTCGACGATGCCTAATGCAGCACTTTGCCTAACAGCGGAAACTTCAATGTACTACAAGTAGTGATCCCTTGCGCTAAATAAGCAAGAAGTTGAGCAAACAATGTACTCGCAGAATAGCAGATAAGTATAATTAGTGATCTGGTGTTATACTTGAGAAGCAGTACTTTCTCAGCTGGATAATGATCAAAATTAAAACTGGAGAAGCGCTCCGAGAACGCAGATCACCACCAAACGACAACCATTAACGAAAATTTCAAAATTATCAAAAATCCAGGATTTCTTTGGAACTGTCACCAAAATTTAATTATCCCTTCCTCGAACTATTTCTAGCAGTACCCGGGCATTTTATAACGATCCGTCCATATATCTTAAATAACGTTGTTAAGCGACAACAGACAAATACACAAACAGCCAAATGTACGGACAGATCATCACCAAAATTTCATACTCTGTTTCGCGTTACTTTTCTACTCGTGCCTGTCAATTTCATAAAGATCCGTCCACAACTTTTGAGTTATACTGCCAGGAGAAAAACAAACAGTGGCAAAAACGTAACATTTTTGGCTCAGGTATTCTCAGTGGTATTCACTGCTCCAACAGATCTCAACCTGTTTACTCTCCACAGCAATTAAAAATAATATGGAGAGTATCCTCTGTGGTATTCATTGCACCAGAAGGTCTTAACCTTTTTCACTTGCCCCACTCCGATAAATACAGTAATTAGGAGACCATTCACAACAGGAATTAATTCACTGCACCGGAAAGTCTCGTTCTTTTCGATTCTCTCCACCCCTGAATTTGCCTTAACACATTTCCGCACCCGCACTGGATGAAATTAAGTAAATTTAGAGGCAATATTAAAATGGGTACAAAACAGGTAATTCAAATACTATCTCGCACGGTCTTAGGATGGTATTTCATCTCAACAGCCTAGACGAGAAGCTCTGGTTGAAAGTCGCAGCATGTACCGGCACCAAGGCGGCGTTACTTGGAATTTCATATTTATTTTTAAATAATGCCTATCCTTCAAAAAGGCAAGCAGTCAAAACTAAACTTTCGCTTTATTTTGTAACCCGCAGAAGGGCACAGACGGAGGGCGGGTGCAGCTGCAGCTGGTAGAGGACCAGCTCCGACTTGTGCCGCTGAGGCGAGACGAAGGGTTCGAGTCAGACTCCGACGGGTCCTCAGGCAGCCTCTGTGACGAGCACTGCTGTGACAGTGCTGAAGTTAAGGTAATTTTCTCCTTGATGAAGTAGCCCTTACATACCCTAACCAAATTTTTGGCCGCTCCTATGACTAATAGTAAAACCATAGTCAAACCAGCGTAAGGAGTACGATGGGCGTAGCTAAGAACGCAAAGCAACTTGGTCAGATCTGACTAAGCTCGTGGTATAGCTTGTCTCAATCCATACAATTATATTATATTCGAATGTTCAAAGTGCATTAGTCAATAGATTAGATTTGGCACTGCTGCGTTCAATTTAGCCCCCTCCCCCTGCAGGACTGCTTACGCTGGTTTGACTATACTAACACGCACGGCAAGTCGCTTGAATGTGTTCCCTTCTTACGCCCGTCAGGTGATCAGGGACCACGTGCTCCGCCTGGACAAGCTCTTACGCCAAGACAATCCTACGTCAGCTACTGCGCCCGGAGTATTTGATACGAGTGACGACAACTGCCTCAACACCAGCAGCAACGACACCAGTCTTGCTGACAGTAATTTCAGCAGTAACGTCAGCAACGACTCCTGCAGCGTCAGCAGCGAAGATGCCGGATGCAAGAAGGAGGACGGAGCCGCGTGCAGCAGCAGCAGTGGGGCGGAGAGTGAGGACGATACAACACCTCGGACAAGAGTTTCACCCGATCACGGTAAGATTACTAGGTGTTCAGACGGTAACTCAATGCATATTTTAGTGAGGGAACGAGTTAATAAGTTTCTAAAGTGCTACACTAGGCAGGACTTACAAACAAGAACAAACAACTGTATATGTGTTTACTTACATTTATTTCTGTCGCTTCTACAATGTCTTCATGCTTAAATGTAAAAGTGGCGTAAATTATAGTCTGAACAAGCTACGAAGGCGGCTTGGGAGTGGTCAAATTCCTCTACGGCGTTGCCAATTCTACGGTCATTTCTTATAGCCCCGCCCACTACCTGCGTCTAAAGCCAAGCACTACTGGCGGATTGTACTAGCGGAAACCAATGAAGTGCGAATTATTGTGAAACGTTCTTGAGTATTAAATACAAATCTGCATGGATAAATAAGGACGCAACCTAGTGAACTTTAATGAGGTATACAGTTATGTTAGAGATGGAAAGTCTAAAGGGATTTAAAGGAAAAATGTGATCAAAAAGTATACAACATAATCATGTGAGAACAGCTACAGAAAAAAATAGCTTCATTTGGGGCGGTAATGGTGGCTTACATATTAGCTACAGTCTTATATACGAATCCATAGACCGCAACTGTACTTGACTCTTAGGTCCAAAAGTGGCGGCCCTGGCGAGAAAATCTCACCCTGGCGGCCAAAATGGGTAAAATGGGATTTTCTCATGAGCTATTATGAACAAGTCCAGACACGGTCATGCAGGCAAGCAACCAAGTGCGTCCCCGCCGTATCGAAGATACCTTCTCCGCTAGAAAAACATTGGGTACCTTGGAATTTTTTTCTTCAGTATTAGATAGGGGAAAAGTTGCAATGCTTTTAATTTCATAATTATTTTCCTAATAGCTCATGAGAAAAATCCCATTTCTCCGTATCCGGCTTTTGGACGCCAGCGTCAGACCTAAGATTTAAGTACTGCTGCGGTCTACGACGAAACCTTAAGCCTCCCACCCCAACATAAAAAAAGCTGTTCTAAGCTAGAAAAAAGAAGGGGCGTGAAGAATGCCAAGAAAAAATGTGGATCCCGTGCACGAAGGTGTTCCCGCACATGTTGGAATATCTCTTCTCTCATAGAAAGAGAGCACAGTTATTCGCAGGACTCTTCGATCAAAATAATAAAAATTGGTAACTGTAGCATGTTTATTCCTTGCAGGAGATAAGAAAATTGGCTCTGCAGTTCCCTTTGCTTGCGAACAAATTCAATTAACTGTTCTGATGCCGACTTTCGTTGCCTTTGCAGTTCAGCAGATGCTTTTGAAATATCAAATAAGGGGCCCTGATTTGCTTTTTCTTCAAAAAAAAAAAAAGGAATTAACGTTGTATATGAGCTCCTTCGCTTGACTGTGTAAAACGTGTGAGCGGGAAGCTGAAGAAGTTTCCATAACGCATTTTCATCTAATTTAATACTAAGAATGACCGTCGTGTGTTTATAAATATATTTATATGTTCGGTGTCACGCTCTTAACGAAATAGATAGGCGGAATTTAGCCCAGGTTGGAGGCTCTGGTTGTTCTCTCAAGCTCCAT
>LQNS02015105.1:9051330-9113628 GCA_001587735.2 Parhyale hawaiensis
AAGGATGACAGCACGACAAAGGATCAGTGAAGAAAAGAAGAAAATTAAGAAGCAAATAAGAGAAGAGGAGATTCCGCACCGGCCTAGAGGCATTAGGCAAACGTATAGGTTATTGCGTGAATTCGTCACGCACGGGTCCACTAGTCCTAAAATAAGGTAACCCAAATGCCGTGCTCCCACTGATGTTTTTAGTTTATCCCAAGATCCTGCCCAAAAATTTCCCAAGATCTAAGAAAAAAATAGACTTCGGCATAGCAGCAAATGCTGCTATGCCAATTTCCGAAATATTGCTATATTTTATCACATTCAAGAAATTTATTGCCATTATTCAATGCTCAATTACAACCGTGACTTCGGAAGCATTCCAAGATAACTCTATATATATTGGGAAGGTAAAATATAAAAAGATCAATTTTATCTAAGCACAAAATATGACGCATGCGCAATCTCTTATGCCCCTCCCAAGCCGCCTTCGTAGGTTGGTGAGACTATAGTAATATTATTCGTTGTACACTTATTTCTGTATCCACTTGAAATGCTCAGTTACCTCGAGGAATACAGGAACTTGCAATTGTATCTTTTCAGGGATTGCTTCACTCCGTGGCACAAAGTCTCTACTGCCTGCCTCAGTATCTGACAGAAGACGAAATACTAGCGTAAGTAGATTTTATTACTACGAGTAGTACTGACATATGTTACTGGTGCAATATCGCTAGATGGGCTGGAAAATGCCCGTAATGCCCGTAAAATTACTTGAATTTTGCTAACAAAAATACAGAGTAGCTAGCACAGAAAAAGTGGGTCGAAAGTTAAACACGCACCAAATGAAGGGTTCTATTGTCAAAGTTTATGTGGTATGTAACAAGTGCTTGGAATAATTACCATAGTGCCGAAGACAGCGGTACACCTATTTAGCTACGCTGAAGTCCAGTAAGGTGACCATCTTTGAAAATCATAATATGCACGACTGAATGGTTTTGGGGCTATCTGTAGCAAGAAATGATGGACATACCTTTAAAAATAAAGGTTCAATCGCGTAGATACTATGAACCATATACTGATGCTCGAATTTGTTCAAATATTTTAGCATGCTGTAAAAAAGTATTTGTTGATTTCTTTTCACAGTTCAGTTTGAACTATGAGCTACACAACTTTTTAGAAGTGGTGCAAGCGGCAGCGAGTTTCAACCTTTTAACTAGGCACCTATCTATAATTCAAGCATCCCGTATCCACTGTCCGATCAATTTTTGGCAGCCCAAGAAGCCGGTTTCAGCTGCTGCGGAGGTCCGGAATTCTGCTAATTACAGTTGTATGCCAGTACGTGCTCTCTCCACCGAATATGTCACATGTATTAGTTACCTATATCTATCACTATCATTAAAATAAGATAAATTCTGCTATGGCCAACAGGCGGCAAGGATTGTGTTACGATCATGATTACAGACGATGCAGTTAGCTAACACTTCCTGTCATTCTCCTCCGCAGTCCCCAGAAGGCGACGGTAGTTTCGGAGCAACAGCGGCAGAGACGTTCCTGATGAGCGACATCCTCTTCTGTCACATCAGCAGCAACCATCCTAAAGTGGTGGTGCTTGTAGCCAAAGTACCCATTTCTGGCTCGTTTCTTCGGGCACATGTTCTCGAATGTCTCTCTCAACACGCCGCCAAGACCCTTTATTCCCACTATTACAAAGCCAGTAACAGATATAAACTCAATAAATACAAGAACAACAGGAGAAAACCTGAGCCCGATACTTTTAAAGTAGGCGCTGACAAAGACTCCATCCTGTCTAATTTTGAGTCCAACCTCGATGTGTTCGACTCTCTAAGAAATTGTGCTGTAAGAAAAGACAGTGGGAACGGAAGCATAGGGGAGAGCCCAAGTATCAGAGGATCGCTTCGATCTAACAAAAACGAACACACTGCCGATAATAATGTTAATGTTATTGAGGTAAAGTCATTAGACAATACAGAAAGTACACAACCATTTAATTTAGTGCAACATACCGATAACGAAGGAATCACTCACATCGAAATAGAGAGCGGACCCGTGAGTTTATTGAATGGAGGCTTGCTGTCACCGGACTACAGTAGCATTATCAGTCTTAGCACTCCCGAAACCAATGGATTAGTAGCTGGAATAGGAGGACCAAGGCACTTGAAAACCAACTCCCACTCCATTGGGAACAGTTGCCCGAATAGTCTAATAGTATCCGAGCACAGGGATTCTACATTAGCTTTAGAGCACGACAGAAAATTCCGCCAGAGACAACCAGCTCTACTTCTCCGCGCTGAAGAAGAAGAAGCTGAATCTAAAATCAAGAAGAAACCAGTCGAAGAAGGAAGGAGTAGACGGGATCGACACATGGGAGACGTAACTAAACACCGAGAAAATGGAAGACCACCTCTTCCCCCACCATCTTCCTGGGCTATTATAGAAAGACCTAAACCAAAAACAATAACTAGAATCGTTGAGTACAGGGATGTAAATAACAAAACCAAAGTTAATAAAGGTCCGGCACCAACTCCACCCCCGCGACGTCATCCACAAGATGCATCCCTACTTTTAGTACCGACAAAAAGCGGCCAAGAACCAAAACGATCCTACTATCCTAAAGAATCCCATATCGTCAGAGGGAACAAAGTCGTGCGTGTAGATTTTCCAACAGTTCCAGTGTGGAATCACAGAGCAGATCCAAATAATAACGCACGTCAATACATGCATTATACTGGTGGTTGGGCTCATGAATTCCACACGCCAAGAATGCGGGAGATGGTTTTGACCTCAGAATTACGACGGCGCTCAAGATCAAAAAGTCCTGCTCGCAAGCCAATGTCTAACCGCTACTTAGATGCAGTTTCCACCTTCAATATTTCCCAAAAGTTAAGAGAGTTTTCCGATGCGGTGTTTTCCTCTAAGAAAGCCCAGGGCAATAGCATTGTCAATTCTTTGCCTCCAGTCAGGGGAGGTCAAATGGGCGGAAGAAATGCAGGTCACCAACGCTCAGGCTCAACAGCTTCTGCTCCAGGCGAAGCAGAATCTTTGCGTCCGGTCATAAAGAAGGGCAAACAGAAGTCTTCGGAGGCTGACAACCGCAGGGTCACATTCAGTGCCTATGCCACAGTTCAGCTTATGAACTCGTGATACAAAGGGAGCAGAAAGGCAAAACTTATGCCTTCACAACGGTAGATGAAAAACAAGGTTTGTGATACGGGTGGTGAGATGTTACTTAGTGTAGTAAGTTTTCGTTTGTTATTCAAAGTGTTGTACAGCAGTAGTGTAACATTCATGGCCTATACCGCAGAGCAAATAATCAACGAGTAGTAAATGCTAGCGTTGGATGAAGATATGGCTGAATATCTGATACACAAGGGAAATGAATAACTCGTTAATTAAATACTTTTTGAAAGAAAAAATCAAGAATTTAATATACAAACTTGGTAACTTATAATGCAGATTGAACGAAGGTGAGAGTGGCTTCGACAGACATTACACTGATTGTAAAACAACCGAATATGCTTGAAAATACCGATTCACTATTATTAGGAATTCGACTGCAGTGAGTGCTTCAAATATACAGTATGTCATAAAAAATAATTAGGAACGTAGGAGGATTTGGCTAACTGTAAAGCTTATGAAATATATTCATGCTAATTTTAAGTTTGTCAGTAAAATGTTTATGAAATGTTATGGATTTTTATATGTCTACTTTATTGAGCAAATGGAATGTTTTATCATTAACATGTTTTATTATTTTAATAATTAACATGTAGAAATGTGTTCACATACGTCCTATAAGACTAACCGTCGCTGTATCTGTCATTGTTTAATCAACAATAATAGCCTTAGAAGCATAATTCTGTGATTACGTGCCTACTGATATGTTTGCGCATAGGCATACATTTAATGTTAATTATTTAGATATACGTTCTTAATCCAAGAACGTCTAAAACTGACTACAATTTCGTCTCGGAATAGCACAAATTGATAATATTTCGGCATGGAGACAACGGAAGTCTTAGTAGCAATAGGAAACAAATACGAACATGAGTCGACAAGTATATAAGATTTTAAGATGCATAAATGCATCACATTAGGTTTATATTTCCATCTAGTTCTCTGTGCATACAACGCACTCCTCTCATCAGCATTGCCGGGCACATTAATCCTCATAAGAAAGAGCCACAAAAATAACATTACAAATTATTGCATGTGAACTTTCTCACTAAGGCCATGTGGCACGGTACTGTTCAGACTTAGTGAACAACGTTCTTTATATTTCTGGTAATGTATATCATAAAAATTAATGCAGTCGTTCCCAACCTTTCCTATGCCTGACACTCCTTACAAGCTTTTAAAAAGATTTTTCTTGCAGACTTAAAAAATTACTAACTCATACAATAATGAAAAAGAAATTTGATCTAAATTTAGTACGGCAGGTTAACTTAAGCCAAAATTTGAATGATATAAAATAATTCAAGCTTTTGCACTTCCTAAAAATAATCTCGCACCCCTATAGGAGGTGTAAACATTCTCAGTTGGGAATCCATGGGATAATAAAATCATTGCTTCACGGCGGTTCTAATTAGTTTAATACTCTTTCGTAATACGCTGAAAAAGTAATCGCTTTATGTAACACTTTCCAAAGTGATAAATTTGTAAGTTCGAACACTTAACGAGTTACTGTAACTGTTCTCGTCTAGTCTTCAATAAGTAAATTATAATTCAAAAAAATAAAAAGTGCGTATTAGAGAAGAGTTGAAATAAGTCATATAAGATAGATACCAAGATATAATAATTATAAGCATCGCGTGTCCTAGAAGATAGAAAAACTTGTTACTGTATTAATTTAAGTAATACTATCATTTGTAAGTTTCGTGTGAAACTGAACTGATTTAAGATTCATAAGTGCTTCAGGTGGAGAATGAGGCTTTTTTGTAAGATTAATCGCGGTATCTTCAACAGCAAAGTAAAAAATCATCGCTAGTACACAGCATCGTGTAGAAATTTTATGTTTTCACAGGTTAAGCTTTGATTATAAGCTTCAAAGACTTAACGGAGCGAGACCTGGTAGACTGGTATAAGAAATTACATTGGGCCTAGTGGAATACTGCACGGAATTTCATGAGGGCTAGTGGACCACTACGAGAATATGCATTAGGCCTAGTGGGTTACTACGGGATATTAGACCAAGCGGATTGGGCTCATACGAGTAATTGCATAAGGGCCAGTGGGCTAGTACGAGAAAACAGTAATCGTTTGATTCGTATCTAAACCAGCCAAGGTTGTTAATCTCAGCTCTGGAACTGGCGTTCCTCTGCTGGGTCGTCCGTCCTGGGCCCCCGCCCCTTTGCCCCCCCCTCCGCACTCTGCACGCCACTGCTACCCTACAAACTGTGAAGAAGTAATGCGAAAATCTATAAATTAACTACCCCTCGGATATTTTATTCATTAAATTAGATAGTTCCCGCGTTCACATTCCATTCTTGTTGTTTTTTAATTTCGACTATACATTTAGAATAAAGGAGAAGACAGTTTTTCATTTGTGCAATCATTCGCACATTTATTGAAGTAGGGTTTTTACCTCGCCCTGGTTTTCTCGAGAATGCATTCAGGTAGCAAGTAGTTCTTAACATTCTAGATCATGAAATGTGGAAGATAAAGCTGGGAGATTTTTTTTTTTTTTACGTTCCAAGCTTACTAGTCTAAACATTTTCATCGTATTTCATAAAATTGATTCACAAAATTGGAAAAATGAGAAAGATTTTGCTATATTCTTCTACAGATAATCTGTGAACTTTTGCATTTTCACAATACCATTCTTGATCCCAAGAGTACGCTGGGGCGCTGAAAAGTTTGTAGACTTAATATATAGAAACAAAACTAGGATATAATGTGATCGAATGAGATAATTATTTCAGCACATTCCTCCTTGCAATTATTTACACAAGTCATCTATTTTTACAATGAGTAAAATTTTATTGAAGGTAATAGCACAAGTACCTAAGTAGGTAAGCGTTTCAGCCCACATTCGTAAGTTTATTTTGGTGGAAATCTTCTTAATATAGTTATAGGAGAATTTTTCTCATGATTATGTACCCCTGATGGAATTTTTGGCTGACCCAGCAGCTGATTTATGGTTTCGTATGTTTCTTGGACGGCGTAAAATTTGTGCGTAGTGCCTCATTATTTAAGATGAATTCGTTCCTGGAAGCGGTTCAAGGAATGAAAAGTTGGAATTGCCAGCAAAATTCTTTACCAGCTGAGCAGCAGCAGCAGTCTCGCTAAAATATACACGCGTATGACGCTTCTGGTGTTCAACTAACGGAAATGCAGTCGAGTAATGAGTCCCGCTATTTTACAGCTTTCGATTTTTTTTCTTTTGGCATAAGTAACGGTTAATACTCAGGCTGTTTACAATTGTCATATTTTTTGTCGAAATATACACCGAATTTATGAATAAAATGACTTTATACCACATGTGTGTTTCAATTTCCATTTTGATTTCATTCTAAAAAGAACTTACTTTGGAGTTCTTAGAAGTGCCATGAACAGAAAGAATTCACGTGAGTAGTTCTTCTTACGAGTGAATTCTTCAATTACGGCATAAAAATGTCCCATTTACAAGAGCCTAACGATACTGCGGTTGAAAATGTACTGATTTTAGTGACAAAAAGAAACTGCTACTTGATACCTCCTATAGTTATCCTGATAAAGGTTTTCTGCATCATGAACAACAGTTGTCACTGTACTAAAATGTCGGCTATTTAATTTTCCATTGTTTTTGCCGCCTTCAGACATAGACGGAGATACAAGTTCGAAAAACATCTACTACATTAAACGAAGAAGATAATCATATTTTTTCACTATAGCAAGTTCTAAAGGCTGGGGCAGAGCTCATTCTATAAAGAAGTGTTAAACACTCTTTGTCGATATATTAGTAGAAGCGCTGCACTGCATTAGTGAAATATATAAAACAAAATTCTGCTCAGAACTAAAATGCTTTCACGGCATCACGTATTGTCTTTCTCAGGACTACTTAAAAATGCTAATCGCTTCGAATATCACTTTATTATTACCCTTTACAATGAGCATCAGAACAACATCCCGGCTCTCTTTCTAAGAACTATACTCCTCAATGCTAAGCTTTGAGAGAAACAATAATTTTTCCGTACCATGTACACAAGTACTACTCCCTCTCAAGAATAAACGCTCAGGGCATCCCTTTATGTCCTTTACATTGCATACAAGAACCATCTCCAACTTCTCTGATTGCTCGTCCGGCAGAAGAACCATTGACCTTAACAGTGTCGAAGATTCGTTGTCTTTCCAACGCAACCGACAGCAGCACCGAAGTTCGATCAGCAGGCGGAAGTGCAGGGATTTCTTGCAGGGTGTTCTCATGTAACTGTCGTGGTTTTTCCCTCAGCGAGTGTTAAGAAGAATGGATCTGCTTAAGGTGGAGTGATACTCAGGGCAATATTAGCCCGACGAAGTAGCTGAAGTTTTGAAGGGAAATGTAAGCCAGCAGGGTAAGGCAGAATATGTACACAAAATATTATTAGCTTCACTATTTTAATTCGGACATGCGAACGTTGAAAATTGATCGGAGTGTTGCACTAATGAACTTTGTATGACGTGCAAGAGTAAAAAGTTTATTACAATTAAAAACTTCGACGCCTCGCTGCTGAATAAAGAAAACTTTTAACGAATGAAACGTACTCGATCGCACTGACAGTTTAGGAGCAAATTTTGTAGCTTTACCCTATCCGGCACGAGTTGGTGCATTTAAAACACCATAAAAAGTTGAAACGAAAGTAGGAGGAGGAATATTATGCCAATTTTTACTATAAATCTCATAGAAGACTCGCTAGATATGAGTGTTATGAAATTCTGAACTAGACCTTTGCTTCCTAGAGTAAATTTGACCTGTAATAAATAAGATAAACTATTTGAAAACGATGAGTTCTTTCAAAAATTCTAACATTACTAAACAGCACAAATTGTCGCAGCAACTCTGCTTCACTCATAGGCGAGACAAACAGTTCGAGGCATAGCCGCTTACTACTTGAAACATTTTGAGTAGAACTGAAAACTTTCGACCATATGAAATATACTCAAGATGGGAAAAAACAGGAATTACTTACGTAAAAAACATAAAAATGTTAATAAACCAAGTGGGATAGCGGAATAAAAAATTAAAGCACTCTGAGAGAGCACACTCCCGCTAAGCAAGACAATGTTTATGAAAAATTGGTTCTGAAACCAGGATTTCCTTCTAAACAGCAGCAAAATTTCGTCACTTGTGCCTCTTGACAGTTATAATAGCTTTCGGGATTTTCTTAAAGACCCGTCAGTCATTTTTTGAGGAATTCTCCTCTAAATAATTTGATGAACAATATAGCGAAACTCACGAACAGATGAACCGAACATCACCACAATTTGGCCACTTGTGCCTTTCAACATTTCTCATAATTCTTAAAAATTTCAGATTGATCCGTTAATAACTTCTTGAGTTATGTTACTGACAATTATAGAACAAACATATAGACAAAAAATAAACGAACAGACAAACTGATCAATACAAAAAGTTTGACCGTCTGCTCCTATAGTCAAAAACCCCAACAATTTCTGGAAAATTTCATAAAGGTTCATCCATAAGTTCTTGAGTTATGCTCCCAAGAAATAGAGGCAGACAAACGAATAGTTCAACAGATCTTCACTAGAAGCTAACAATCTGTTCCTCCTAACATGTCTAGAAAATTCCCTTAAATTTCGTAAAGATCCGTCCATAACGTTTTGAGCTGTATTGAAAAAAAAAACAGAGAAACAAACATACTCGACAAAAACATAATCTTCTTGGCGAAGGTAATAATAAACCTAAGTGAACAATAGTAAACATCAAGAAAAAACACCAACGTGGACAAGAAATCACAGCAAAGAAAAAATTGAAAGTCCAGGAAAGCGCTCAAAATTTTGAAGGATTTACCAGAGATGAACGATTTACGTCAACAAATGTACAGCTTCATTAAGTTTTCCAATTAGGAAAAATCGCGTAATGGAGAGGGAAGAAAATATATTGAACTGATAACCTTCCAAAATCAATGCAGTTAAGTTCTAATTATTCCTGAAAATTCCTGTGTGAGTTCCTTTATAATCGAAAATGCCAAACGTATAGGCGAACTTGCACTTTTGTATGCACAATTATATTAACTGCAACAAAAAGCAGTTGAAGCTGCACTAATACTTATATAAGAGTCGAAGGCAACTTCACCTATTAAAGCTATTATACAGCTAAAATAGTACTTGTACATGAATACTAGTTTGCATCCACTTGATATAAAAATCCAGCTGAAAATGTGCTCCGATATGAATGAGTACCATCATTAACTACATACAAAATCCTGCCGATTAATTGCACTCCTGTACGAGTACTTACATCAACTACAGCCAAAATGCCGAGGAAACTATCGAACTTTAGCGTAAGCATTAAATTAACGAGAAACTATAGTAACATTGCTTTAGAAAATCTTCCTGCAACGACGAGACAAATCCCGTTAAGGAAATGGCGGAAGCGTTTGCTGTCTTAGGGAAAGACAGCGACCACAATTACCCTAAGTACAATAATTCATGAGCTGCATTTTACACGGCAGTTAGCCTTCACTGCAAAAATGCACTCTTTAGGGCGCCGGCATAATTTGCATGCGCATTATAACAGGCAGCTCAAGATCCGCGGATGTGAAAAGTTTCTTCACTGAAATGCATAGAAAACTACTGCATCCGTTGCCCAGGGCGCCGTAATCTTCCGGCACGAGTCCTTTTATTATTATAAACCGGAGGAGTAACTGCACAATATACAGTAATAATCTAGTAGCTAAATACTTTAATTTTGTTTTGGTGAACTTACCCATAAAAAAGTTATTTTCGTCATCTATGAAAAGCCTAGACATTGAATAATATATACTTCGTTCGTCACCTATGAAAAGCCTAGACATTGAATAATATATACTTCGGTAAGTGTATGTTTACATTTAAAGAGGTAAAAGCTAAACAGAAGTCAGATTAGAGTTAGCTGCTTATAGATCAACTAAACTTAGCGTTACAGAGCTTTCTACCTGTGTATGTACATAAATCCTAATATAAAATGATACAAATTGAACCTAAGCTGCACTAAAATCCCATTACCTTACACGTCCCCATAGGCTCATACATCAAACCCTGCAATAATTAATGTCATAAATCCAGCACCGCAATCTACACCAACTCCCCACCGGTCCCTTCAATTTCCTATACCTACCTCCAGCTTGGCACAAATAAATGATACACTCCACCAAACATCTGAAAATTACCTACTTTTGAATTTCTACGGCTTCCTCTTTGCGACAGTCAGGCGAGTGCAAATACGTAGTAATCAGCACGACAGTCCTTGCAAATGTCCACAGCTCGCAGCATAGTACAACCTCACACAACAAGAGCATGGCAGACGCTGAACCGAGGCCGGATCGACACAACGTTGACTGAGTTTCGAACAGACAGTGCGGACACACGCAGCTCTGTGGCCTAGACAGCCTCGCTTTCGATTTGCAGCTCCGGCTCATAAAAATAAATTGTCTGGATCTCTTTTGTTCTGTGGACGACACTATCCTCCTTACGTACCTGCAACCTACATATATTAATTAAATAGGCGTACAGTATATACAGTAACCTTCTTCCGCCTCCAAGTTCCTACATCAAACACGATTATCAGTATAAATGAATTAAACTGATACGCATAGCATTCAGTGCCTCTACCCTCTAGTTGCGCAAAAATGATACATCGCCTGGCTTAAAAAAAAATTAAATATTGAAGCGGATAGAATATAGAGTAACTATACGTTTCAGTTCCTCTTACTTTTTGCACTGAATTTGGCATCACCAAATATTAATTAAATGTTAGTGCCTTCTTACGATAAAGCTGACAGGAACAAATACTACTTATATACATACACGTATACAGGATCTGCACGCAATAACAGCGGGCCGTAACCTCCAACATTTACAAAACAGCTCCCACTGCTCCCCCAGTCACGTGGTGCAGCAGATGCACGTAAGGACACTTGGGACGTAAAGCGAATGCGCAGCAGCCAGCGACCTTTGCGGTCGGTGCTTCTGAGGCAGCATCGGTACAGTGCGCAGTATTGCACAGTGCTGCGTTTTATTTATTTACCTATATAGCAAGAACACGTATAGGGACAACCCAGCAGCGACCCACCAAGTCCTACTTCAATGGATTGGATGCAATATAAATAATACAATAAGTACGTCTACATCATCTATATGCACACAATGTGTGATGTATTCTGACACGCAACACACCTGGGCGACAACTGATGGAAACGATGCATGTTGAAATGCAACGCGCCTGAAAGAAAACTTATGGGAATGAGGGCAGCAGCGAGCAGTGGTGAAGAGGGACAGATACACTCACACACACAGACATGCTGAAAACAAACATCCTCGCGGATACTCATCGGGTCGTAAAGGTAAAGTCAACATTGACTGCACCCTCTAACGGGAAACCCACGCGCACTGGTTCGTGCGGCAGATATAGGCCAACTGGCCCCAGTGGAGTAAGTACAGCTGCAACCCACGACGGGTCGCTAAGAACCATGGCGCAGAAACGGAGGGTTCAACGACCTTCTACCCTAAGGTATATGTACCCCCACGATAGCTATGTGCCCAAGCAGATTCGCTGACTCAGCGCGCCGAACGCCTTGCACAAAGATCGGTCACCTGGAGTGGGGATCGTTCCCGGGACTCTCAGCACAACTGTGCAGCACGCAGCGTCCGCTGCTACCGTAGGTATATTGACCAATTACTTGGTTAATAGGTTATTGGGATGAATACTTTCGAGTAATAGGCAATGACCTTAAGAAATTGAGCGCTAGGATCAGTGTATTATCGAAATATTAATTTAATTTTAATAATTTAAAGAAGCTTGTTATTAGTATCACCCTCCTTATTGTGGGCTCATTCGAGAGTCTTTTGCTGCTGTCAGAGCCCATGAATCGTGTTTAATTGCTACCATGTCACTAACAGAGAAGTGCGCCGCATTTTGGGTTTCACCTCACTTCAAATTTTAAAATATATTCAAAACGTCACTCGTGACGCTTGTTAAAAACTAACTGGAATTACGGCTAACACTTTAACCAAGGATTCGATGCAGGCGCGCAGTTGCGGCTGAGGGGACGCAAGGAGTCCAAAAGACTGGCGTGCACACTGCTTATGGCCCACTGTAGAGAAAAAAAAAGAGGCTGTACAGATGACAGTACAGTGTGAGTGCAAGCCCTCCTGGAGCAAAGTCTCATTGGAACTCAGTGCCTGTCGGTGTTGCCACCTGAGGTTGTGCTGCGATACTGGCAGTGGGTTACAGCAATGACTCTAGTTAAAAGAGAAAAACGAAGGGACACTCGGTGGGTGGGTATCACGTTTCCTTCAATATATACAAAAGAAGTAACAGATTGTTTCCATTGCATAACAAACGGCAAAGCCAGTGACGCCACCCGAGCCTCGTCCAAAAGGGCTCTAGTTAATTCAAGGTAAGGTAACGCCTGCTTAAAATTACAGCACAATGAAATTTTGTATTTCGTCAAGCTGAGTGCTCGTTTCTCCTGTTGGACCAACTCAGCAGTCATTGCTATATTAGTTAACGTATGGCTTTGCCCACTAGGCCAAAACTAAATGTCACATCTTGCTTATCGATTATCGTATATATGAGGGCCTTAGAACAATAGAGGCGTAAGCGACACTTTTTAAAATATACAGGAGACCAACTTAAAAACACTGCATAGGTGCAATAAGGTAGAAAATAATCGACTTTACATACGATTCTCGACCATTTCTACTCGGATTTACGCCTCTTTGACTTCACAGAACGGTAGGTCTCAATCTGTACTATCCGATGGTGCAAAAAAAATCTACTTTTGAAAAACCTGTCGCTTAAGCCCCTATTGTTCTAGGGCCCTCATATCTTCCGTTGTCTTTGGATCCAACGCAGGCATGTCTAAATTACATGTGACTCTACGGGCTATGAACCAAATTCAAATATCATAACTAAAATGCAAGTTCAACGAGTATGGCGCACTCAAGTGCGGGTCCATATCAAAGGGTGCATGCGAAGCTAACGCACCAATATACCGTATTTCTACAACTCAGTAACGGAGTATCATCAAACACACCCTTACGACTGGAAACAAGGGACGCGTGCGTGGCGTACCCACCGCAGTAGAAGCAGAAAACACTCACGTCAAGGTAAGCAACAAATCACATAACCGAGCAATCTCCCACTCCTGCGTAGCTGACGGCAAAGATGGAGTTTCTGTGTAAACAAGTCTTTGTTTACAGCCACCTGCAGCTGAGCCTTCATTTGAATAAATTCCGTGTGGCACTGCTGCACCCCAAATGCATACATCTCTTCACCTTCAATTCATACTATCAGATTTTTTAACTAAAATGTAGATATATAATAATTAAATAAACGCATCTTCAATTCAAAATATCTGATATTGTAATATCTGGTACTCTAAGCTAGTAACAGATGTGATAAATTAAGTTTTAGTTGTACTGCATTAAAAATTTAAAACATGATTTATTTATCTTATGCCACAGTAGTATTAGATTATATTTTAGTCGTTATGATGAAACTTTCTGTTGACTCAGCATAAACTACACTTATTCTAACTTCAACTTCACCTGTTAGCTATAGAAAAATACTTTAGTTCATGTAAATTACACATTGGTTATTCATAACAGAATTCTAGTCATTACACATTGAATTCGACTCGGGCAAAAACGTATAGAATTGCGCAACATGTTCCAATCGCAAAAAATCAGAAGAAACTGTGTTTCTTTTTTTTTTATTGTAAAAAACAGCAGTTATTTCTCAACGCATCAGCACTAGCATACTGATTTGCTCTCGCGAGTGTGAGCTAGCGTCCGGAATAAAGCTGATGTGTGTGTGTGTGTGACAGTCAGCAAGTCCAGATGGGCCTCGGGTCTCTACTTTCATTTTAAACAAATTCCTTGCATCGATTCAGTTGAGAAACCATTGTAAGTCTCAAGCCGGGTTCAAACGATGGTCATGTGTTCTCCGTAAACAGAGCAAATTGTGTGAAAGTTTTGCTGCTGCTTTGCATACACAGCTGAGCGTCCGACAAATAATTACTAAAGAGCAAGTTGATAGGCAAGTTTGCTTATCAAGCGTTACTAGTAAAGATTTGGATATCTCTGCAGATTTCCAGTGAATTTAAACTCAAAATACGAGAACTCTTGTAATGCGTACAAAAAAACAACAAATAGTAGGACGCTTTATACTGTGCACGTACGGGAAACGGAAGACGATAGTGAACTCGGTTTCACGCTTCCGAAGAAAATATATTAATAGAATGGACAGTAAATTAGGCCAAAACATAAAAAAAAATAGTAACTACGGAGAGCGGAGAGATAAATCATATCTATCACAGCTAAGGGACGTATCGTATGCAAGGCAGCGCATTGCTCATAGGAGTTGAGATCCGAGATGTAACGCCTCCATGAATCAACAAAATGTTTAACGCCCAGGCATCTGATTGACTCGAAAGAACATGACTTGATTCTATGTGACTCACCAAAAAAGCAGCGTTTCAAATACACCACGGGTTCTTTTTTATTTGAAATTTGTAATATACGTCATTCTATATCAGTGCATGTCCTTGATCGGGAAACCAAGAGCTTCAGTAACAACCTTAATTGGTCCCTATCATAGTACAAAGAATAATAACATGCGAACCTCCTCATAGCTTCTTTATATTTCTCACCGTATACCGTCTCCCGATGATGCAACTTAATTATATACCACTGAGGCATATTTCTAATCATAGCATATTTGTTGTGATTTGAAATGATATAAGACTACAGTTGGTTAAACTCCTATTATTACTAGCTACCTCAACAACAAACTGCACCTTTACAACAACCGATATCGCAGCCCCACAGTTCATCAAATGTTCCTAAGATTCAACATCAGTTGAATCCGCAGTCTCCACTTCACTGAACTAAACATTACTTGTACAGCAACAACAAACTTTGGCAGCATCCAACCGCTCAGTTCAATATTTAATATCAACCCATCCATAATTTAAGTTTTTGAGCTTAAAACATTTAAAAGTTTCATTAAAAACACATCATTGTATAATATTAATTAGATATTAAACACAAGCCCCTCGATAGTTCCGCAACTAATTATGCATAACTGGAAAGTCAAGCCAGGCTCCTTCAAACTTAATCAAATAAACTACATTAAACTAATATTAAACAATATTTTGCCAGGCATTACACGCTTTTGCTTTGTTCATTTAACTACCAGAAGCAAAGTTCCTCCAGTCAGAGCCAAAAGGTTTAGCCAGTCGGGCAGCAATAATTCAAGCATTGGCCACTCCGCAGCAAAGAAAGAACTGCGAACAACAATATTGCACGAAGATAATAGCGCGAAGTCCTCCTGTCTAACCAGCTCTCCAGAACCCGTTATCAACTAACAGGAGTTAGACTGCACTGAAGGCAAACGGGTCTGCTTTATATCATAGACATGTATTAAGCGCAGCAGTCCAGTCGGTGAATCTTCATCTAAAAATCACAAGAGATGACAATTTTTCGGAAAAACCCTTTGCTTACGAGCAGTACTTAGCGTCAGAAATGCATGACTGAATATCCTGAAATACAGTTATAGTGCAAGTGAGCACTATAATTCTGGCTGACTATTATGTAATCTCTTGAAATTCGATCGCACGACCCATTCTGCAGTATTTGATTTTTTTATATTCGTTATTGCTCGGGAGAAGGTCGATATCAGAAACTACATTAAAATGGAAGGCGTAATTAATGAAACAATTTTTCAATGACCTAATATCCAAAGGATAGTCACCAACATAAGTTTTAGAACGACCATCAGATAACTCATGCCCAAATCCAGTTTTCTTCAGAGAAAAAATTTCGCCTTCACTGGAATCTTCTGGTCTAACGCTAAGCTATACAATTTCGTAAAAGAAAAGTTCTTAAAGGTTCTTTGATACATAGCCAAACGATGAATATTATATCAACAACGGGCTCCCCAGTACGTGAAATCATTTAAGTGAAACTGAATCTCTGAACCAAGGATCACCGTTGATGCTATAGATATCCTACGAATGAAATAGGAAGCGTTTGCTTGGCAGGGGAAATATAGACGTCGAGGTATGACTTGTCCGGAACTTCAGATAGGTGCGCTGGCTTCGACCCGTTGAAGCGCATTTCAGGCGCTGACCCTTAAATGTTTACCTTGGAGGCTTCCAAAAAAAAACTCAGTCTCAAGCACAGTAAAATAGCTCTCAGCAAGCTCAACGCAATCGAGTGGTTGCTCACACGTACAACCCGATGCAAAATGTCCATACCAACACTGTGCTCGGAAGTCCCGGACAAGCCAAGCCTCAAGTTTTAATTTCTCAGGTCAATACGCCCTTTTAAATCCCAGTTTCTCATCTTACTATTTTTTAATTTATTGAACTATATTCAGTTGATCTATTTTCGCGTTAGTTTGTGCTTTATACCTACTGTCCCAAATGAAGTCTGCTTTCCTACACCATATCCCTACAAATCTGATAGAGAACCGAGTTACAATTTAATCTATTACAAATAATCCACAAGCCAACCGGTTAGTATTATAGCACCAATCCAACCTCAAATTCGTGCACGGCTCGCTCCCCATGGGCAAAATAATCTAATTCGATTAATTTTAATACATCAGGAAATTCAATCAAGAGGATTTGCTTCATTACAAGGAATCGCATATTTGTTCGTCTCAAGCGTAATCGGTACACGCGAAATGCCCAAAATGTAATCTAATGTGGTGGATCGAGCGCTCAAGATTAAAATCCCCGACGGGATAGTGCATATCAAATTGGAATATCTCGCTTAAGAGGACGCATCGATTACACCATAAGTGTTCTTGCCTTAAATATTTCAAATAACTGTAAAAGAAACAACAACAAAAAGAGATTTCTCGATGAGTTCTACGTCTACGTATAAACTAAGTCCCCAAATCTGAGGGGAAGCGAACCGTTTATTGTACCTGCACATTCAACTACCGACCACGAAAAAAACACCAGCTGCATGCAGGTCATTCCTCTACATACATGCGCCAGCGGAACTCCTACCAAGTCCCTCAACGGATCGACGATCAAACATAATTTCTAACGAAATTGAGTGTCATACCACGAAAGATCTGCAAGCAAACCGACTTGTTACTCAACTTTAGGGGCAAACCTCCACGAAGATGGATACAATTAATGCAACCTTGTGATTGGAGTAACTGCTATTCTGCTTCGGATCTGCGGGGCAAACAACCTCCGCAAAATTAATATCATACCTTTACAGATGTGGAAGTAAACTGACCAAACAAAATCAATGCCATGCCTTTATGGATCTGGAAGCAACTTGACATTCACCATAAAAATGCTGTCTTTCTACGGATCTATGAACAAACGGAGCGCCAAACCAAAATTCATCCTTCATATGGATCTGTGAATAAGTAAACTTCGAGGCTTAACGTCATTTTTAAATGAATTCATAAGCAAATTCACCTTCAAACTTTAGGTTATACATTTACGAATCGGCGAACAAACGAACCTCCGAAGTTAATGCCAAACATCTACGGATCGGCGAGTAAACGGACACCCAAACTTAAGGTCAAACATCTACGGATCGGCGAGTAAACGGACACCCAAACTTAAGGCCAAACATCTACGGATCGGCGAGTAAACGGACACCCAAACTTAAGGCCAAACATCTACGGATCGGCGAGTAAACGGACCCCCAAACTTAAGGCCAAACATCTACGGATTGGCGAGTAAACGGACACCCAAACTTAAGGCCAAACATCTACGGATCGGCGAGTAAACGGACACCCAAACTTAAGGCCAAACATCTACGGATCGCCGAGTAAACGGACGCCCAAACTTAAGGCCAAACATCTACGGATCGGCGAGTAAACGGACGCCCAAACTTAAGGCCAAACATCTACGGATCGGCGAGTAAACGGACGCCCAAACATCTACGGATCGGCGAGTAAACGGACGCCCAAACTTAAGGCCAAACATCTACGGATCGGCTAGTAAACGGACCCCCAAAACTTAATGCCATACAGCTACAGACCAGAGAACAAACCGACCTCCAAGCTTAATGTCATCGCTATACGGATCTGCGAATAAACGGACCTCCTCCTCCTCCTACTTAATTTCAATGGCATCCCTCTTAGCATCTGCGAACAAACGGACCTCGTGCTCAGGTCCATCTTCCCTCGAAAAAAGCGCACCTCTCACGACCCCAGGGCTAATAAAGCAGTACCTCCCGGAGCCGCAGATCTGCAAAGCTCAGGCAGTAGCGGCCCGCAAGGTCGTTCGTCTGAATCTTCCCTTTGTCTTCTCCAGTTCCTGGACGCAAATGTTCCCAGTAACAAAAAAAAGTCGAATTGTTGTACATCAACCTGCAGCACGGAAATGCATCACAATCCCAGGGAATTAAAAGCTTCTTTTGGACGATTAAAATACTTAGGTTCCACTGTTAAAAAAAAACTAAAATTCTTCTGAATTGCAGTATAGAAACACTGAAGTTTTTCCTGTGATACAGAAGAAGCACTGTTCTTGCATAGAAGTTTAACCAAGTGCTTCAACACGGAAATAAAGGTACCGAGACAATTAACACGTTACCTAGAGTTTTCCATGAGCAAAATGAAAGAACGAATAATTTAGCAGTTTCCGGGTATAAAAGACACATTACATCTAGGACATGTTACATAAACGTAATACATGTTTCTATAATGCAAGTTCAGATGCATGTGTAACTCATGGCTGAAAAATATTCAAGCTAGCTCCTTCTAACATTACAGGAAAGGAAAACGCATTACTCGTAATATGATCTCGATGTAAACGATATCACGCGACAAAATATAGACTGAATATTAGGTTTTCTGATCATCAATGCATTGCAGTTATCAGTCGCGATATAGAATATATGATTCCATTAAATGAGAAGGCAAGAAAAACTGTATTTCGAAAAGCGTCTTCGTAGTAGGTAAAACAGCTTAAACATTTGCACTTTTTATCGGCGGTGGGAAAGAAGCTGTAGAACTCAAATGGAACGATGGCACATTATAAAAGTAGCTGGTTCGTACACGTTCTGAACTTGAAAAAAAGTCAAATGCCACTGGTTACGGATTTAAGAGGCTAAATGAAAAATTGTCATCTATTAGACACTCGGCGTATATTTGGCATAGTACGCCGACTAACATAGCACAGCGAAATGACGAAAAATTCAACGTTCGCCTTAGTTATGACGGTAACTCATTTCGGGGTGACTCAGAAACATTTCGGTAAGAACAGCATTACGGAATGATGATATACTGTCATTTGCTCGGTAAAGGGCTAAGTGCGCCTGAAGATGGAGCAAGCGTATATTTATGTTCATCAAAGGCATTATTGAACGCTGCAGCCATGGACATCGATAAGTGAATAACCAATAGTTGCTTTTTAGAATAAAGATATGATTGGAAACGATTATCTACTATCTACATATATGTTATTCAGAGGAACAGTTCCATATATATTTCCAGTGAAATTTTAAATTTTTATAGATTGCATGTTAACATGAAACAATACATATACGTAATAGAAAATCCTTTATATTCTTGCACAATACGAGTATACACGATGAATGGAACTGATCATCAGCATACAGCATATCAGCATATTCTTTAGTAGCCTTAAATAAAAAGACTTTTAACCTGCAAGACAATTCAGCACCAGATAATTTTAAAGAGCAAATCGATGAACAAGGTTCGCTTCACTTTATAGCATCAATAAAATTAGATTAAAGCCGTAAGGGGAAGAATGTCGTTTTGCATCGATATTCCAATACATGTAGACTCCGTTGACTACCCAACATAACTACATGCAAGAGGCATTATTACGAGCCAAATGGCTGAAGAGATTATGCAAACAGGCAGCATAAAGATCAATAGACGAACACGGCAATAAAAAATGACTGCGTGCGTTGGGCAGACGCTATCATAGCAACACTGTAAACAAGTGAGTTACATCTATACAGCATACGTATTTGAGTCAGTCGCTCAAATACGAGCACCAGCTTCGCAGTCGATAAGAATATCATATATATGTACTCCTCTATATAGAGAGAATATATTTTTTCCATATATACTGCACCCTTTAGAGAACTACGGCAGACACCAAGCATCAGCACGTTAGGGTGCCGACAGTATTAAAGTAATATCACTCAATACTCAGGATGTTGGGAACGAAATAACCATAGAAGCGAACATGAATCAAGCTATATCAGCTTAGAGCTGCGCCGTCTTTAATAATTTATATTTTACTCTATGGTGTCTTTACTGGAAGCTTCTGCAAAACTGAGGCCCACCAACATTTATACCCGAGGTAGCGACAGGCTTCAGTGCTAAGATCATGACAATGAACGTTTCACGGTCGAATACCAACCTAGGCAAGCGAGCTCTTTGCGGCGCTTGTCGTGCTTACTCAGCAGTTGATATCTGTACTGCCGCCGCGAAGATACTGACCTTTCCCAGTAACGAGGAAGATGATGGGGGCACGAGCCGCTACATAGGAGCTTTCCGTCGATAGCGCCATCTCCCTGGACGATCCGTTGCCGACTGCAACCGTACAATTCTCTGGGGTTAGTTGACCTATGTCTGCAGCACGAACCAGTGCGTATGGTGCTTCCAGTAGGAGATGCGGTCAAGTTTATTTTTCCTTTACCATAGAATATATACGATCAATAGTATCAAATTTCACAGCATGTATACCATTGCAATTTTGTACTTCTAGCATCGAGGACATTTCCGTGGGCGTAATTTCAAAAGGAGGCGTTTTGTCTCATGAGGACGGAAGGGGATAACAGAATGGAGGGAAATATTAGCGGGTGGCCCAGTAGAACAGACTGGCACAAACGGAAATGAGGAAACAGCCGAGCATTATCCAGCAGCACAGCTTGTGACTAACGGAATGGAAAGAAATATTCCAGCGTAGACCAGCAGCCCAGTCTGTCACTAACGGAAGAGAGTGCAGACATGAGCATATGGTGATGAGAGCATATAAAACATCACGACGTCTTCCTGCCGACCTAACAGAACTTGTCTGAGTTTGGTATCGCATCGCCCCACGCAGCGGCCCTACATGGCTCCCTGCAGCTCGACCTTGATTGTGTACGCAACGTCCGTAACACTGAGTCTTCTTCTCAAGACAGGGATCACCACGGCTGGTTACCTTTATTACAGGGGCATTGGTGCTCAGTGGAATTATTTAGCGATGTCTTGAGACTAACACTGATGGGTAATGGCAATACAGAATTTTAAGACTGTTACTTTAGGGATGACCTAATAGGAATAATATTACTGCAGTTCTTTTTTCCCGAACGTGAATGTAATGCTTTTTTATTATAAGGCTGATACCGCGTTCTAAATTTTTTAATGGCCAATTGAGACTCATTGGAAATGGTTAGACTGGACCATTAGAATTTAAAAGTAAGAAGTTTGCAACTACTTATTCAGCTAGAACGCCTCGGTGGCGTAAGACCTTCACCCGCGGTAGGGGACAAATTCAATTAAGTCATTTTTGATGAACGAGGCTAGGGCACAGCCGCATTCTTTCCATGGATTAGCTCTTCAGTAATAACATAGGGAAAAAATATAATGCTCATTCTCCAGACGATCTGCCGCGGTGGATAAAATTCAACGCCGTCATTTTTTATGTCCAGCTAGGCCCAGTTTTTTGACATAGGTCACATCTAGGGCAACCCACCACAGTCCCTAGAAAAAATTATGGAGATTGCTCAACTCCTTCGACCGCTTTTTGGGAGGACAGACATACAAATACATATATATTTATAAATATATACTTAAATCTTCAACGAAAACATTATCACTTCTCGCACTTCGTTCGCGGGTGATAATTACGGGAGGAATTTGGTCCTACATGACAGACACAGTGGTTAGCCTTTCTTACTGGCTTATTGATGCTCGCTGGCATAAGTAATACTTCGCAATTCAAGCATAATGATAAAAACGTCAATTGCCACAAGGTCGTCACAAATATAAGCCTGATAAAAGCTTCGGATATGGTAAGATAAGGTAAGGTAAGGTAAGGTAACCCTCAAACATGTCGGTGAACATAGTGACAACGTATGCATAAGAAATGATGGGTACATCAGCTCAACTTCAACCTTCAGCATCATAATAAATCATGTATTTACAGTATATCCTTCCCTTTGGAATATTAACCAGCCACCAACTAAAAGTGAGGAGTGATGACAACCATGCTACCAGTAACTAATAAGGAGATGATATAGTTCTACAACGATGTTCACACCTTCTTCAAGTTATTTGCACAAACTACTACTGTTAAGGCAACTTTGACATACCATTGCTCTTCATTTAGAAGCCATCAAAGACTTGCAAGGAGCTTGCATTGCACTGTTCAAACTTTTATTTAGTCATTCAGAAGAGAAAATTACTGCAAGAAAACTGCAGCAATATCATTGCTCGTCCTAGAGTCATCTTCAAATACTGTTGGGATAAAGGGGTAGCTACTGCACTGTTCACTACCAGACTACCACTAGTACATCTATCTACCATATGCTTCAGGGCAACAAAACACGGTTCACACGTGACACACGGTTTGATCTTGACCTATGGAAGGCCAAATCCTCCCCAAGGCTCAAGTTTCCCACGGCATTAGACCGACACGAAAAGTTTCCTATTGTTTCTGATTATCTTCAGCATTCCTGCGAAGTCGAGATAGCGTTTATTATCCATTGACTGTCACAAACACTACGGGAATATATGCAACATCTCAGTCAATTGCGGAGTTTTCCTCCCACACTGAGGAAAACGACAGAAAAAGGCCGTATGCTTGGACTTCTGGAGCTTTAGGCAAAATGTTTGTTTACACGGGCAACGGATTCTTTCTAAAGAGGTGTAGTTTCCGTCAAGACCCCAACGAATAGAACTTGATTTTAGAGGCACATCATGTATACAAACAAGTCTCCATGTATTCTCTAAAAATATCTATGAATATTATACATATACTTAGTTTCGTTTGGATGAGGTCATAGTTATTCCTACTAAAGAATGCCATTCATACTATAGATAAACTTGAAATTGCAATGAATAGGTCATCCGGGCTTCTCACTGACAGACAGACGGATGGCCAAGCAGACAATCAGCTAAGAAAATTTCCCAACTGTAAATTCTACAAAAAAAAAAAAAAAACGGTGGAGAAAAACACTGACGCCGAAACGTGGGACTCTCAAAGGATGCTCTGCGCGTGAAGGCCTTGCATTAGTTAAGCATTACTCCAAGGCGCGTGCTCAGCTACTACGCACTGAAGTATATGAGCTGCATAGCCGAAGTGCGTCCACGCGCAGCCTCGCCTCGGACAGCTTCTGTTGCCAAACAAAAACTTGCATCAGTTTTTCTACTGCGTGCGTTTGAAGGCTGGAATGATCCGGCTGCCTTAGACCCCTTAGGTTCACGTAAACGTCGCAGATCGTGAGTCACAGCAATAATATTCTTCACTATTTTTCACTACAAGTATTTCAGTTTTGTAAATACAGCACATAACCTTGTGTTCATGACTACAGATCCAAGAACAAAAGTGCTGGTTCTTCAATTTTTTAAGAATATTTTACGACATGGTCAACTTTTCACATTGCCACTTGTATAGGTATTCTTCTAAGATGTTCCATTCTTCTTTTAATATTTTTTTCAGTAATTCATATAGCTACTTGGAATTTTTCAGACAATGTGTAGTTGATTGTAAAGAATATACTGAGGTACTAAGAATATACTGGAATCAGCTCAAATAATAATAATAAAAGGCCCTCTACTAAACTACATATAAGCCGGGCACGTGCCATGGGAAAATACATATCCAGGGTGTTGCAAAATTCTTGGTGCAAACTTCGGCTACTATAGTAGAAAATATCAATATAAACACTTTTTCATAAATAAAACAATTCGAAAAACGCTTAGTTTGTGAATAATCGTGTAAGTAATGAACGCTGATTATATATTTGTCTCCTACATGCACTCTGCTCATTAACACACACGAGGGTAGTTCTAATACTCAATAACAAGAGACAGTTTTTATTAGCAAGGATCTCATTACAGTAATTGTTTAAATGTCTAAAATGAACATTGCTACACGCACGACACTTTCGTCGAAGGGAGTTGCGTACGTTGCCAAAGATTCCATGGATCTCAGCGATATCTCCAGCAGCAACTGCAATTCGGGCAACAAGGTCTTCTTTCGACTAGACAGGTGTGTCATCAATGAGACTTTTCATATGCCCCCACAAGCAACATCTAGCGAAGACAGATCAGGTGATCTTGATGGCCAGGACACAACACCATTATGACCAATCCATCGATTTGGAAATTGAAGGTCGAGAAAACGCCTCACATTCAGAGCATAATGTGCCGGAACTCCATCGTGTTGAAACTAAAGTCTTCTACGAATACCCACTAGCACATCGCCTAATAAATCCGGAAGGACATTTTCGGGATAGACTCTGTAAACATTCCCAGTGAGACGATCTGGCAAAATGTATGGGCCAATGATTTGATTGTGAACGATACCTGCCCAAGCACTGACAGTGTAGCGATGCTGGAGGCGATGTTGAAGGATGGCATGAAGGTTGTTCTGCTGCCACAAGAGAAAATTAAAAATTATAAACATTAGAAAGTCCATCACGGGTGAAGGTAGGTTCATCCGTGAACAACACATGTTCTGCAAAATGGGAATCTTGTAACTCCTAATTCAAAAACCACTGCTCGAATCGTTCACCAGGAGCATAATCTGTGGGAAATGGACCCTGGACTCTCTATAAGTGATACGGACGATAATAATTTCGGTTCAATACACGCCCCACTGAAGTATGATCTGGAATTCTCATACTTTTTCTAAGCCCAATACCTCAAAAAACAAGCGTTTTTCGAATTCATATTGATGAAAAAGTGTTTATATTGATATTTTCTACTAGTAGCCGAGGTTTGTACCAAGAAGTTGGCAACACCCAGTATAGCGTGTGCATAATCAACACATTTGTCAGTAGATGAATCAATTAAGATTTACTAACCATCATTATTGTAGTCATATATTGCCATTGAAGAAAAATGTTCAGACTAGCATTTCTCATTGATGCCTTCTCTCTCTACCTTAACGGCCCGTGACTGATATACCGAAACTGCAAACATACCAACTGCTCGTGCAATTCCATGTTGAGTGGCAATTCCAGAACCAGTCCTGCTTATAACACTGAGAGTAAATTTTTTCGTTGGCTATTAAAGGCTCAGAGTTACAAACGACAGTGATTCAGGGCATAAGTGATTACCCCTTTTGGAAACAGTGACACAGGAAGGGAGTCTTCGGCGACAAAATTAATGTGCAGACAAGAGAGACCGTTCCGCACCTGCGATTTTTTCGTGCATCTCTTCCTGGTGGGAGCGTCGCTTGTTCACCCATCTAATGCAATCAAATAGTTGATGCATAGATACTACAACATCTTCCGCAGTATATTGACGTTACTACTACCGCATTATAATGATGTTACTTTGGAGAAGTAAGTAAGAAAGCTCCAAACTTCGAATCAATACACAACTATGTTACTATATACGACTGTAATTTTAAACGGGATGATCCATGGAGTAAATTTGTTAAGGCCTTCTTGTTTGCTTATACTACAATATTAACTGTACACATATCAGAATATGTACACGGAAAAGAAACAAATAACTCCCCTACGTGTGCACATTGTATGCGATGTAAAAATGGATTGCAGTTAACCGTCATGAGGGCCCCTGAGTGATCAGCTCATACACAGCAGCTGTGAACACTCAGAAGAGAGTGAGCATCCACCTCATCTGCGGGGAAGTTTCCTGATACCCTAATATAAAATTTTCGCTTAAATTGCGTCCGTCACTGCCGCTACAAGAAACCAGAACGTATGGTGCGTTGTAAATGCAGTACGCAGAATATATATTGATGATTTTGCCTGAACGGTTGATGGAACGATGGAACAGACTGCCATGGCTTTCACGTAGTCCTCTACGTGTTTTCAAAAACCACTCAACAAATGAATTGCGTTTCAGTGGTTTGCTATGCATCATCTTATAGTAAGAGTATATTCAATACAGTTTTCTTATCCAAGTCTTCAACATGAATCTGCGCTTCATTTCTCATTAGGGCTCCATCAGTACAAACATCCATCTTATGATGACAGTTGAAGCAGATTGAGGCTAAAAGCTTGGGTAAATGAAAACATTGTCGTAAAATTGTTCTTATATATATACTAACATGGTACAGGAATAAAAGCCTAACCTAAATTACTATTCGCAGTAATACATTAATTATCGTATACTAGAATAAGTAGAGGAGCTATTATTCCTGTGATGAGAGAGTGAAAATATGCAATCTCTCCCACGTGGTTCTCTGATGACGAAGAGGCAGACGCCACACTACGTATAGGCTTACAGCCTTTGGCCAACCAGTCTCCGCGCAAACGAAAGTGAAAGCGGTGCTTCATTAGGCTTTAAATCCCATAAGGACCTCCGCCGGACGTTACTGGCCCATTAGTGCTAAGAACCGTGTTGTAAATGGCCTCCTCTGGTAAATTTTTAACGTTTTGGAAACCACGACAGACTGGCAGCTCTCTCCCTCTCTCTCTTGCTATTGTGAAGATGTCACAGCTATACGGGAAGAAAATGTGCGATTCTGTGATAGTCTCTGGATTGGATGGTTGGTGACACGTGCTTACCGCGAGGCACAGGGGCACCTGGGTAATATTCCATTAAAATGGAGCACCTATTTGAAGCACCAAGAGCAAAACCATTCAACTATTAGCAAGTAAGCGACCAGAGATGGCAACTTCCACAATGTTATTCCCATGAAGCGGTTCTTTTTCTTTTCAACCACCCGGTAAAGAGTTAAACCCTTCAGTGCGCCTGTTGTGCACAACTGAAGAAGTTGTAACGTGTGCTACTCCTACAAAGTGTTATGTTTCAACCAGGCTTCAAAAAGCTGCAAGGCCATTTGTAATTTTCAGCAGTGTGAATACTTAACAGTTAACCTTAAAAGACGTCTTTGAGAAGGCATCATATGCATATTAGTCACAAAACATACTGTGTTTGAATTATATAATTTTACATAAAACCCTAGCATTTGAAAGTTTATTCCCACAGCAAGTCTGCTATAAACGAGAAGATTATTACAGACACACTTGCACTTGAAGATGATCCTCAATGGACTAGCTGATGTGTCCCCTCACATGCTCTACACCTGAGCTTTGGGCCCATAGAGTATAAACGCAACAACAAATTTTTCGGCTGCCTCAGTAGCTGATTTAGGGTTTTAGCATCATGGGTGGTCCAAAATTCTGTTAGGGTAAAGTACCTTATTAAGTCGCGTTCCCGCTGTTGAGACGCTTGCAGTATCAATGCAACCTACAGAGCAACTAGTGACCGGCTTCAGCTATTACGGTGTCCAAAACGTGGAATCGGCTTAGCAGTACATTAATGCTTTCTGTTCTTCATATCTTGGATTATCTAACTACATTTCACCAGTTACTTCAACAATGTTTAAAAAAATGAAAGGAAAAAGCGTGAATGAGTTGCCATGAAATTTGGAACATATATGCTCAAAAGAGCGCAAGGCATTGGAGTAGGGAGTGGAAGTCATGAAAGAAACTGGGAGAAATAAGAAAGATAATCACTAAAAGTAGAAATAAAAGGAAGCATGCACAGTGGGTACAGAAACGCAGAACGAAAGATTATGTTAGAATACTTCGCTAAAATTAAATTAGAATACTCATAACACAAACCTTACGGGATGGTAAAATTAACCTATTAATGACCTCACCTCTATTATTCTTCTAGCAATTGTCTAGTGTTTCGATATTATTCTTTCCGAAACTGAAATGATATTAAAAAATAATAAAAGGCTAAATCACATTATAACCAATAGCGTATGAAGTGTTTTACTGTATTTTCTTGTGAAATACAAAATTAACCAGCTTCCGTTTATACTCTGAAATTTTTCGACCGCCACAAGTGGAAAAAATGGGCATACTTGTTTTGTTTTATATTTTAATTTTATATTAATATCCATCTTTGTTCTCCTTGCACGTAAGTATCTCGACGAACTGAATCATCCCTGCATACCGAATGTCTCTAAATTGCCACAAAATGTGGGAACTTCTCTCAATTTAGGTGGGAATATTCCCCAGAAAACCTATAATATTCACATAGACCTATGAAGAACTCATGGGACAAATCTCACGCTCGGCGCCGCCTAAAGCTATTATTATTGAATAGCAGTATACTGTTATATGAACTATTGAGCTCTTTATTATATAAACATGCGACTGCGCATAACTTGTCGGCGTTGCTAAAGCCAACATACATATAACGTTTTTCATAAAAATGGCAACGCTATGAATAAAATAGCAACGCTTGTGTGCATCCTGCGGAAATTACAGAGTTTTCGGCAATTTCGACGCAATTATTTGTAAGAAAAAACTTGTAACCCAAGTAGAAGGCGAAGTTTCGCACTATTCTATATATATATATATATATATATATATATACAGCGTAACACTCAAAACTACGAATTTAGTCAGTTATAATCAGTGCCCATGACTATTAACCACCACAATGTTGATCCAAACGGCTCCGAGACAAAAGTATATACAGTATATAGTGCAAGGTGCAAATGTTGCATCATCTAAACGTAAGACATACAGCATCAGGACCGGCGGCCTGCAGCCTGGTGGTCATAGACGCACAAATTATGAAATCTGTACGACAACCTTAAAGTTGAAAAAAAAAACTGCTTACGAAAGCAAAATTCACGGAGATCAGCAACAGACGGGTCAGCCTAGACAATAAATTAAGGTCTCTACTGCATGCAATTAACATAGACAGTCAAAAAGGACTTTTTCAACAATAATCATGCTACATAAAATACAAAAAAAATGTCACGAGACAATAATCGGCGCTTAATCAACTAAAGAGCACTCTGAGACCGCATACCTCCGACAAGCAAGGCAATGGTAACGAAAAATTCAAAGTGGCTCTCAAACCATGGTTTTCTTTGTATCAACACCAAAATCTAATCATTTGTGCCTTTTGATAGTATTAGCAGCTTCTGCAAATTTCTTGAAGATCCGTTCTTAACTTTTTGAGTTGGGCAGCTAACAAACATTATGAGAAACAAAAGTTAAACACACAAACGGACCAACCGATCTTCACCAAATTTAATCATCTATGTCTTTTACCATTGCTAACCACTCCTGTAAATTTCATAAAGATGCATTCAGAACTATTTGAGTTGATGAGCTTTACAAGCTCAAAATTAAGCCACGCAACAAACAGACGAACGAACAAACAAATCATCACAAAAATTTGGCCATTTACTCTTTGTAACATACCAAACAACTCATGTAAATTTCATGAAAATCCGCCCATAACGTTTTGAGTTATGGCACTAAGAAAAAATAGGCATACAAATAAACAGATGGACGGATTTTCATCAAAAGTTAATCATCTGTTACTGTTAACATACCTTACAATCAATGAAGATTTCATAAAGATCGGTTCATAACTTTTTTAGTTATCTTGGTGACAGATAAACGCGACAAAAACATAACCTCCTTGCGGAGGTAATGAGCTATCAAGGTTACAGGGAATACGGTGTATGGTAAGTTAGAGGAAACAAATCATTTGATACTCAAGATCAATCTAGACAACCGGCAACCGGTTTCGTAAAAGAGAACATTCCAGATGACGTCATAAGACAGCTTCTTTTTCTTCTGCTACAGCCATAGCAATGCAGAGAGTGTACTTTCTGCTTTTCCATGATATTCTTAAGGCCTACACGGTGCAAATTCGTTGTGCGACACACTTGCTCTCCCATGCCTCCTTTAATTAAAGGTAAATTTAACCCGAACACACTCCAACTGTGAAACCCACACGCACTGGTTCGTGCAGTAGATATCGGCCAACTGGCCTCAGAGAAGTGTACAGCTGCAGCCGATCACTGGTGGCGGAAGGCTGTTATGGGATGATCTGCAATTCTGCACCTCCCCCCCAAGCCTTCCCGTTTATGGCTGGGGTCAGTACTTCCGCAAAACAATGCGAACATAGAATCAGTGACTCAGCACGTCCAGCGTCTCAAGAACTCGCCTGCCTGACTGGTAGACTCAAACTTTTCGCCCTCCACTTGCATAAGATGAGCCCTATACCTTCCAACTACTGGGCGGATACTTTACCCACTCTGCGACCTCCCACTTGTGCATGGCTCTAGAAGTCGGGCGATGCGCAAATGCCGCCAATTCAACACTATTCACAGTTTCCACGTGCTTAGAGTAAATAGTATCTAAGTCGAATTTGATTAGCTAATGCCCCAAACTCCAATTAAGATCATATGTAAGCCTTGCAACTTGTCGCTCATTGCGACCCTACAGAAGAAACCAGCGTTTTGATCGACTCCACACACGTGGGGTGATGTGAAGAACGTCTCCTGGACGTTGTCCGAAAATTCTCAAAGTACACAGTGTAAAAGGTACTGGAATTATTAAAGCATGGGAAAACTTCCAAAGATTAGGCTACGCAACGGAGCTGCACCATCTAATCGGGTCTCTAGCGGACAGAAACTCATGTACAAAAGCAGCCTACTGGCTGCTGAAGGCTCGTTCGACAGGGCTGAAAAATTTCTTTTTTGAGGCTTGACTTGTCTGAACCTCAGACAAGTGCCCTAGCTTCAAATGGTTAAATTAAGTTTCATGAGTTAACACAAAGTCGGTGACTCTCGAGATTTGTAAAAACTCAATCTTGCTCCCCAAAATGGCATTTTCAGCCGCCTCACCATAATCAGGTTGCTGCTCACACTTGCGATATGCTTCAAAGTGACAAAACCAACGCTCCTGTCTAAAGTTCTGGATAAGTCAAGCCTCGACATCTTATAAGTTTACCAGCCAATGAAACGCAGACGAGTATCGCAAAAAAGATAGCATCAGTTTCGGTACCGGAGCCTTTCTAAGAGTGGACTCCATGCAGTGTCATAGTGCAGTGAAACGGCGACAGTTTTGGCATCGAGTTTGCTTGCTAGTTGCCTCATTTACTGCGAAAAAAAAACTACATCAGCGCCGTAGCAACTTCGCTTTATGCCCAAATCTTTTTGACAAATGCATATATTGTACTGCTGAGGCGATTGGTTTCATCAGTTAATTAAAGAGGGTAGGTTTTATTCGTCTACCACCTGTTGGCAAATCGCCAACTCTAGATCGTCATTAAGTTTTAGAAACCTCAGCACGGTTTGGGATCTAAATGATCTATCTCTATTTGTTTATAGATTACTAACTTAAAATCTATATCCAGTGGCATACAGTAGCAAAACTGTATCAGTTTCGGCACCAAAATACAGCAGCAAAACTGCATCAGTTTCGGCACCAAAATACAGCAGCAAAACTGCATCAGTTTCGGCACCAAAATACTGCAGCAAAACTGCATCAGTTTCGGCACCAAAATACAGCAGCAAAACTGTATCAATTTCGGCACCAAGTTCGTGTTAGAAAGTAGGGTCCAGCGAGTACAGTTTGCGAAGCGCGCGTCAACCAAGGGTATTATGGCAAGTAAACTAGGGAATGAGGGACCGCCGAAAGAGAGAAGCCTGAAACAATGCCTCCATAGTTCCCACAAGCGTGGTAGTTGCCAGCCGTACAGTACACGCGTCTCTGCATGCCATAGCGACTTTCTATATTGTTGAAGGTTTCTTCCATAATCTGTCGTGACAGCTTACACCGCCATGACGCTACGATGCAATGTTGAAATTATTGCCAGGCTGGGCGGCTTGGCATTGTTGGCTGCGCCGGTGATGTAAGTTTGCAAAATGATACAAGCAGACGTTGCGTAGAGGGTAGAAATCTACTACTCATTACTTAACAAGGCGTTGCGTCTACGATGAGACTTCACCACTGCTCAAACCATTGGTTTCCGTCAAAGAAATATAATGAAAAACTATATTGAAGGTAAAATACCTAACTCATATAAAGAATACTAAGTTTAAGATAAAAAGAGCAAAAGGAAAAAAGTTACGAAGCCTCGTCCTAGACGTCTAGAAAGACAATGTCAAGATGCGGCTTGTCATTATGAGCCATCTTTTGTTTCGTGAAAGCCATCAAATTTTAGATATTGCCGTGAGAACAGTCGACCCCGACACGCAACGCGATGAGTTCGCAGCTGTACAACTTTTAGCATTCGAAACGCCACACGCAGCAGATAACAGGACAACCGTTTGTGACCTATGCACCAAAACAGTCTTGTCTCCCCTGTAGCTTAACTCGCACTCCAACTTTTTCGATATATTCCACTAAATAAAAATAATAATCAAATAACAGGACAACGACATGTGACTAAAAACAAAATAGCCGTGAGTATTCTGATGGCTCGATTTGCTTAATTTCATTAATTTGAATTCCGATGTCTCTCCATATGTTCTAGCTTATGCACCATAACAACCTTGAATACCTGGGCGGGAATTAATTTCAGTTCCAGCTTTCTCGATAATGTTCTACTGAATCGGCTAGCCACCAGAATAGTGTAATTAAAATCCTAATTCCTGTAAGAGATCAACGACAATCAGGGCTTCTTACAAGAACTTAATGTAATAATTCAATATCACCTATAAATATAATTTACCTAGTGACAACTAATATTCACTATGAAATTTCAAATGTTGAAAAAGTACGGCGTCTTCTGTATTTGCTCCTTGCGTTCCAAGTGACATCTTTGTTAATAACGGTTGCTTCCACATCTAATTCTACTGCAACCCTAAACAATTTTGCTTTCAACGATAATCTGCATAATTCAATGACAACTCGAACGCGTTTCATTTATACAGCGATCGACCACCAGATAAGACAGTCTGTCAATGAGGTTGTACCTCTCAATTTTTCCCTTACAAAAAGTAATAACAGGCCGAAATCTTTAAATAGGTATCTCTTTTAAAAAACTCTGTCCACCCAGTCGGCAAGCAACCCAAAGCTTAATTTTTTTTACAAAACATCCGCCCCCTTTGAGGAAGCAACTCTCGCAAGCTAAACTCGTAAAACAGTTTCTGGAGGTCAAGAATTCTGTTAGGGTACTAGACATCAACCCTAATTTTTCCTCTTAAAAATCTAGTAGTAACTCTCCATTTGTTTTCCACCAAATCCCGTCTCTAAAACTGAATAGAAACCCAAGATTTTTTTAATACCAGCCTAACCCAAACGGATAACAACATCAGATTTCAAATAACAAAACACCAACCTATACTTAATCACGGAGAGCAAAACCAGATTTTTACTAACAAAATACGCGTTACAAAATAAGACGGCAACCTAGAATTTCATCTTACAAAACACTCGGATATCCTTGTCTGATAGCAGAAGCTCCAAGAAATTCTCTACCGAAACACCCACCTACCCAGTCAGATATCAAACCTCACCCGCGCAACTGTAGGCTATATCCCATCCGCACCAGTCGCCCACCCAATCGGATATTGCCTATAAGGCTTACACAACGTTTCCCTCGACTTCTGCAACAGCCGAAACGGTTGGTACGGTTGCACCACACCGCACAACGATGACTCTTGTGCATGTTTTCAAATTGCGTGATGTCCCGTGGCATTTTTTGCGCAATACCCGCGTACTCGGCGCGATTTATTGCTCAGGAACGGAAACTTTCAGGAGGTTCACATGAGCATAATCTATTACGACACACTGCATGAGTTTCAAATAATGGCAGTAGAATGCAAATGAGGATGGTTAGGAGCTGACAATAACGGGCCGTAATACAAAATTGGCGATGTAATGAAACTTAAATGCGCTGCTGAACAAGTTCGTGCGAAATGATTAATTAGATGGCAGCATGTAGCGTCATGCATGATCGAAGGCCTGAGATTGCCCAAGGTCTTAGTTTTTTAAGTTAACTTGCATCTACAGACACGTTTTTAAATAACCTGCTTTCTGAGGCAGCTTTGCGAGAATGTACCGCTATGTAGGCGGCTACAATCTTTTATATATAATGTCTACTCCAGAAATCAAGTTTCTATAAAATGAATCTCACAGAAAATAAATCTGAATATTAAAAATGGCGAACTGAATAAGCAGCATAAACATATCTGCAGACCTGAACTTGGTTGACTAGAATATTTATAATTAAAAAATATAAAAAAAGGTTCGGTAGAAGGCCAAAAGTCAACTTTTATACAAACAAACATTCCTGTCCGAGGATGTAAAAAACAAGGCCACCCATTGGGCGAATATTTGTAAGAATGAGATACCAGTTTTTTCAACGTTCATTGGTCGACATATATACATTATCCATGGACCAGGTATGAATGATATCAACATGCGCGACGTAATACCATCCAACGCAACGATGTATTGCAACAATTCAAAAATGAAGCAGTTTTTTCATCGTGCTATCTATCGCACCAGGTATACAAATGAGCCTTTAAACTGCACGCTTGGTCCAATCTGAACCAGGCTGTGAACTGCTGCCTACTGCAAAGGCAGGCTGTCGTTCACCGTAAGAATTAAATGGGACAAATAAACCTTATAGCAAAACAACACAGCCTAGTATCAACAGAGCTACAAAAAAAGAGACAAATAGCAGCAAAAGTGATGAAAATATAGCGTTCATTACTTCACATTATTTAAGCTAGAAACTTGGAAACCTGAGGATTTGTGCGCCCATGGCATCGCCTAGAATATTGTATTAAAGTGCACTGCAGCATGTAGACAATAAGCAGTTCACTGAATCATATTCCTTCATGTACCTTTCGACAAGATACTCTCCACTGTACCAAGAACTTAGCATTTCACTGCATCCTATTTTACATTTAACGTAAAGAAAATAAAAGCATTTAGCAACAATTTTGCATCATTATCTCGCATTCAGTGAACAAAATTGGGAGCTGCCCATTTTTCTTTTAATACGAAAATCGATTATCTGTTATATAGTATGAAAATAAAACATAAACAACAGAGAGCCAATTTGATATCTTTTGTATCTCCCTCACCTCTTGCTGTCCAAGTGCTGCTGTGGGTGAAATATCCGTCACTGAAATTGTGCGTCCAAAACCTCTAGAGACCGAATGCACTACTATTATCAGAAATTGAATAACATACTAGATACATGATATTAGTTAGTTAATTAGTTACGGTCAGAAAGTTTAAGCCTCCGTTTCCGAGCGGAACGATATCACAGAGGAGAGAGCAAGGGATATATATTATGTCGATAGAAACGGGGAACCCATGCACGAAGGTGTTCTGACACAGGATCAACGCGAATGGGAACAACAAGTCGGGCCAGGAGAGGAAACAGAATAAAGCATGAGCAAATAGGAATATGAAATCGGGAAGGAAACAAAGTGGGCACGAAAGACAGACATCGCGAAAGCCTAGCTAATGGCTGAGGTAACCTACACGAGCCCGCTGGGGTTGCCGGGCCCAATAACATAGGATGGGTGAACCGAAGTAACCTACCCTATGGCCAATCCTATGCTCCCTGAAGGTATAATCCTATCAGCACAGCTCACATTTCACTCTAGGAAACACGGATCTAATGCATAGTCATGCCAGAGGGAACTTCAGTTTCCTTCAATTAATTACTTAACCGTCAAACAAGTGAGTATCCTCTACGTTTCACCGTGAAGAATTTAATGACATTCCCTCCATTTCTTTCATTTAGATATCTTATGTTGTTCCAAATGGAACAACCTGCGCCCAGTAGCGTTAGGGTAACAACTCGACCAACACGAGCAGATGATGCTATATCGCATTTCTATCTCTCAAGCACGCCGGCTCAACATTTTCTTTTTTTTTTGCGCAAATTAGGCAAAAGTAATGACCAACTCGTTTATTACCAAATCTTTATTGTTGGGCCCCGTGAAGCTAGCAGACGGGGCCAAAGTGGCACTTGTTATAGTGCAAATCATGTGGAAACCACACAGGGACAATGCGACAACACTACTGGCATTTGATATGTAGTTAGTTTCTATACGTACTGCCTATTGAATCAAACGCTACAACATTATACAATTTACCCAGTAATAGGATAAGTTGTATCATAAACACACTGCACGTATTCTCACCACTGATACGCGGTTTGGATGTGTGTTCATCTAAATACCAAAACCACATTTTGACTTTCAGCCGAATTTCACGATACTCTTGAAAAAACTGAAAGTACGACTCTCACTGTGGGAAGCGTTTATCGACTGATAGCTCACACTATGCTGCATGTACTTGCAGGTGCATCATCGCTAGGTCATGGATACCTTTTGTATTAATCGCAATGATAGAACTAAACCCTCGATATAACCCACACCACTTCACCCTATAAGTCAGTGAACATGCATGTGTGTCATATATCAACCCATGGTCAAGTGCACTCAGTTCACCAGAAATTCGGCAGTTCAGTGAATCACTTAATCCAATTTATCATAACAAGAAAACAACAAATGAACACATGGGTCTACTGCAAGGGTTTCCAAACTGAGGAGCAGGGTACCCCTAGGGGTGCGAGAGCACCTTTTCAGAGGTACGAAACACTGTTGTGTTTCTCAGTCATTCACAAATCAACTTAAATTTGAGATAAAAAAGTGGTTATAAATTTCCTTTGCCATCATCATGAGGGTAGCCTACTTAATATTGTAGGGGATGCAAGAACGTGTAAGAAGCTCTCCAGGGGTCCATGCATCGGAATGTTTGGAAACCACAGATCTTCCGCACCGCCGATATCCCGTGGCAAAATGCACGCGAGTCAACAGAAAGTAAGAGAGAAAACAGAGCCAGTGACGGAAACAGTCGAGGTCTTGGTCCTGTGAGCTCCAGACGCCCCGACAACAAATATTCCAAGAAAATCCGCGACCACAACAATGGCGGCGACAGTCGCGGGGCATCGCCTGCCGCTGCAGTTTCTCCCTCCGCTGGCTGGTGGAACAAAAGCAAACGAAAGGCGTCCACTGAAGAGTAGTCCGTAAAGTTACGACTGAACCAAAATTTGTCTTTTCCAAAGGGAATAGCAAGAGTTGAATTATTAATAAAAGTTAGCACTTAAAGAGGGCAACCTCACTGAGCTCATCAACAGTTACTAATAGTAGGTACTAACAATATTAAAAAATTACGCGTGCACAACATATCTCTCGAAAAGAAAAGTTTCTCCTGATATGCATAGGGATATAGTATGCAGAAATGACAGGTTTAAATAGTAGAAGACGTAATTTATCTGGATTAGAGAAGTTTCCATGGAAGGTAACGGTGACTTCAGCCGAGACTCAGCATAACTGAGCAGAGATTAATGGGAGATTTTATTGAAAGACACGACTTATCTACTGCGGGAATCAATCAAGCAGCGTCACTGACGAAAGTTACAAGAAGAGAAACGTACTAGTTAAGCCACTAATTTCTTTTAACAGCAGCAGAGCCAGAATGTAATGAGAATTACCGTTAATAAACATGCGAGCATTTCATTTACATGCAGGTATCACAAACATAAGTTAAAAGAGAAACATAAAAATATATCTTGTGTATAAACTGCACGCAAGTTGTGAGCACTTCTCACAATTGCAGCTGAAGAGAATTAGAGTCCGTCCAGAGTCCGGACACACACAGCCCTCAAGGGCATGCACCATTACCCGGATGACGAATGCGGATACACCAACAGGAAGATACATTCTGGGATTGGTTCACTGCTCATCCAGATTGAGAAGGTGGAAGTATGTCAGAAAAGAGTCCGTCTGGTTGGTTACACCCGCTAGATCACAGACAACTGTGGAAACAGAGGCACGCTGTTCCCAATACAACCACGCTTCCGCGCTACAGCAAGCTATAACCAAACATTCCAAAGTATAATGTACGGCGTACGCGGACCGGAACACACTACTGAGTGGCATTAAAAGAACGTGTCGCTAAGTAACACCTAGATTTAATAGGGGGAATATGGAGAGTACTATAGAGTGCCCGTGCTTTTAAAAAATAAAAGCGATGAATTTGTGATGAACCTCTCTCATTAATCATACTTTCGTTACAAATATGCTGCTGCAGGATATGCTACAACAGCCAACTCAAATTGTCATTGCCAGAAGAGATGAGTGCTCTCTGTTTCAATCCATCTGAGCAGCACACACCTTCCTTTCCTTAGATGACAAGCGCAAAAAAATCAAATAATGTTAACAAACAGTGAAACATCATTAAATTCAATTCAATTCCCAGCTCCGAATCCTATTGAGAGTATGATACACCTTCAGTACATCAAAATTATCGCACCCAAGCAAGAACTTCTGCTTGAAAGGAAGAGAGCAAGCTAAAAAAATAATTCTGGGTCTACTGCACCGTGAAAAATCGTCTCCCCTGTGCTTCGATGATAATCTACTCAATTTGTAAGTCGTGAATTTAGAGTAAATAATATAGCTAGCTCGAATGTAGGGCAAAAGTAATAGACTGACACTCCATGGCAGCACAAATAGAAGCTGTAAGTATCTTCATTGTTTGGATTTCAACGTTTCCGGAGCAAAGACTGCATTCATTCAGGTCTAATAAATATGAGGATTCCCACTCTGCCATCTTCTGCAACCTGGTCAACTTTTCGTCTATCCATCCCAAGCAAAACGCAACATAATTACAAAATCCGCAATCTGGCCTATTTTTGCCATCTATTTCTCAAAAAGCGTAACACGTTAGCTACAAAAATATAAACAAATAAACCCACGACGGTGTTTATTATGTTATTTTAATGTTGTTTTAGTATTATGACTGTTTTTTTTTTTTATTCTATTAGTTAGTGTAAGCCTCCCTAGCCACAAGCAAACGTGTTCCATCGCATCGCATCAACGGAGGCCCGGGTTCGATTCCCCGGACGGCACGCTACGGATTTACACTGCGTGGAGCCCTCCAACACCGAGAGGCCAGGCGATGCACGATGAAGGATCCTAAATTGACTTTCATCACGGACTGCTTCTCCTGCTCTTCACACTACTGGATCTTCAAAATTTTAGAACTAAGGCAAAAAGAAAACCTCGATAGGTGTATCCATTGTACCCTGTATACGAGATAATAAATGATATTTGTTTTTAGTTTTAAGGGATGAAGATGAAGGAGCAGTAGTACGTCGAAAGAAACGTGGAGCCCATGCACGAAGGTGTTGAATTGCAGACACCAATTAAAAGTGCTGGGATCACACTCATCAGGTAACTTTTCGACTAAATAGTAAAAAAATAGAACCAACTTGGTACACGCATTGTAAAAAAAACGCAACATTTTTCCTGAGAAGTCACTTCCCCAAAATACAGCTGCAATGACTACTTTATTATCATAGTTTAACCGACGGTGAACAACACGAACCCCGATCAAGGAAGCTGACGACCCTGAAATGATGGACGTGTTTGCGTACGAGATGAAATTATAAGCAGTTGTACTCGGGTCGAAACTAAGTCACAGCTTTCAGCATCTCTCCCACCTGACCTTATTTTCGACGTTATGGTTGCAGATTACAGGGCGGCAACTCAAGACGACGCCTACAGTAACTTGCGATATTTATTACTGATCGATTAAAAAAGAGGTTGGATAAAGGGAAGGCAGTATTATCCACAGACTCGATTGCTGCACTTATGGTGCAGACTTTGGACTTGATTATTAAATAGGGATCAACCCACTGAGTTCGAGGCTAAAGCAAAATAGAAAATACGGAATTTATCTGTTATGATTGTCAGCGTGAAAATTAAGCTTATCCTTCAGCACTTTCGATTACCGACTGCGAAGTTCACGACCGTGTCTGCCGTTATTGCCTGTTGATGTAAACTGTACGACGAACATAATAAGTCATGCTGTGTTGAACCCAAAATTCGATCGTAAATTTTACCAAAAAAAAAAATAAATATGAGTGCAAAGTACAGTGCCAAGATGTCTGTAGCTATTTCTACCGGTATTCATTGTAAATAGAGAACTTGGTCGGGCAATAAGTCAAGTTGAATTCTATCAAATTTCGATATACAGTATAGGGTATTTTTTTTAGTGTCAGGGTATATCTTAGTGGTTTTCAAAGTTTGGACTTGAGTGGATCACAAAATTTGTAATGCGCTGGGTGAGTTAAGAATACACCTTTATCATCAGGACCAAACCGAAATGTAGATAGCTATTTATCCATGATATTAAAGAAGCGTTCGGCAGTATACTGACGTAACAATTAGCTACGTAGGTAATGCATGCTTAGCTGGAATGTTCAAGTAGGACTGGGAATAACACAAGCTGCGCGTGAAAAATGGACTGGAAAGTAATTATAAACAGTGATGGGGCATACACTCTGCAGGAAAGTAACGCATCTTTAAACATGTCTTGACCAGATCATCTCAGTAAGAACATTACCCGTACAACGTAATGACGTATAAAGAGGCACATCAGACAAGGATCAGAAACTAAGAAGCTAATAGAATCACTACAGCGAAGTTCCACAGGATGAAAAGAAGTACTACTTTATTATTGTCATTATATCGCTGAATTTATGAAAACAGGTTCGCCATAGGAGGGCAGTTTTACATATCAGACGAGCATCTAAAACTAACATGGAACTAGAACGCCTCGTGGCGTAAGACCATCACCCGCAATGGGGGGGGGTCTGAATGAGGAGAATCTGCATTTTTTACATTTTCCACATCTAGGTCAAACCACCTGATTGCCCACAAGAAATTGTGATAATCGCTCAATTCATTTGGGCACTTTTTAATAAGACATTCATACAGATTGATATAAAATTTATTTAGACACATACAGATCGAAAACATTATCACCTTTCTCACTAGATTCGCGGGTGATGAATATCAGCAGCACAGCTGAGTCCAGCAGGAATATAACACATTCCACAGGCTGAAAGGAGGCACACGAGACTAATATCGGAAACTAACATGCAACTATCAAGAGTACCGCAGAGCATCCCAGGTCGCAGGGACGCAAAGCAGCGATGCCCGCTACACTTCCTGTCGCGAACACCGCGCATACCCACACAGCTGGTTGACGATTCCGTTACCCGTACGATGTACCCAGCTGCTGTCGTCGTATTTCCATCTGAGGACTTCCTCTCGTGTCAGCTGGTGGTGAGCAGGCAGGATGTGTGGTGGCTACTCGCCTAGTGATGAACTAGAGCTACGCGTCCTCAGTGGGTGCCTAAATTTTTAATGGCAGTAGCGCGAGGTAAAAAGGTTTATTGATGTTGGGAGTAGCTTAATCTTACCCTTAATTATAGGCGGGGCTACTCGGCTACAACGGCTCTTTTTCAGTGGAAACAGAGTAGGACATAGGACCTTCAATAGGCAAACACATAGCCTGAGTACGGAAACGTTAAAGGTTCCTTGGACATGAAACCACTGATTCAAAGAAGAAGAGCAAGGCACATACAGTATGTCGAAAGAAACGAACTACCCATGCATGACAGTATTCCAATACTGGATATGCAACGAACCTGAACGTAGATAAGGAAGCTTATACTTTAGAAAATTCTACCCTACCCTAGAGCTAAAACTTAGCAACCGATGGGGCATAATGCGAAGTAGCATCGGTGGAAGAAATGTATTAACCCCACATGTTTTTCATATCTTTTCATTTCGGAGTAGCAAATTATTACATTAGCAAAAATTGGAATAATATACTCGGCTCAGTTCGTTAAGGTATTACGCGGAAGAAGGAAATTATCGAAAATTAACCTCATCTAATATAATTCAACATATTTCATTGCTGTATATAATAGTTACGAACATTTCAGACAATTCTCGTAAGACTCGTCCAAAACAAAAATAGGGAACATAAACTGAGTAAATCTCATTTGGATGTTATGACCATCACATGAAAAAGTATAGAACCCTCAGATTTCTGCACCTTAATACTATCATGGGGAGGAAATTAGTAGCCGGCATATAGGTGGACAATTGCGGACGAGGATCACATGTGATTTTACAGACATGCAAGAAACATAATTTTCGACATGTATGGAGAGGTACCTGTCTAGCAGAGTCTGTACTCTAAGAGATGTTGTGACAGTCACATTAATTTATACCCGAAAACCAGACGGAGGCGCTTCGCATTTCTTAAGCCAAATTTCTCAATTAGCTCTTCCAAACTTTCTACAACAACAATAATCGTCGAATGTAACGTACTGGGTGAGCAAGGTGAAGTGTGCAACACCAGCAGGAAAATCACCAGCATCCGACGTCGACATGCTCAACCGATCTTCATCACTTTAGACTTTCATGAACCATAAAGGCATCTCGAACGCTTGTTCGCGAGCGGATATCTAAAACAGAGCTGTCATCGGGACGATATCACGACGTCTGGTTCCCAGCATTACCAGAGCAACGTGGTATACGCATGCAGAAGTAGGCAAAGGGTTAAAATCTAATTAATTTTATGTACACGGATACATGTGAAAACATTGTGCTATATAGAGATTGTCCTCTTCACCGAGCTGTTGGAAAACGCTTTCATAAGAATGTATGGTCACATGCCCTATGTACAATGAATTAAGCTGGTATTAATTAAGAATAAAAAATTTAAGCCTAGTCACCTATATTGTGTAAATTTTATCCAGCGAGCATTCAAAAACACGTGTTCAATTGTCGGTAACCAGTACATCTACACACCAACAGCTAATTCGCTCCAAAGTTAATGTCAAGTTCGAATAATATCTGTGATATTATGTTGTGCTATTAATGAGTTGGGTACCGCATCCAGAAAATAAACTAAATGAGCTTTCTCTCGTTCGTCCATTCAGTGACATATAATAAGCATTCGAATTAGTTGAAAAGACTTTTTTTGAAGCCTCATATCAATCATCTGAAACAATTCATCACCAAATTATATAACCTCTACGCCCTCACAATACACTACACTAATTTTCAGCAACCAATGTAATCTACCGCATGCACTAAGTTTCATCAGTAAAGAGCAGACACGTAGTGTTGGATGACCATTAATTAATTGCCAGAGTTAGCATGCACATATGAACAAAAGACCGTAAGCTCAGTCACTGGACCAGCATTAAACCAGGAACACCCCAGCGTCACTCAAGAAATAAATAGGTTTGTTGTTTGAAGTTCTCACCGTGAAGCAAATACGGTGACGAACTGTAAAGTCTTTCCGCAAAGTTGTCACATAAGCTGTATAAGGCGCTGGCCTTCATGCCCACCCATCTCATGCTGCCCACCACTCTGACCGCACACATGGGCGTGTGTCATGATGAGTTTGCATCGCGCAATAGAATCACCCACTGACCAGTGCAACCTACGAGTTAAAAGCACGATGAGAGATGAATAGTTAACCACATTTTTAATTTCAGTCGCATGGTGAAGCCAGTCCTTTGGATGCATCTGGAATTTATTTTCTTGATATTTTTTTATTCTTTCCCCAGTTAATGGCAGTTATCTCTGTGATTCTGACGTGATGGCAATAACACATTGAGAGCCGGAGCATAAGTCCCGGATGCTCTCTATGAGGATGGACCTGTGGGTCCGTCTACTGCCCACTATTTGATCTAATCTAAGAGAATACCCACTTTTGCGACCTAAAATGAATTACTAGCGCGATGAAAAAGGAATAACTAACCAGACATTAAATTTCAGCCTTCAGAAAGTAAGCAATAGCACCGCCAGGATGTGCACGCTAGACAAATTCTAGAGTACTCATAAGAAATTTTGGAACAAAGAATTTTGAGTTTTAGTCAACTATTGTAAAGAACGCGTGCGATCTACAACGAGGACTATCTGCACTTATATCGATATAGAGACCAGCAGACGGAAAAAGCCCAGTCGATGGTACTTATCGATACTAAGTCATTTCCTGGCTCTTGCAGCCCGTGCGTTATTTCGTTATTGAACCATAACAGTATTTTTAACAATTAATGCAAAGGTTTTCCCAAATACGTTTACTTTTAAATATTAACAAAAGAATGTGCTGACAAACACAAAGTAATTTCAGGGAGCACATAAAATATATTCTAGCAAGAGTAGAAATGCCGTCGCGAAATGCTAAAATTGATAGTGCCTGTTATAGTCCAGCAAGGGCAAGTTCGATTAGCTAATCAAAGTCGCTGTAAACTAAACCAACCCGTCCAAACCTGAGATAAAATCGTTGGTTTCACCACTTTGAATCGTGGTGCACGAGTTAAAACCAACCCAAGTACGCATGAGACGGCTGGAAACTCCATTTTACAGAGCACGATTGAGTTGCTGGTCATTTCATGAGCAACAGATATAGGGTTAAAGCCTAGAATTCAATTAACGATGCGAAGCCACTACCCCTGCCTGAGATTTCGGACGAGCGGAATATGCTTATAGCGACTTTTGACGTGTAGCTGCAGCGTAAAATTATCTTCACTAGCAAAGCGGTAAGTGTTACGTCGAAAGTTTGAGCCTCCGTTTCCGAGCGGAACGATATCACAGAGGAAAGAGCAAGGGACATATAGTATGCCGATAGAAACGGGGGATCCATGCACGAAGGTGTTCCCACACAGGATCAACGCGCATGGGAACAGCAAGTCGAGAAAGAAGAGAAAGAACAGAATAAAGCATGAGCAAGTATATGAGAAAGAAATCTGGAACGAAGCAAAGTGGGCACGAAAGACAGATGTCCCGAAGACCTAGCTAAAGCAGTAAGTGAATGAAATAGAGATTTCCCTCACAATTAGTATAAGCGCCTGCCTATAGCGGTACCAAATGTTTAGTAACATTTCTAAGGCTTGTAAAGTAATGGATTCATGAAAATGTGTAGACGCATTCGTAATGGAACATACAGACAATTCAAAAGCCAAACGTTTACTTTTTTAAACTTGAAAGGATTTCCTGAGGTGGATTCGTGGTGTGAGGTTCCATTCCCTGCTACCAAGTTTAACGAGCTGTTTTCTAATTAGTTAAGAAAATTCGGCCCAAAGAAAAATGCAACGCCACTAAAAAAAAGTTGACGCACTGCATGTACGCACAATGGAGCATCCAATTCTGGTTTGGAGCATTTATCAGTAAAGAATATGAGAAGCCAATTGAAAACAATACCGAGGTCTTCAGAGAAAACTAGCCTCTTTTCTGCCTAAAATATTAACTAAACATGAACAGCACCGAAAAATTTTGTTCATCACTGTCAGCAGAGGAAACCCAAAGTGTGTGCACGGCAGCGGAAGGAAGAAGCGTGCCAGGGCTATAGTAAGCCACATTTTCCCATACTTTGATCATGACAATAAGTTAGAGCTGCGTATTACTACCGAGCTCTGCTTATGGCAACACTGTGATTTGTGGGGCGCAGTGAAGTGATTGCCAGGGCAGCTTTTCTGTAGCCATGATATGGAGATTGCGAGCAACTGCGCTCCGTATTACGTAGCGCACTTTATAAATTATTGCTAATGTGTTGGATATTGCGCAATATGGATTTTTCCTTCCAAGGCGGTGTCTCGGGTTTGAATGTTGCGTAAGACAGATTTTTTTACAAAAGCTCCGCAGCAGCACGAAGATAGGGAAACTAAACGAATTATTCTTAAATGTGCTTTCAGTACAGGGTTTCTCCCGTTGTCCATGCTATGTACAAATTCGAGAAAACCTTACAGTAATTGCGACGCAAAAACATCGCCAGTACATGCATTTTACGCCAGTATTATTGTTACAAATGACAAATAAAGATGCTGCAAGTTTGGCTAAGGCTACCTATGGGATTCTTTCTTGAGCAGTGCCAACTAGAGCACTCTGAGAGCGCAAACCACCGCCAAGCAAGGCAACGGTAACAAAAAATTCAAATTGGTTCTGAAACCATAATTTTGTTTGTATCAACACCAAAATCAAATCATTTGTGCCTTTTGATAGTATTAACAGCTTCTGTAATTTTCATGAAAATTCATTGATAACATTTTGAGATATGCTGCTAACAAACATTATGACAAATATAACTCAAAAACACAAACGGATCAACAGATTACACCAAAATTTAATCATCTGTGTCTTTTAACATTACAAACAACTCCTGCAAATTTCATAAAGATCCATTCATAACCTTTTGAGTTATTGTGCTAAAAAGCATAAAATTAAAAACAGCGACAAACTAAGGAACGAACGAAATATCAGAAAAATTTGGTCCTTTACTCTTTGTTATATATCTACCTAACAACTCGCCTAAATTTCATAAAAATCCATTCATAACTTTTCGGGTAACAGCAGTAAGAACTGAGCATTCTGAAAGCGCACACCTCCGCCAAGTAAAGCAACGGTTATGAAAAATTCAAATTGGTACGGAGACCATGCTTTCTTTGTTTCATCACCAAAATCTGATAATTTGTGCCCTTCAACAGTGTTAACTGCTTTAGTAAATTTTTTGAAGATCCGTCCCCATAATTTTTTTAGTTATGCTGCTAACAATCATTCGGACAAACATTAGTAAAACTCACAAACGAACCGACCTATCATCACCAAAATTTAATTATTTATGTCTTTCAGCATTGCTAACAATTCATGAAATTTCATAAAGATCCATTCACAATTCTTTGAGTTATTGTGCTTACAAGAATAAAATTAAAAACAGTGACAAACGAACGAACAAATAGATCATTACAAGAAATTGTTAATTAATCTTCGTGAAGCACCTAATAATTCATGTAAATTTCATAAAAATCCGTCCATAACTTTTGGGCTAATGGCATTGAGAAAAATGAGGCAGACTCACAAACGAATGGACGGATCTTCACTAAAAGTTAATCATCTGTTCCTCGTAACGTACCTAAAAACCACTGTAAATTTAATGAAAGTCAATAACTATTTGACTTATCTTGGTGACAAACAGAATAACAGACAAAGAGGCAGACAGACAAACCCGACGAAAACATAACCTCCTCGGCGGAGGTAAAAATGAGGCAGATAGACAAACGGATGAACAGATCGTTACCAAAAGTTAACTATCTGTTCCTCCTAACATACTTAACAATCCCTGTAAATTTCGCCAAAATTCGTCTATGACTTTTTGAGTTATCTTGGTAACAGACAGACAAATAAGCAGACAGACAAATCTGAGGCAAACATAGCCTCATTATCGGAGGTAATTAAACCATTAGTAGATTTAATGCACTTACACTTCGCTCGAAAACATCTTTAGGTACGTTATCATGCAGAAGCGTATGAGATACTCACAATACAGCCATATTAATCCTCTTGTAACAGATGAAATCTGCAGACGCTGTTATATACATACGTTGCACTGTCCAAAGAATTATTGATATTGGTAAAGTTTAAGGCGAAAATGGTTTCATTCTACTAATTCCAGGCGTAAGGGTTATTGTTCCATTGTTCCAGAATCTTCGACGTATTGGGTTACTGGTGAATATTCCGAGGGTAGCTGGTTCTTGTCTCGAGATTTTGGGCGTCAAGAGATACCGGCAAAACACATAAATCAATATTTAACCCTTTAATTCAAGTAAAGATATAGTGTTGCTTCTCTCGTAGGTAATACGCTATCTGGATGGTTGCATATAAGATACGGTATAGCGGGTATACCTTAAGAGAAGGGTTGTTAGCAAAGCAACGAAACGAGTTGTTAAGAAAAACACATAGAAAAACAATACTATGTAGAAGGTTGCATATAGTTAGAGCATGGGTCAATGAATAAACGGAGCAGAAACAAGTTAGAAAAACGTAAGAATAACATGTGGATGGATACATTTATTATACGGTACAACTTTGCAGAATAGGCTAATGAAAATAAGGAACAGAAGCGGGTTAGGAAAATGTAACAATACTGCGTGGAAGGTTGCATATAGGACACGCATTTAGAGGAAGAATTAATGAAAAAAAAATTGAAGCTGCTACCTACACGACCGTCAGAATACGACATTGTGGAAGGTTGCATAGATCGTACACCTTTGAGGAAAAGGTAAATGAAAAGCGGAAAAAGCAGTTTTATATGAGGAACGCCAACTGCAGCTGCGAACGCCCGCACCGTTCGGTAGAGATTGTGCCGCAGGCCTGCGATCGAACGGCTCTCTCTGCCACGGTCAAGGTTAAATATCCGCGTGAGAGGCATAGACACAAAAAGAAAAAAAAGCAAGAGAAATCACTTAATATATCTCTTATGGCTGCTGTGCTCATAATATGAATCGTTTCGTTTCTGACCCATCCTAATTGAAAAGACAGGGCCATATCGGTGAAACCCAGTAAATTTCCTATCAGTACAAGACAGGTCCACGTTAGTGAAAATCTATTCACTTTAGTAACGGTGCAAAGCAGACCTAAGTTGGCACACTGCATTCATTTTCTCTACATGAAACGCTTACACAGTTTCGAAAACGACAAACCAGGCTCACGTTAGTGAAAGACTTTCATCTATTCAAGAGCATAAAATAGGCAATTTTAGTAAAGTATATTCATATTTTCTAGTAATAAAATCAGTCCCATGTCACTAAATGCGTTCATATTTCCTAACAGTTGGTGGAATACATCCCAACATTCACGAAACGCATTCATAATTCATGGCCGTAGACGCATCGAAGTCGCCCTACGTATATATGCTGGTAACAGTTAAGACAGAAAACTAAGGCGCTCTTTTCCTGCTTCCCTCCATGAACAAATGCACCAATAAGTCAATATAAAACCATGGCCAGACGGACAGTCCGAAACCGAGTATATGTGGATGCCGCCGAGAGCAGAAAATCAAGGCAGCAGCACCACATCTTTGGATAGATATATCCGTGTAGGAAATATGTTAACGCTATTCAGCCATGGATAGACCCGCACGAGTCATCAAACTGCAATTATACAGCAATATCAGCAAACAACATGGCTGGCTACTGCGGAGTCAAACGGCAATGCCATTGATCCTAAAGTCCTACGGTATCGTACGATTCAAGCACATACTGTGTTCAGGTGTTCCTAAACTTTAATGTATAATGTCAGAATATAAGAAGTTACATTTTCATTGACAGTATAAAGGTTTTGTATAAACTTTCGCAGTGCGTCAAGCTATGTGATCCTGGCCTGTCATATAGCTGGTACAATGTACGAGTGCCAGAGTGTGGTGCAAGCTTTGAGGGTACCATCAAACTGTGTACCACTCAATAAAGAAAGTGGCAAAGCGGACGGTGTGAATGACGTACGTATCAGTATGAACTAGCAGATGTATGGCACCGTTGCAAATCTACATTCTCTAAATTCAGAAGTAGAGGCTGCAGATGGCTACATTTATTGAAAATCTAATTTCTAAAGCGATTAGTGCATCAGGTCGCGTGGAATAATTCTGCTAACGAGTAAATTAAACACAATCGTTAAAAAAATTCCGTAACGATCGCCGCAGTATGAAAACAGAAAGCAAAGCGCGAGAGTTAAACCGGCACCCTTCCATATACGTACCAGCACATCTGTTGCAAGCTCCTAAACCTAATCATACAATAATTCTCGCTTGAACAAAAAGTAAAAGCATCAGGGCATCACCTCAATTTTTTGCAAGTATCTGGACCAAGTTCTAGGGCATGTACTCCCGTGTCAGTATATCTCGCGTGTCCCCATAATTAAACAGGTTTATCATGACGTTAAAAAACACTTCAAAGCCATGTAAGACGAGTCGCTGACATGTAAAAGGTAAGCCAGGAATGTGCAGCATTTAGTCGGTACGTCAGGCATGTGTAGCGCCCCACCAAATGTGTACTGGACAGCCCCAACTGACCGCTCATGACAGATTTTGACGCACTAACCTTGTGTCTTGATCCGAAACCTTTGACTTTAGCTTGAAGGAAAAAACACACAGCTGAAGCAGAAAGTTAGCAGTAATAGTGTTAAGCATACAGAAATGACAATGTGACATCAAGCAAAAATAATAACTTATCAATTTCGTTTGAAAACAGCACTCTGAAATCGCTACAGAATTTGATTTGTGCAGCGTTTCACACCGGTATTGGAGCATACTTTCGCAGCGATATTTGCGCAATGTTTCGCTGCCATACCACGCGTTTTGCAGTAATATCAAGCAGTATTTCACCGCAATGTATCACGCAGTGTCTTACAGTAATTGACACGCCGTTTCGAAGCAATTTATTCCCGTCGTGTTTCGCTGAACCTTCACGCATTGTTTCTGAGTGATACTCCCTCGCCGTTTCTGAGTGATACTCCCTCGCCGTTTCTGAGGGGTATTTACGCATAGTTTCTGAGGGGTATTTACGCATAGTTTCTGAGGGGTATTTACGCATAGTTTCTGAGGGGTATTTACGCATAGTTTCTGAGTGATATTTACGCATAGTTTCTGAGTGATATTTACGCATAGTTTCTGAGTGATATTTGCGCATTATTCACAGCGAATATGGTGCAGCATTACAATGATGATGTTTACACTCTACAGTATTTACAGTTGCAGTGCGCAGGTCATTGCCGTGCGACATCGATGCATAGCTTCAGAGTGACTTGAACGAATAATTTTAATGGGCATTCACGAAATTATTCATAAGAAAAGTAATGTTCCATTGTGGTACTGAAGGGTTAATGGGTATTCAGAAAAAAAATCAGAATTACATTCGTGCATTATGTTAGAGTGGGCCTCACTATGTGTGATCAACAGTATAGTGCATATGAGAGAGCGATGTTTGCGGATAGTTTTAAAGCTGTACTCATAAATCATTTCGTCACATTTACGTATCTTTTAGACAGAGTGACACTCGTGCATCATTTCATGATAACAGCTCTGTCGTGCCGATCATCAGCAATCTTCGCTCATAAATTTCAGTGTTCGGTACCCAACAGTTTCAGACTTATTATATTCGGGTCAGACAAACAACGGCTCGTCATCGCACCAAAGGAGGTCCGGGTTCGATTCCCGGTCCGGACGCTGAGACTTCACACTGCGTGGAGCACTCCAGCACAGAGAAGGCCAGGCGAAGCACGGCGAGGGATCCCCAAGTAACTCTCAACACCAACGGCTTCCTCTGCTATTCAAACTACCAGTTCTGTAAAAGTCTAAAATTGAGGCACAAGAAAAGCTCGTTAGGTCTATCAACTGTATAGGAGACGATAAATGATTTTTTTTTGTTTTAGCGTGATCTCGTGTAAGTCCTCGGGGTCTTGTATGTTCCGTACAAGACAATAAATTAATCGGTCCCGGTCTCTCTCAGAACTTGCGTTAGGTTAGTTGAGAATTGGCTAAACTAGGTTCGGTTCACCTACAACAGGAGCCTAACCTAACCTATAGGCCACATCTATACCGGCACCAATTATCTTAGTTATAAAGGCCTACTTTACGCTTTTGATGTCGGAGCGAATGCCACACTCGTTTCATCATAATTCAGATTCAAATTGGATCGTTGAGTAGTTCGAGCCCCTCCAGACACAATGCTTCGTTTCAAGCATACGCAGAATAGGCGAGCTTTACTTGGGGAGGGGGACACCTTGTAGCAGCACCGCTCCTCAGTATTTAATTATAATGAAAATATTTTCATGTGTTAGCAATAAGTAATTTTTACCATATTGATAAATGACGCTGAAATAGTTTCCCAGTCGCGAAACCAGTAGAACCACCGCACGCGCTCACTCGCGAAATCCACGGTTCCTTTGCATGCGTTAGCTCACTTTTATCTCTGCTGCCGCTCTGATAAGTTCTCCGAGAGCCGTTTCCAACGATTCTACGTCTCCAGTACGGGGCCCTGAGTGACAGCGCCACATCCCCACGTGCCTACCACGGCTGACAGTTTCACCACCCAGCAACGTAAACAGAGGCTCAGTCAAGAAGCTCAGTGGACAACGCCATAAGAAGACGGCTTACAGTAATAACAAAACAGATAAAAGAGTTTTTCATTGACCTACAATAGATAGCACGTCGTTCAAGTATTTCAAAAGAACACCCCTTAAAATAAACGTCACTTAGCTACTACCTGTACACTGGCCCCTGCAGGTACATCTTAACAACCCTATTTCCTGAATTTTATGAACATCAAGAACTACTATAATTTACTATATATCAGAGTGCAAACCATCAAACAATTATTGTTGTGTGACCAATACTGAGGCAAAATTGAAAAAGTAAATAGCAAAACCAAGTTAGACCATTGGGAGTGATTTTTTTTTTATTTATATGTGCAAATTTTTCTATGCTCTATAAAGTGCCCGAATATCCCATGTCAGCGGTCACCCGAGCACGGGTCGGAGGGGGGCAGTTGCCCCTCTGCCTTCTACGTCTATGGTATCAAAAGAAAGGCAAGGATACACCGCATGTCGAGTGATATGTAGGATCCATGCACGAGGGTGTTCCCTACATCGGATCAACGAACATGTGTACGGCAAGAGGGGATGTACCGAACAAACACCATCAGTAGAAGTTGGTAGGAAAGAGAAAAACAGTGGACGCAAAACAAAATTCATCGAAGGACAAACTCAAGCTGCAGTTAACCTATGGAGGATTTGCCGAGATCGTGGCCCATCAAATACGAGAGAACCTGACTAAGGGCATGCTCGATTGAGCGTCAAATTAAGCTTTTGAGGCTGTATTTCTTCGATACTACCCTCAGTCTTGCTTCATAAAGGGAGCATCAGTGGGTTCAATGTAATCGAATACATTCTAACACCTGCAACACGACTCAAAGTGGCAAAAATTCGACCGTGGAATTCCACGGGTCCCGCTAGTGAATTATTATTATTATATTGAGTAGTTTAAGTCTCCGTCTCCACAGCAACGGCGATCTAACAGAGGAAGAAGCAAGGGTCACACAGAGTGACGATAGATACGTGGAACCCATGCACGAGGGTGTTCCCACACAGGATCAACGCGCATGGGAACAGCAAGTCGGGAAAGAAGAGTAACAACAGATTGAGGAAAGATCAGTAGGAGTAAATGATGGGAAGGAGGCAAAACTGAAGCTTCTGTCTTAAAGTTTCAGACAAGTCAAGTCTCGAATATTTAATGCAGTCATATCCACGGTAGCAGCAGCCTTGCATGCTGAACTGAAGGCACTGTAGGCTTCGGAATCGGTAAAAAGCTACGTAAGGGTTCTTAGTGGCACAAGGGGTGTTTAACCAGCAGTTGCTGGGTATGCACAGCTACCGTGGGGGCATCTAACCTTACCCAGGAATGGGGAGGGTAACGGGGGGTACGCGGGCTATTGAACATTTTGCCCATGGGTTGATGACGCCATAGTTCTTTACGACCCGTGGTCGACTGCAGCCGTGCTTACTCCTCCGAGACGGCCTATTTCCGTAGCACAAAGCAATGCATGCGAGTTTTCCAGAGGAGGGTGCGGTCAAGTTGTCTTTAGCAACCAAGCGTGCCTGAACTAACCCTATGAGCCCTCTTAAAGAGCCTCAGAGATTCATCACAGCAAATTTTAAAGCAGGTGTCGCGTGAACTCGGAGCTTCGCTTACGTGCCCGTCTAATTCCCGAAGCCACACTATACAATCGCACTGACAACCTCAAGCCAGGACGTCCAGCTCGCCAGTCATTCAAGCTACAGACTATAACCTTTTGGCGCCTAATGTTGGCATATGGCTACATTACACATTAAACGCTATTGTGTTGTTTCAATAGCCAGTTTTTTTCATATTTTAATCGTTGCATGTTATACTGTCGTGCGGTTTAGGAGTAAGCGCTTCATGATGATGATGATAATAATAAAAAGTTACACTAGCACAAAAAAAAAAATAACGAACTGACGTGGATACAGCAAGTGTGAAAGGGTTAAGTATGTATGGGGACGACCTGCTAACTGTATATTCGCTAATGAAGTGGTGTGTGCGACTGCATAGTGTGGCCTAGGCATATAAATAATGAAGTAAAGTGATCTCACAAGACAAACGAATGGAAGCTGATTTTATCAACGTCTTGATAAAACCCCTTTCGAATAATCAATTAACGCGATGGTTTAAATAATTTTAGGAAATATTTAGCCACACGGGAGTAAATAAAACAACCTGCGATTAAGTTGCATGACAATCATGTATTAAATAAATAACAATATGTCTTCTACAGTTGCACTTTCACTGCTAAAAATTTTAGGAGTGCTCACACCTAATCAACTCGCTGACGTTAGCAGCCGAAAGGTCTGACTAGTAGAGCGGTCAGTGTTGCAATGCAGTCGTAGATTTGACACTTAGTGGATTCATAGATACATAGGTAGAGGAACAAAATACTTCGCACAGTATGTACGGTAGCAGTCTAGAAAAAAAAATGCACAGGCATGCACTAACTTCAATTATGGAAGAGATGTGACTGGCCCCTCAAAAATGTATGTTAGCTAAAAATTGCAGTTGGCAGCTCTGATACACTAACTCAGTGGTTCACAACCTTTCCTAACTCCGGCACCCCTAGCAAACTGTTAACATATTCTCGCACTCCCTACAAAAATAACTCACCTGATGGTAAAGAATGCGCGCCATATATGTGAACAAATTTATATACAAGATTTTATTCAAAATTTCGCGCTCCTTAGAAAGTCATGTCGCAACCATAGGAGTGCGAGCAGCCTCGGTTGAGGGCCCCTGCCTTATACGGTATATTGCTTGTGACAGCTGCCATTTCCATAATAATAGCATGATTGCGCTCGTTTAAGCGCCAATTTCTTCCCATCTGCATACCTACGCTTGGTGCATGCATAAATTTCATTTGATATTCTCGTCGCATAATTTCGTTAGAAACGTTATCCCCAGTCATGCTCAATTCTGCATCTATCCTTGTATATTACTCGTGACGACTGTCATGGGCACAATTATGAATCGATTGTTCTCGTTTAAGTGTCCATATTTTCCCTTTTGCATCATTTCGGTGTATGCATAAGTTTGATTTGTCTATCTCATCTCAAATTTCCTTGGGAAACGTTATTCTCAGCCTTTGCTCAATGCAGTATCGCTTTCTATATCAGTCTTCTAGGCACTCCTAGTAAACTTGTAATGTTGTTGTCGTACTTCCTACAAAGAAGTATCTCATCTGATAATAAAGAAATAAATTCACACCAAAAAAACTTTGTGAACAACTCCTAATCCAGCTTTATTTTATCTAAGATTTCGTACCTCCTTGAAGGTCATCTCTCACCCCAGGTTGGGAACCACAGGCAAACTGGTTTCACATAGACCTATGGTCAACTGGCAAGAAGTATGATGCCACAATAAAATAAATCACAGTTCGGTTGATTCCTTGTCTCGCCGTCCGTGAAAGAGTAGATTAGATTAGATAGGCGGCAGTAGACGAACCAATAGGCCCAATCCCAAAGAGACACCGGAACATACACCCCGGCACTCTATGAGCTATTGCCATGACATGAGCTATTGCAATAGCAGACAGTTCATCTACCGCAAGGTATAAGGACCACTGCCTAACTAAATATTCAAAATAAAAGGACTGAAGCGAACTAAACTACCTCTAGCTACGTGGTAGCATACTGTACATGCTGGACTATATTTCCCGCGCGAACATATATATTTTCCCATATTTTTGCTGTCATTTAGTGACGGCGCGGGCCGCTAGTATCTTCAATATTCCAAGTCCAACGGAGTTTACATATAATTTTAACAAACATGCATAATAATAATACTGAAGCTCCATCGGATATAAACCTCGCCCATTACCAATCAATTTTATCATATCATTATTATGTAATATGAAAGACGCGCACTAGTCAAGATATTACAAGTGCACGACAAACTAGGGAAAAACGAATAAATCGATATCAACAAATCCATACATCTACAGAATAGAACTCAATAAAGTTCATAAAAACAGTTCCACATGGTACAAATACCGTAAGAGAATCAGAGTTAACAGAACACGACAAACAACAGAACACCGTAAGTGTAGAATGCCAAGTTAGAAAGGTACAAAAGTAAACGATAAAACTTAAAACGGACTACAAAAGTAATACGTAACTATTCTCATGACAAGGTTCAAGGTTAGTAAGAGAGTTTGCTAGCAATGGCTGGCAACTTCCGTGGTATTCCGCAGGGGCGAAGGTAGGAGTTCCGCGGGAAAAGGTCGGCCACCTCGATCGATGGCCGATCTCGCGGAGCAGAAGGGAAAATATAGGGAACCTATCTAACCTTACAAACTAACCTTCTCAGCGGGAACTGCGGCAAGCTGCAACATCCCCTGCGTAAAAGGCACTCGGGACCCTTGGGTTCGTGAAGCCCAAATATGTTGTGGCTCTCCCGACAAAACCATCTCTTAAGGAGTACTTTCCCTTGCAAGGAGGAGCAAGTTCTTGAAAGTAAAAAGCTTACGTGACTAAGGAATATCCATTTACACCGGTTACGAAAGCGATAACCTCACGTCATATTATTTCTGCAGATGAGATCTGAACTTTGAAAATATTTCACAAGCTGATACTGATCCGGGGCAGGAGAGAGGCCGTAACACTGACTTGAATGGCAATTTAACACTGTACTATATATAGTATATAATTCATGAAGCCCGTAATTTTTTATTCATCTTTTCATGCTCTGGGTGCGGAAATGTTTATAGAATAGATTATTCTTGGTCGGGAGTCTTACAACAGAACTTTGAGGGGCATTCACAATTCAAACAATTTCACAGAAATTCCGTACTTTAAACTATAGCTCGGCACATTAAAAATAAAAATTCCAGGCCGGCTTCGTCAGAATGCGCTACGCGTGATATCCAAGAGTAACGAAAAACTGCCTGATGGGATAGAGAAAGAGGTGACAGTCCCAAGTCGACCTACTATATTCATTGCAACTGGTTTACGCCTTCCACTACACACCGTTGCCATGCCTGTGACCGCGAGCTCTAAACCACACGTACAATGCAGTTACTTCCATCTACTTACGCAAAACTGTGCGGTGGCTAGACATTTCCCAGTGATTAATCACAATGAAACCGAAAGCCTGAAGCAGATTTGCCATCCAGATTGATTTGATTACATCATCATTATTCTCCTGGGTTTACCACCACACACACATCTTAGTGTGATCTAAGCGGTGAGATTCAGTGAGGTCGCCGTGTGCGAACACCACGCACAAGGGTTCAAAAGCATAAATGAAGGCCTGATGTGAGAAGTACAGTTAGCTAACACCTGAGATTATATCACAGGGCAACAAATTTTCATTTTTTTCTGCTGCCTCAAATTTAAGAGCTGCTTCTAAGTCGCCATTGGACGCGGATTTATATCTGCAACTAGAATATCGTTAGCACGTCAGGTCTTTTTTTTAGATATTTGTACTTAATATTCTCGCAGGAATAGCATCATAGGACTCGTCATAAACATTAACCGAGTGGGCGTTCTAGATGGGATAGGCGGCAGTAGACGAACCAGTAGGAATAGCACTGATGAAGGACAAGAAACAGACGCGATTGCAAGGAAATGAGACGTGATAAACAGAAACGGTCTGCAGATTTGGGATCAGTAGGTTGAACTGATACAGTTGAAAGAATTGAAGCCGTAAATTGAATACCTATTCCCTAGTGAAAATTTACATAAGGCGTTACTGCACTAGGCATATTATCCTTCCTATTTGTACCAGTCGGCCAATTGCACTACTACTTAGGGGGAAGAACACGGGAAGAAAAACCTACTTAATCTTGTCCGCACAAACTTCGGCCAGATGAGCAACATCCCCCGCAGAAAGGCGCTCGGGACAATGAAATGGGATACAGTTTTAGACCTCAGTTTTATAAAAAAACAACGAAATGTTATTATCTTTGGTCTCCAATCTTCGGCTTTCGAAAATGGTTGGCTTGTTACTCAAAATGAAGATACCGGTACAGCTAAACTTATAAATTTCGAGCGGTGGGATTAATTTCATGCTGTTGTGAATTGATTATGGTCGGTTGCTACGGTATACCTTCTTTATATTGTTCATAAATTGTAATGAACCCACAACTTCGACGTCTCATTGAGTAGACAATATCATTAATTCAAGCAGAACCTCAACAGGAAGGTGGAAGAGGTTCAGCTTCAAGAACTTGAAGTGGTGACTAATTTATTAAGCACATAACCAATACTTCTATAGCTTACAATACTAGCTATATACTTTATACTAAAGTCGTTCATTCAATCACAACTTTCGCTTCAGACCAACGCCGTCGCATGTTATTTTCCAGAACTGATCCTGCTTTTCCACAGAGAACTTCGCCTGCAAATACAAAATAGTTCCAGTTAACGCCAGCAATGCACACCGCGGGAGTAAACAAATCGTTAGCAGAAACTATAGAACCACAGAGACCTAATGCGGGTTCTTAAAATAGTCAAATGAAAGCGTACTCTCAACCAGAGTTGCGGAGTTGGAAAATTTCACATCACACTCCGTCTCCTGGCCCTCCAGATATTCAGACTGAGACTCCTGGTCAAGCTTTTCCGACTCCAACTCCTAGATATACCGTAGTTAAAATATAACAGAATGTGACTATTAATTTTGTCCGTTTTTCAACAAAGATATCTACATATATTTCGCTGGAGAGAGTTGGCAGGTATTTTTATAACAATTACATTTAGCATGATTTGCATTATTGAGAACACCAAGTTATCATATACAGTGTGTTACCTTTGATTATGTGTAAATAGAATTTTTTAAATTAATTTTCCAAGATTATGCAACAAGCTAATTAAAACGTCATAGAGAGGAAATAAATACAAGTGAAAGAACATTAATATTGTTATTAAACGTCCAAAACCAAGAATTTATAACCAAAATAATTCAATAAACACTGAAATTAGTGTTCAGTAGGGGTAAAGATAAGTTAATTTTGAACATGGCAACCTCCATTTTTCATGATTTTTATAAAGCGATTATCAACAGACTTTGTCAGGTTTGATATTTTAGATGGTGGAATAGAATCTGCAGCTGTTTTTACTGCATTCCACAGGCTTACTTTGCTCGAAAACTGCCGACCACCTTCATAGACCTTCCTTTTGATCATTACCCGGAAGTTCTCAATCGCTGGCCAGGTCATAATCCTTTTTGATTTAAATCCTCCATCAGTAAGCCAGTTAGCAGTGTACCGTGCTCGGTGTGAGGGAGCGTTATCGTGCTGAAATACCAATTTGGATCTGCGTGCAATAGTCTGGTCATCAAGCCATGGAATCAAGTTGGCTTGAAAAAACTGGCAGTATCTTTCTGCATTCAGTTTAACTCTTTCTGCCACTTCAAATGAACCAATAACTGTGCCATAAGGGTGTCACTTACTATCCCGGACCAAAACATTTCACCTCCACCACTTGTTGACGCTTAAGCCGTGTCTGTTGAGGTCGGTGTGGAGGAATATCTAGACGGCCATCCATCTGGATCATCAAGAGTGGCTCTGCATTCGTCCGTAAATATGACATTGGAGAAATCAGTTTGCGTGTTCTCTTCAGCCCATTTGACCCAATTTTCTTTGTGAGTTTTTGTTAGAAGTGGTCGTTTATGTGCCTTTTTCACTTTCCCTAGCTTCTGCAGAACCTCACTTCTTGTCTTTCTGCTTAGTATTAGGGCTCCAGCGTCTTCAAATATCGCTTTACTTGTAGAAAGAGAAAGTTGTTTTCTAGCGATAGAAACCTTTATATGTCGCATATCCCGAGCAGTCAATTTCTTCGTAGAGTCTCCATCCGGAGTTTTCCTGTTGACTTCACCTTCAATTGCATAAGCCTTAATTGTTCGGTGATCACGCTGTAATTCCTTGGAAACTTCGAGTGTTGTCTTACCAGAAGCCAATAACGAGGCACTTTGATCTTTCATCACTGGTTAGGCCTGATCCACACCTGACGCTCACGGTCAAGCTCACGCTCAAGCTCTCGCTAAAATATTATTTAATGAATTTCTACTAAAGCATCCACACTGTCCGGGCAGGCACTCCGCTCAAGTTCACGGTCACGTTCCCGATCAAATCAAAATAGCTACATCTTGCGCGGAGCGTAGAGCTTGCGCATGACCGTGAGCAGCAGTTGTGGACTCAATTTTCTTCTCAGTCGCGCTCACGTCATTGCGAGTTCTCGAACCGAAAAGTGGCACATGCTTCACCCATCATAGACAATACAGAATGAACTGCGTGTAGCAAGAGCACTCGGGAGGTGAGCGAGAGCTTGAGCGTCAGGTGTGGATGAGCCCTTACACCGCTTTTCTTGCCCATGTTGACTAGAGAGTGATGTTGCATCTTCTGGCATAACAGCAGAGCCCCGTGCGATAAGCAAATGTTGCCAAAACGTGGGAAATGGTTCAGTTTTATTTTTCTAATTTTTTTATGGTTAAAACATATCTGTGCCCTAGCTTACTATTAACATTTTAAATGCTTCACACTTATCTTGAAAAATAAGTAAAAAAAATTGTATTTACATAATCAAAGGTAACATACTGTATATCAAGCTTATTTTACGACTTAAAATACTGTATATCAAGCTTATTTTACGACTTAAAATTCTTAGGTGTTTCACGTATTGATGCATTTTAACTAGCATTTATCCACTGATATAACAAGTCGTTAGCATATAAGAGATAGACATACCCTAGTCGTCTGTTGGATTATTTCGATGGCAGTCTCGGTATGCAGAGACGGCTTTCCGCACAGCACAGACGATTGGCCATCCGCCAAAGCCATTAAGATAATGATCTGGAAAATACAATTTAATGTAATGTATTTCTAACCTTGATTATATGTATAACAAGCAGACGTGATCAGATCTAAGCGGCCAAGAAATGCAGACCGTGTAGTAAGGAGTGAAAATAATATGCTGATGAATGGTGTGTTAGCGGTTAGACCAGGACGGCGACGGACGGGCGTCTCCGTATATGAATCGCTTATATAGGAAAACGACGTCTTGGCCTTCGGTGCTGAGGATTGGTGGATGGATAGGCTACTGCAGTTGATAGGGGCAGTGGTGGAAATAAGTAGCAGTGGCCATGGGTCTACACGGTTTGTAGCCGCCAGTGGAGCAAGACAAGATTTTATTTTAATGGTAGATGAAGTAGATTATGATGAATGCATCTATATTGAAGCAATGAGACCCAGGCTATGCTCCACACTTTTAATGTGACCTGAACGTAATTCGCAGTTCCGGACAGTGTATTACGTACTCATAAACAACAGTAAACGATCCTTGTAAATATTAAGAAGCCAAAGCGAAGAGCTATACTGTACCTGTTGGGTAGATACTATCAACAATAGTAGTGTACTATAGTTTTTAATTTTCACCTTGCATCTGGAGTAAAAGTGAGGCATTTGAGAACGTATAGAGTGCAAACATCGGGAGCAACACCCTCCACAGCTACGGATTCCTTCTCTTGGAGTTGCAAACTCTGAGCTGCCAAAGCTTCGGAAGCCAAAGTAATCCAATATCTTTCATGTCTAACTAATTTAACGTCTCCGAGCTTCGCGGATCTATAGCACTTTAGGAATGGGCCTTTTGGTTCGTCTACTGCCGCCTATCTAATCTTAATTATGCGTGCACGATCAGCTCCTTGGCTGAGTTTATTCTCTTCTTCTTTTCTTCCTCAAATACCTAAACGATTCTGACATGATGGCAACAGCTCATGGAAAACCGGAGGGCAAGTTCATGCTGCTCTAAGGGAATGGGCCTGTTGGCCCGTCTACTGCCGACCATCTAAGGCATCTAAACATAACGTGACAACTAAAGGCGCTGTTCTTGGCATATGTACAGTATCTTCTTCCTGTACCAGCTGAAACGCTGTTGTTGCTTGAATTTTTTCTCTCCTCAGCGAAAATTTCTAACTGGTCAAACAGCTCACCTTTGCACTAAACTAAAATAAAGGGGTGGCAGGTGCGATCTTCATTGGAAAATAGAAAAACAAAGTGGTGCTCTAGATAATCTAGAAAAATTGGCATAAAGGCATCTGCAGACACAGTAAAAGTAAAAGAAAAGTCGCTTCGATGGCACAGCCCAACTAGGAAACTAACAAGCACTGGTTTGTGCCGTAGATAAATACCCACTCGGGCCCAAAGGATTGTACGGCTGCAATCGACCACAGATTGTTCGGGCTATGGCGTCGTCCTGACAGAAAACCCCATAGACAATTGCACCCCTTGACACTAAGACCTGGGGCCAGAAACTCAAAACTATTTGCGATACCGTAACTCACTGTTACTGTCGTAACTCGAAGCCACGCCCCTCAGCTCTCTCATTTGCCAAACTCAAACGTCGGTCATATTTTACGGTTCCCGTATTCAATGTCGCAAGTTAGGGGTGCTCCGGGGGTGCCGTATCTTCC
>LQNS02015105.1:9114349-9127660 GCA_001587735.2 Parhyale hawaiensis
GGCTGCTTTAAGCAGACGCTCCGCCCTCTAGTTCAAGGTTACGAGAATGAAAAGAAGCACTACGACATAGATGCGATGACGATGTTCTGTTTTGAGTTTCGCGTTTACGTGTGTCGGTTCTATGTCCTAATTTAGGATATCACAGGAAGTTATGATATGACTTGCGAGATGCATTACGGGAGCGTTTGAGTTTCCAGCCCCAGTACCCCTCAGAAACTACGAGTGAAAGAATCGTTGCTATTCCTTCTAGAGCGCCAAGACCTATTGCTTCCCTGGCTTGGGCTTAAGTTCGCGCCCGGGGTGAAAGAAGTTGTAGAAAAACAACTGGAGATGCGCCCAAGTGCCGTCTGTAGGCTAATGCGGGGGCTACACTAGGCGTTCGCGCGAGCAACGCGCAACTCACTCAGAAATCTTTGTTGTGTATCGGAACGACTGTAGGTGACACACTAGCGACGGGAAACTGCTCATCGGCCATACAATGCCCAGTCCACACCACCGCGCACATGTTCCTCAGAATTTCGTTGCTCACGCTTCTTGATCCAAAGAAACTGCAGTTTTTGTCACTAGTAATAACTTACTTTACTTCTAGTATCGATACAACTACGAATAAACATTCACTGTAAATGTAGATACCAGTAATAGCGTGCTGCAGCAAAGCGCATACTGCCAAGTGAGCTTAGGTTAACATTTTCATACTTTTGTTGATCACGCAGTCGTGCTTTCGATGGCGCGGCAATACATTCAATCAAATTAAACGATTGGCTTGGAGAGCAACTCCAAAAATGATTGACAAGTGAAGGTAACTCGATAATTTTCTGTTCCCCCAGAGGTAGTGCAAAAGGTTCGAACATTTATTTTATCTACGAACATAAACACAACTGTGTCCACAAAACGGCGATAAAATGTTTACCGTCAGCTCAGTATTCTCCGCAAGTGTCACTACTGTTGTGAAGTTTCATATTTCTTGTCAAATTTGCAGTGAAATAGAGATTAAAGAGGCTCAAAGCTTTTAAAATGTCTATAAAGAAACAAGAAAGCCTCATGAAACGCTTAATTTATACGTTTTGCGGATGAACCTGCTTTGTTTGCAGCCTAAATCGCGTGGAAGTACCAAAATGGACGTCCGCGAAAACGCACAGAGCTGCTATTTGACGGGAGAAATTCGTAGCGATGAGCGAAAACGCCACAATGTGAACAGATTTTTTATTTCATCTCAGTTCGTAGGATAAGTAACTGAAAAACACTTCACAAATAACAAAAAAAGCGGTTTTTAAAAAACACTCAGGATCACACTGTGAATACAAATTTTCTTTCCGCGGCTGGTTGCCCATAGAAAACCTCAAGCGACCTTTCACCACGTAGGCGCAACTTGTCTGTTCCTAGCAGCAATTTTGCTGCTCGAAGACGTACGAGCTGCGCGTCCTGACAGCAAGTTGCGAGGATGAATGCCTAGTGTGGCCCCTGCATAATAAACAGCAGGTGGTAATCGGAGCAACGGTCAGTCGGACGCTGGTGCGCGCTTGCGCTGATATAATAGGCATGCGATCGCAAAACAAAAAGTGTCAATTGAGCACATTTTTGAGGAAGATGCAGTGTAACGAAAAGTTACAAATGTTCAAATCATCTCTTTAAATAACGTGATTATCAAATACTGCAGGACTTTCCATTTTGCATCTAAAGACCCTCGCTTCCGAGTCCCTTTGGATCCTCTCTGGCATTCCTAATCTCTCCAGACGACGGATATTCCAGCAGTTTGGAAGTAAACCTCCATGATTATTATAATTAAAATACACCAGACTGGCGACGTGAGAAAGGACATAAACTCCGTAAGTCGGCAACCCCCGCGCAACCACCCCAGAGAGAGGAGAAAGAAACAGGTAGCTAAACGTCACAGAATCACTCAGTTTACAAAGTGTTTAAAGCTGCCAATACCAGCACCAACAACGGCAGAGCCATCAGATTATTCCAAATTCTACACAGGATGGAACAAATGAACGAGAAAATACTGGCCTGTACGACATCATACCGGTTCCCGGACAAACTCATGAAGGGAACCAGTACGCCGAGTATGCCGCGCCCGAGCAAATGGCTCTGGAAGAAGAACCGCCACTTGAAGAGTAAGGCAATTATACTTTTTATGCAAAAAGCAAATCGATCTGCTTATAAGTCGTGTATTTAATTTTAATTACCTTATGAGCTTGGTTACCATTGCTGCTCATTCGGTAATTATTATTATTATTATTATAGTGGGTTGGGTTACTAGCACCGCAGGCATCACGCCCGCATTGCGCCAAAAACACATTCCGTCAGCAAGGTCTACTACTGCTACTGACAACAATAAGAAATAATGAAGATAGCAAATAAAGAAGAATAACCTCATACAGACCTACTTAAATCACTACAAGGCACAAACAAGGCACAACAAACATGCAACTAATTACGAGACATACCTGGTTTTGCATTTCACTGTCAACACAGCCGGAGTTGTGGAACTCATCCACAAGAGCGCGAGCGGCAGAGCGACCAACTTCGTCAGCAGGAGTGCCCCGCTGCCCCCGACCGCCTGACTGTGCCCTGAAGCTGGCACCCAGAATGACTCCTGTGTCGGTCCGTAGCCAGAGTCTGAAGGATAAAACAGGTAATAAAGTCAGTATTTTAGCCGATTAACGAATGCTATTTTTCTCGGCGTTATTAACGGTGGTATTTAAAAAGGACAAATTATTATTATAATCAAATTTTTGAATAGGACAAAGATATAGCGCATTTCATAAATGGGTTTGTAACTAGCTACAAACAAGCTACCGTATGGTTCCAGAGAAAACTTATACAGAATCTGACAAACTTAATGTGGTAGTTTGTAACTTGACTTACATCATGCCAAAGCCCTTGTCAAAAGCAGACGGCAGATCTTTGGCAATATCAAAAGCCACAGCGTTTAAATCAAAAGTCCCCTGCAGCTCTTGCCGAGCTGCTCTGATGGCTGTGTCGGCGAGATGTGGAGGCAGGCCAGACACGTAGCAAATTCCATTGATGCTCTCCACCTAAAATGGAGGAAAAAATTGACTTTATGTTGCTTCTTATACCAATAGCAGATCTCAGTAAGTACTTAAATAACAGATAATTGCAGATATATATATATATATATATATATATCATTTTTTACTCCTGTGACCACTTCTGGCAACCATCACAGCAAGGCACGTCAGATACAGCAAAAGGCTTGGGGGATGTTAACGATCAGACACTGTTGGGGGTCTGAATCACCAGCTTACATAGGCCTATCACACAGATGGCTAGAACAAGCACCCCAAAGAAAATAAAGTAGCTATGTATATATGTATTATGTAGACAGATAAGAGTTGCTAGCAACATGAAGAAAGCATGTACAGAAACAAAAGATAAAGCCTCAGCTAGTTATTACATCTCAGCTGGATGCTATGCTCGTCATAACACAGGGTGCAGTACCTGAAGATTTAGAATTCCTTAATACAAAAATGGGAAGAAAATTGGTAGTTGGCGTACAGGTCTACCATTGTGGACAATGTTCACAGGTGATTAAAGACATAGGGTGCACAGTGCACACACACATAAGCGCACAGTAAAAAAATTTTCCCCACAAACTGCTTCACTCAAGGCTATTGCTCAACACAAATAGGGATTAAAAACACGATTTAACATAGCTAGTTATATAATTAAGATATAGGCTACATACCTGCCCAAAATCTAAGAGCTGCACAGGAGAGAGAGTGCCTTCCAGAGGCTTGATCTTGGCCTCTATTTCGCCTCCTCCTTTCGGAAAAAAGCCTCGCCTCAAGACACGGATGGAAAATTCCACACCAAATTTGGCAGCTACAGGAGCAAAGACACTTTTGGTGTAGTCCACGGGTGGGGCCATGTCAGCGTCCGTGCCACCACGCAGGGTCAGAGTTGTCTCACCAGGGGCATACAGGCAGCATGGCAGAACAGCTTGCAGTATTAAGGTAACACTCCTGAAAAAAAAATATAAATGATCACACATAGCCTAAAATGGTCGATGGAAAATCATACAAGAAAGAATAGATGGCAACAGAAGTTTATACAAAGAGATGGAAGAGACAGTGAAGCGGAAATTCTAGTTTTATTAATATACAGTCTGTGCCACGATCATAGGTAGCTTACACTAACTTTGAAACGTACAATTAAAACTATCTCTGTTGAAAAAGCTGATATTTTCATGGTATGTTTGATTGTTTGGAACCATAATAAATGAAACTTTGTCAGAAATTTTCAGCTCCTGTTATGTGCAGTTTTCATTTAAGTAAAGTTTGACGGTTTTGATCTCTTATTCAAGTGTGCCACGGTATTACCTTTCATAGATTGTTATCAATTGTCATTGTCAAAAAATGTTAATAAAAAAGTATGATTATGCAATGTTTAATTGAAGCAAAAAAGTTAAATTATATTCAAACAATGAAGTAGTTATATTGTAAATAGTTAACATGAGAACCTTTCTTCTGGAAAACAAGTTCAATCCCCTTGCCGAGAGATTCAGTCAAAGTTTTTTTTTTTTCAGAATAAAGAATAGCGCTTGCAGATGTCTTGATAGCTGTCCATGAGTCTTCTTTTGAAGTGTATTGCTTGCTTCAGAATCCCTCACGAGTTTTCGATAGGATTCAGATCAGAAGAGCATGCCGGCCAAATCATCAAACAGTCACCTTTCAATCCTAACGATGACAAGAACACTTGTGCTGCCTTTGCAGAGTGAAACGGGGCACTATCGTGTTGCAACATTAACCTGAGACCCTTCTGCATTGGAACGTCATCCAGCCATGGAGGCTGACAATAAACCGCAGAAGTTATTTTCACTCCATTTGGCACTTGCACAGGACCAACAAGTTCCTCTACAATAATTCCCGCCCAAATCATAACGCCTCCTATGTCCTGCTGGCGACGAAAACGAGTGTGACGCTCTTGGCCGTTTCCAACCCAACCTTTCCCCCCAAACGCCGGGTCCGCCCAGAGTTACCCTGGTTTCATCAGTGAAAAGTACTAGCTTCATGTCTGTCTCCACATGCTCTCGAGCCCATTTCAGCCGTGAATCCTTGTGCCTGGCCGTCAAATGAGGCCGTTTTCAGGTCTAACACTTTTCCCCATGTTTCTCAGCAACCGGCATTTTGTTCTTTTTCGAGGCTTCTAGGAGATATACTTCGGTGAAGATAGCCTTCAAGGTTTGTCCTGGCTTCTTTAAGAAGTGCCTTTTCACATTATGAATATCCGGCGTACTAAGAGCTTTCAGGACGCCAAAGTCCGAGCACTATTTCCTCAGTGAAGAGTCAGCTAAAAAGCGCGTCACCATGTCAACACGGCGGCCTATTGAAACAGCAATTTTCTTAACATGTGATCCTTTAGCCATATCTTTCACTATTTTTGCTTCTTCAGGCTCAGACAGACCCCTAGCCCTTCCCATTTTCCAAGATTTCTACAAAAGCTAATAGAGTGGCACACTAAATTATCACGTTAATTGCAATAACTCATGAAATCTTGTAGTTATTCAAATGAAGTTCCCACGAAAATGTTGCCATATGTAAACACTTCTGCTAGATAAATTATTATTATATATTATATATTTTGCTCAAACTCCGTAGCCGCAACTCAAGCGTTTCAGCAGTGAAATACTTGTGCAGTATTAAAAAACCACGCATATTGGGTAGGCGTGATGACCACGTGCGCTACTACGGGCAGGGAAACAAGGCGCAAAATATAGTAGGAGACACTCAAGTGATCGGCCCCTTTTTTTGTCCTTCCACGCGAGAGACTAGACATAGGCTATCCAGCGTACCAGGTCGGCTCTCTCGATCGACAGCCCACCTCACGGGACAGAAAGAGGAAAGTAGAGAACCTACCTAACTTTACAAAACTAACCTCATCAGCAGGAAATGGGGCCAGATGCTACATCCCCTGCGGAGAAGGCACTCGGGACCCTTGGGTGCGTGGTGCCCAAACATATTGTGGCAGGGAAAGGGCCCGACAGAAAATGCCCCTGAGGGCCTGCTAGATGAGTTTCAAAGAAGATGGAAAAGTTGAATCATCTTTAATATTAAAAAAAAGGTGAAGCTATAATCGTGGCATGGACTGTAGGTACATAATGTACCGTATACCTATACCTACTAGATTTACTACTACATACACATCAAAGTCTGATGCCAGCAGCGCGAATAATGCAACTGCTGCGAAGAAACTAATAACTAGTCTATACTCAGCTGCCGAGCTATATACCAATCACATGCCACACTGACATTACACATGAATCAAGACATGGTTACCTACCCTATTCACAAAATAAAATCAAAGGAACGGCCGATCCAATAAATTACCATAAGTCAAAGTAGAAAGTAGCTACTGTACTTTCAAACTCACGACACTCATTTTGTTACAGTAGGTATGTTACTAAGCAGGGCTGGGGAGTCAGGTCTCTGATCATCCGACTCCGACTCCTGGTAATTTGATTTAAAAGGTTCGACTCCAGCTCCGACTCCTACCTCTCCATTTATAACTGTAGTATCATCTCAACTATTTTCCAGGGAAAAATTAAGGGGCCATACGTAACATTGAATGTTTATTTATATGCTGATTGCTCATTTTTGGTTGTAGTAAAAGACTAGAGCACTCTGAGAGTGCATACCTCCGCCAAGCAAGGCAGCAGTATCGAAAATTCAAATAGGCTCTGAAATTATGATTTGTTTTATATCAACACCTCCACATAACTTTTCGAGTTATGCTGCAAACAAACATTTTTAACAAACATAAGGCAAACACACAAATGGACAAACCGATCATCACCAAAATTCAATCAATTAGGCCTATGTCTTTCAACATGACTAACAACTCCTGAAAATTTATAAAGATCCATCCATAATGCTTCGAGTTATTGCCCTAACAAACATAAAATGAAATACAGCGACAAACAAATGAACGAACTAACAGATATCACAAAAATTTGATCATTTACTCTCTGTCATAAACCCAACAACTCATGTAAATTTCATGAAAATCCACAAATGACTAAATATTTATTTTACAAGTGCTGTTTATACTTTCAACATAGCCATATATTTAGTTAATATTGATGTTCCAAAGTTAGACACTTATCTTGAAAAATAAAGTAAAAAAATTGCATTTGCATAATCAAAGGTAACATACTGTATTAGTAGGTACTGTAGCTACATAGTACTTCATACTGACAAAATACATTATTGCTTTAAAAATCCCATTTTTGTTTTTCTAATATCAAGTTTATCATACCTACATTCCTGTACTGAATTTTTAAATTGGCCTTATGGAATTGAAGAGTTGGAGTCGAAGGAAAATCAACAACTCCGACACCTTAAACCCCAAAATATGCCCGACTCCCGACTCCACAGCCCTGTTGATGAGTCTCATTTGTGCTATTTTTCGTTTACTCGAGTTTGAAACTTGCCCAGGTACAGCATCGTTACTGAGTGTAGCAAAATAACAAAAAATCTCCCAACTAAAATATTGCCTACAACTTTGAAGCAGCTCTCAAAAAGCACATTAACACTCACTCGTCATGATACAAGTGTAGTCTACAGATGCGGTAGGTAACTTGGACCAATTTCACCCCATATTAGGGTAGCTACACAAATAGGTACAGAATGAATATGGTATAGTTAGCTAGTGAATAAGCTCACAGCCATACCCTGCTGTTTTAGTATCTGCATGATGATGCCCAGCCAAGATAGGACCTGGCGTGAGGGTTACTTCCATCGAGTCCATTACACCGCCATCTAATCTCCCACTGCACAGAGCAGCCAGCACTTCCAGTCCTGTAATATAGGTATAGGTACACCACAATTAGCAAATATTTAAGGAGTATAAATCATATACAAACTAAATTGTAACTGAAAAGGTATTTTCTCAGAGTAGGTACTGTATTTAGTACTATCTACATCCAATTCTGTAAGCCAAGTAATATTAGTTACTAAACAAATAAGCTAGGTAGTAGGCTATATAGTAGCTACCTAGTGCTCGGTACAATACATAGCTATCGTATTGAATAAGTCAAAAGTTTCCCTTTTCATAGTTGAGAAACTGTAATAGGCTTTTCTTCTACCCCATATTAAATGGCATAAGTGTCAATTATCTAGTCAATAGGTCAATTCACTTATATCAATACAGGCAGTTTTGCAGACAAACAAACTCAACAATGTTAAGGACAGTATTTCCCACAGTATAAGGGTTCAAATAATAATCCCCCACGTGGCGGGCACGACAAACTTATAACCACCCGCTTCTCACCATTCAAAACCAAGTTCCAAGACTTCACAACATTAGCCAATATATCAAGGTCAGCCTGGAGCAAAGCCTACTCTTCCAGGGAGTTGGCCCCAGAATAGGACATGGATTTGGGACATTTTAAAAAATTAAATTAAACTATTTCATTAACTTATTTAAGCTCTATTTACATCCTTTAGGCATTTTGTAATGCAAGTTAATGTTTCCTGCTTTCTACGTAATATTTAAGAGTGAAGCAGAATTGGTTGGATTTCAGAGATTGTTAACTAGCTACACCATATCCATCCTTACACATATGGACAAGGGGAACGTGACAATTTAACTTTTAGCTAGTGGCACATTTCTTGAGTATTTTTCTGATGAAACGATTGCATCTTATGGATTAAAAATTGGGCAATCAGATTTCTGAAAAAATTAATTTTCATATACTTTTCAGATAACTGTCCTGAATCAACCCATCCAACCAGGATGATTTCAAAAATAGTTTTTAGTTAATAAACTCCAAAAGTACTTGCGGTACGACAATGAAACTTTCTGGGCTCACCTCTGCAGCCCCCAAAGCCCAGGCCCGCCCAGAGCAGGGCAGCCAGACTAGGGAGGCAAGTACGGACCTGCGCGCCGGCACCAGACAGGGAATGCACAAGCACACACCATCAACGAGCCGGAGAGGTGCACAGTTGGCCATCAACTCCACACTCCCTTCCTCCACAAGGTCACAACAAGTAGCACCAGGCAAGCATCACCAAAGCCAAGCAGAGCAGCAATGTAAGCATGGGAGGGTGAGAGATAGTTACCACAATGGAGCCCAAGTTAGGTAACTCCATAAAGGGTAACACAACCAACACCAGAGGTGGCGCCAATCTCACACAGACAACCGACAAACTATAGCTTGAGTCCCCACCTCCGCTGCACCAAAACCCAGTAAGGCAACCAACCATCAAGGTAGGCAAAGCCAACAGAAAAAATATGCAGCTGGCAAACATACAGACATCACACATAATCAAACAACACCTCTCCAAGTGACAAGCAAGACGCCCCTTGAAAACGTCTAAGGACTGGGACAACACAACCTCCTCTGGTAATGAGTTTAAAGCCTAACACATCTGGATGGAAATGCCCTCCCTCCAGCCTCAGCACCAAAGAATGGCAAATCAATTTCAATGGATGGCCCCAAGCTCCACTCAGGTCAGCCAGAGAAAACAAACTATGCATTTCAGCACAGTCCACTTGCCTCACAAGCACCTTCCAGCACTTAATGAATTCAGCCCGCACGAACCTTCCTCTCACTGAGAACAGGTTGAGCCGCCTCAACCTTTCACCATACTCCAGCTCCTCAAGTCCCGCAACATGCCTTGTCCACCTACACTGGACTGGCTCCAAAGCCAGAGGTCACCCACACAGGGAGTGTTCCACACAACTGAACAATAATCGAGGAGAGGCCTGATGTGGGCAACAAAAAGGGCCATCAAGGCTAGGTTATTATTTTAAGCTGGTATTTTATTGAGTAGTTTAAGCCTCCATCTCCACAACAATGGCGATCTTACAGAGGAAGAAGAAAGGGACATTATAGTATGTTGATGGAAATATGGGAAACCCATGCACGGAGGTGTTCCCACACAGGAGAACAGCCAGTCAGGAAAGAAGAGGAAGATCAGAGTAAAGCATAAGCCAGTAGGAGTATGAAAATGGAAGTAAGTAAAGTGGGCACAACAGATAGACATCCCGAAAGCCTAGCTAATGGCTAAGGTAACCTACATGGACCCTGGGGTCGCCGCGCCTCATAACATAGGATGGGCGAACCTATCAAGGTTAGGTTAAGTACCCATTTTCCCTCAAAATGGCATGTTTCTGTGATGACTAGTACCTATTCACACCATATCAAAGTTAACCATATGAGAATTTTAAAAAAGTGTCCCTAATCACCTCGCGATGATGCTAAATATTGTTTACCACTTAATTTCACTTAAACCATGTGTTTGCTATTGACAGTGGAGTGCCTAGCTAAGCCACGCAGAGTCTTACCAATTGCTATTTATACCAACTGATATTTTATAAACTGAAATGATAATTTCAGCATAAAAATATTTTCCTAAGCTCAAGCTGGTGTGTATTTTTGCCTTTGAGTAGCTACTTAAGACTGCATAAACAGTTTTTTTTCAGATGATAATTATGGTATTGCTTTAGCCCAATATGTGTGCATATTTAAGTAAATACGGTAGCAGTTGCACTTAACAGTCATATTATATTTCCCTTGTACCAAGGAGATGGAATCAGAGTCAGGAGTTGGAAAACTTAACCAGGAGTCAGAAAGCCTTATCAGCAGTTGGAGTTAGTCAGAGATGGAAATCTAGGAGGAGGAGGACCAGGAGCCAGAGTTGAATTTGAAACAGAGACGCTTCAACCCTGTGGTATGGTATGATATACTGTAGCTACATATAGCTTCTAGCTACTCAAAAAGCAGGTTACACTCACCTTTCAAATGCTGAGCTTTGAGGCCAGGCTTTGATCTGCCAGCTCGGATTTTGTTAATGGTCACTGGCCTCTGCTGGACAACTGCAGATGCAGCAGCTACTCTTAGAACTTGCCCTCCCTGTACAGAAAACAATTCTTACAATAGGATGAAGGCGTTTAGTCTCCGAGCACTTTTTTGTGAAAAAAAAAATCCGCACCTCATAGTTCCCAAAAAAATGATAACTAACTCAGCATTATTATAGTACATCAAAAGAAAGAGCATGAATTGAACTTTCTTTTGAGAGTAAGTACATTAATCTATGAGTTATAGTTTTTTGTTATAATAGGTAAAGAGGGCTGATCGGACATTTTGAGCGAGCCAGTAACTCTGATCAACTTTGACCGCTCTTGATCTGTGGAAAGGAAAAATAGAAAATTTTGAGATTATTAAACAAGGCTATAAGAGCTGCTAGATAAACTTGTTTTCTAACATCTGAGTGATTTTCATATGGATCTGGCTCCAATAAATGGAGTTATGGCTTTTCCCGTAACACAAACGAGACCCCCCCCCCCAAAAAAAAAAAAAAAAAACAGTGCACCCCACTCTCCAGGACCACTTGCTTCATCACCTCTCGTTCTTGTGTATATGCTGCACACTCCAAGATTAAATGGTCTACACTTTCATCCTCACCCCAGTCACACATTTGGCAGACAAGACTTCCTAATTCATTCCAGTGATAGGTGCAAGCATTCATAATGAGAGCCTCAGACCGTGCTTGGAACAGCAGGTCGCCACCTCTACTTCTATCATACCAACATTCATACTTAGGATATTCTTTATTCCTTTACCATACTACAGTTGACTTTTCTTCCATACCTCCTTGCCATTTATCTAGTCCGTATGTCTGCACCCGCCTATCAATTTCTTTCCTCCACTGCAGCTCACTTAAATGCAGACACTCCCCTACTTCCACAAACACTCGCCATTCATCTCTAGCCAGTCCAGGTACCTGGTGTGCCCACCTAACGTGCAGGCAACAAACATCAACTGTAAGTCTACGCACTCTTTCCCCATTTGCTTTTACGGACATTCCATGGATGCACCTCCCTAGCCCACCTTCGACTATCCATACGTTCCAGTCGTACATACTTAAGCGTCGACCGGGGTGATGCTTTGCATTTTCTGCATACTTTTAAATTACTAAAAACCAGCTGGGGCTAGGAAGTCAGGGTTGCGGAGTCGGATGGTTCAAGGTCCGATTCCTGGCTCTCCAGAATTTCCGACTCCAACTTTTGGCCCTCAAGATTTTCCAACTCCAACTCCTTGGTCCAACAGATAGGCTAGCTATATGATGTAAACATTGAACATGTCCAAATAATTTTAGTTAGTATAAACATAGGGCCTATCAAGTTAAAGATGCTAGGTGTATTGTACATATACAACGATCTTTTGCATTATTTGGGACAATAAATTAATTTGGGTAAAACTTTTGCACCTGGTACATTAGGCTATGTGAGGGGGAACATGGGAGGGGGCAAAATACTCAAATTTTGACTGATTGTTCTGAAATTTGTATAGTAGGGTTACATGTCTAGTACGTGTCCACCATGCTAGTAACCATCCACTTGCCTTTAAAAACTTCCTGTGTAAAAACTAGCAGTGCTAGAAAGCCATACATAGACTTAAACTGTAGCCTAAGTAGTACCCTACAGTTTAAGTCTATGTACGGCTCTCTAGTAGCGTCTGACCGGGTGAATCGGACTGAATGGACCACACGGGTGAATAGGTCCACTTATTAGTACAGTAAAACCCCTCTTATTCGCACAGCACGGGGGGAAGGGGGTGACGGATTAGCGAGGATTTCGGATTACCGAGGTACTTACAAATCCGAAAAAAACTCTTTATTCCGCACTAATACGGATTATAGAGAGCTTGTTCGTACCTTCTGCACAGCACCTTGCTCAGATTTTTCGCTCATTACCTCTTTTATCCGAAAAATGAGAAGCGCCTTGCACGGATTACAGAGGTGTTTGTGGGATCTCCGTACTTTACCCCATTAATCCGAAAAATGCTCACTTGTTCAGATAGCATTTCGAACTATAATGAGATGTTCGGATTAGGGAGGTTTTCGGATTATTGGGGTGCGGATTCGAGGGGTTTTACTGTATTAGAAAATGAATAAATACTGAATCCTCATATTTTCTCTGTACATAGGCCTATTACTCTCCTACATAGGCAACTTGTAACAGCAGCTCTAGATATCTGAACATTTTTGTGGTAGATGAAAAATGAACTTGAGAAAAAAATGACCTTGTTTCAACTTTACCAATTCCAATTCCATTAGCAGGGCAATGTGCATCAAGTCATGGGCAGACCCGCAACATCATATCTCTGGATCAATATACAGTAAACTCTTTATATAACGGACTGCTTATATAACGGACTCTCTATAGGGTAGAGGCGTTAGTCTGCGATCACCGGCTTAATCTGCGATCACTTTTACACCCCTCCATTAAAAAACTGCTGCAAGACAAACCATTGATGCTAGGAAGATCAGCTAGGGCTCA
>LQNS02015105.1:9139645-9167246 GCA_001587735.2 Parhyale hawaiensis
CAAAATAATTTTGGGCCGATTTTTCTGAAATTTGCATAGTACAGTATAGGTAGATATTTTTGAAAAAAAAAACACATTTTGCTTCCACAAATTTTTGGATTTAGGCCTTAGTTTTTGAGATAATGAGAAATATCTATAAATATGGCTATATAGCTACTTGTTTCATCTTTTTTTGTTATTGTTTACTTTTTTGAAGCCAGATGGTTTGTCAGTCTTTGTGCTGCATGGCAATATGGCGGACTGTGACTTGTATGCATATGACTATTTTAAAGGTATTGGACATTTCTATGAAAATATTGACCATCCCCCTACAATTCTTACGTGAACATGGTTTATTACCAAACTGCACCTGTTAGGGTGGCAGACTTCTTGCCAAGATCTAGACTAGAAGTGCCAAACAATGAAACCTGGTAGCACCGTAACACAGGTTGTGGCGCTCATGCATGACTACCTGCACCTCCAAGATTGGCAGACTTCTTTCTAGGAATGGCCCTATTGGTCCATCTACCCGTTTATCTAATTTAAGGTGAATGCCAAATTACATTTTGAGCATCTGCTACTTATATTTAATGTCTAATTTTTACCTTTCTTTCAGTGAGTGCATCTAAACAATGGGAGAATATACCAAAGATATATTTGGATGTGGCATCTGCAATGAACGGTTCAACACTATTGCAGACTATGCATGTCACATGATTCTCCAAGAACGATGTGTTACTGTCCTTGAGCCATGTGATGCCCTTCAAGATTTACTTCTGCCTAGGTAATAATCAAGTATAGCTACCTCTATTTTCATTTAGCTAAAGGTATGAAGCTCTACTATTAGCTAGTAGAGACTAAAGAGCCAGATCGTAGATTGGTTTTCAATGAGGGCTAGCTATCACTATTTGTCAAATATATATTTGCTACAAGTTGTTGTTATCTCTTTGCCTGTTCCATCTAATTTATCGTTTTTTTTTTTAATTTTTGATTCTTTATTATCTTTATGTGGTACCTATTGATTAGCTTAATTTAAACTAAGTCACAAGAACTGATGGAAAAATGAAAAAAGAATTGAAGTACACGACCTGAATTTCCTAAAGATGATCTAATTTTTGTAAAAGCATCATTGAATATCTTTAAATTTTCTTTCACACACAAGTAAGGTATCTACTTGCTTCTAGGTGTATTATCAACATCTTCTGAAACTTAAGAATTCTTGCAAATATGTTGCCAAATTAGTAGCTAAATATTTTTAGTATGATGGACTTTAATGTAGCCATGCATTTTCAAGGGAATTGTAACATTGGAACCATTATATATTTATAGCTATACCTTATTTTCTTATTAGGTAGAAGTTGGATGGTTTTAGATAGGCCTTAGCTATGTGAATTTAGAAAGTAGGTAGCTAATAGCTTTTGCTGTTAACTTCACATTTAACTACATTCTTCTTTGTCTTTGGGTTGAAGCTAAACCCATTGTTGGTCTATATTGGTACCTAACACTAGTTTGCTAAGAAAAAGCAATGTATGGTTTATTGATACAATATTAATCATATCTTTTTACAGGTTCAAGCATGGTCCAGCTGTAGCATCGAGAGCTGTGCCCAGCAGCCCATCTCACTTGATGCAAAATGTTATTAAAATTGAAACAGGCGACCAAGTAAGATGGAAATGCAGACTTTGTGCCCTGTCTTTTTCAAGACAAAAGGCATATATCAACCATTTCCACTTGCAAGTAAGCTGACTACTTTAACCTGCGTTATATTGAATTACAGTAGCTGTATCATTATTATTAGTCAGGACTAGAAATTATGAGTCTATCAATAGCTATAGGGTAAGGGGCACAAAGGAGATGCACTGGTCCAATGGAGACGCTTCTTGTGAGGAGGACTGTGCGCCGGCTGGACGTTCTGAGATATGTCCAGTCATACATCATTTTTGGTGGGTGTTGAGGAGACATACCTATCAGGTATTTTTGTAGGCAGGGCATGTCGGACGTTTCTTGCAGCGTCCGGTCGCCGCACCACAGCCTTCGTATGGCAAGTGCGTCTCCTTGGGACCACTTACACTGTATGGTACATTTCATACCTATGTATGATAGGTACCGTAGATGTTTATAACTGTGTTGCTGATTCAAAGTTAGTAGCCTATTTGGTCATGTCTTAGAGCCCTGCACTTCTATATATCTAGGCAGCTACTTCTTTTATGTATGATACATCCTCTGCCTACTGCTCCCAGGAAATTCCGAGAGGTGCATAGCCCATCCATCATATTGAGTTTCCGATTGCATGTCCTTTTGGGTCGGTACCACTTAGCTACCTACTTTGTATATTGCCTATGTAAAATTGGAAGAGCTTCGTTTGTGAGGTTCCTAACAACAATGGTTGATACCTAGATAACCTAAGGCTGGCTTTACCATGCACTTTTGGCAGAGCTGGGACTAGGTAGCTACTTAATGAAATTTGGTGTTTCGGTCATACCGGCAGTAGATTCATCTACCGAATCTTCTACCGATAATAAATGGATCTGTCAAATGACTTTCTTTGGTAGATTTGACTTTCCCGCTCTGACAAAAGAATAGGGCCTATGCTTAGCCCTCAATGACCCACCGTCCTTCCTGGAAGACATTGAAAAATCTCATTGATTTTCCTTCAATTGAGCTTTTTCATGCTCGATTGCACTTCATTGAAGAGAAGAGATATTACGCTTTGAGAAATGGGCGTAGGGTGTCATAATGTTTTGCTCAGTCAACTGTCACTTGCTGCCGTGCTTAGTCATGAGTGTGAACTGCTAGTGGGTGATGTAGTTAAAGGCTTGAAATAGGTGTTCTATGCCCTCTATAATGTATTAAAAGGCTTTTAAAGGTGTTTTTATTTATGGATATATATGTACCGGTATAACGAGATTTTCAATGTACTGAATCATTCGATAGATTTTGGGAATCTACTGAAATACCTACCAAACCGAATGGCCCGTTTTTGTCTATCTACCAAGTAGGCCTACCGATACTGACGGTAGAAAAAATCTACCGATTCCCAGCTCTGACTTTTGGTGTCCTGAAGTAATTTGCTTATAACAACCTTCATTTGCTGTCATTTAGCTAAAGTTTAGAGCAAGATCTGGTAGATAGCACATCAATGTACAGAATCTATGTTTACCATACTTGTAGCCTAAATGTGCATATCTAAAAGTTGAGTGGCTGTGTTAATAGCCAATGTGCACATATAGGCTATAGACCTGGTGATGCGTAATAAATGTCAATTTTAGCCACAAATGAGTTGCTTTTTCTTACATTTTATTCAAGAATGCAATAGGTAAGGAGTTTACAAGACAATTAAATAACAATTCAATATGTGCCTTTTTTTCAAGTTTAGAGTTGCAACATTCTTCAGTAAAACTTGATGTAGGGCAATCTTTGTATGCAAGCACTGCGTGTGAGAATGTTTATGCAAGAAGTGCAAGCTCGCACAAAGCTTCTAGTATCTAATGTACCGTATGAGTTAAAACCTCGTGTATATACCGCTTTAGTCAATAGCTGTGTAGCTACTTAAACTGCTGAACAACTTTCCTGCTAGCCTACTATGTTTGCATCCTAGATAGTAGAATCCCAGAGCTGCAACTACCGAATAAAATTCGGTATTTCGGTTGTACCGACGGTATTTTCATCTACCGAATTACCAAATCTTTTCTGAATCTTATACCAATACCGAATGGATGTACCTACCTACCGAATGACTTTTTTCCGTACATTTGATTTTCCCGCGCCCAAAAAAAAAGCTTTTGAGCACTCTATGACCCACCATCTTTCCTAGAAGACATTATGAAAATCCTACTGATTTTTGTTCAGTTGAGCTTTTTCATGCTGGATTGCACTTCATTGAAGAGAAGAGACGTTGTGCTGTGAGAATTGGGCGTGGTGTGTCATGTTTCGCTCCCTCAACTGTCACGTCTTTCCGAGCTTCATCGAGTGTTAACTGCCATTGGATGAAGCAGGCTAGGTACTTAAAGGCTGGAAATAGATGTTCTATGGGCTCTAGAATGTATTAAAAGGCTTTTAAAGGTGTTTTTTATGTACCGGTATACATATATATAGTTTTTTTAAACATACATGCCGGGTTCCAATGTTTTCTCTGTTCTATAAGCAGCTTGCTGGCGTTTTTGCCCCTAAGCTAGTGGTTTATCTTTCAGCGTCTGATACGGTACGGTTAGGAAATTTTCACCGTTGTTGGTGTACTAGGAATATTACTCCCATTCCAAAGGGTCCAGTGTCGCCCCATGTCGCTAACTAACGGCCCATTACGCTGACGCCCATTTGGTCGAAAGTGTTTGAGCTTGGTCATTTTGCTGAGGTTATGGGATCGCTGCCTGCTGGTCAGTTTGCGTATAGAACTGGTTTGGGTTGTGACGCCTTGTTGTTGGTGTCACACCATTTATAGTCTGCGCTGGATTGTCGGTCTGAGGCACACCTTGTACAGTTGGACTTAGCACGGTGTTTGACAGGGTCAAGCACAGGGGTCTATTATACAATTTGGAGTTGTTTGGTGTGGGTGGTAGGGTTCTGTCTGTCATTCATGATTTTGTTTCTGAGCGAACACAGAGTGTGTCTGTTGACGGTGTTTTGAGTGCCTCAGTCTGGCGTCCCTCAGGGTAGCGTGCTTGGCGAACTGTTATTCGTTCTGTATGCTAGTGACATGTTCTTTTCGCCGAAAAATACAATGATCAACTATATGACTACGATTCCACTTCGATAACAGTGATAGGCTACCTGCTCCCCGCATGCGTAATGCTGTCGCCCAGTCTCTGAATAGGGATTGTCTCATTAGGGCATAGTGTTCGGCCTAGATTATTGAGCTGAATGCCAGTAAGAACAAGCCGATGATTGTCAGTCAGTCTCGGACACTTGTACTGCAGCATCCACATCTGGAGATAGATGACACTTTGCTTCAGGAGTCTAGCTTCTTGGAGATTCTTGGTGTTGTCTTTGATGAGAAGCTTACTTTGAGCCGCGTATTAGGCGACTTGTGCCACGTGCTTCCAGTAAGATAGGGCTCCTGCCTGAGGTGAATTCTGTGTTTGGTGACAGTGAGGTTGTCCACAAACACTTTTATGCTGCCTATGTTGGAGTATTGCTCGCAGGTCTGGGCTTCTACTGCTGACCTGCTGACAGTCACTTACGTCTGTTGGACCGACTTGTTAGTTCGGTGAGCAGGCTGTGCGCAGATAATGATCTGGTGAAACTGTCCCACGTGAGAGGGGGTGTTCGAACTCTTTGTTTTATAAGGTGTAAAATAATGAGAGGCATTGGTTCTATTCTTCTGTCCCAGCCCTGAACGTCTCTAGAAGAATTACACGTGCTGCTGTCGGTGCGCACTATTTCACGACGGAGAATATTAGGTGCCGAACTAATCAGTTCGGCCGGTGCTTCGTACCTTGGTCTGTTAAGATTTGGAACTCGTTGCCGGCATTGGCTTTTGGTCGTCTTGGCCTGCAGGTGTTTAAGTTAGCTGTAAAAGCCATTTTGTTTGATTTCCTTTAGCAGCATTTCGGGCTTCCCGGTGTTGTAAACTCCTTCATTTGGGTTATGCTTCTTGTCCGTGGAGGCCCGGGCACGAAGTTTTCATAGAAATACCGAACTAAATACCCAAAAATACCACATCATTCGGTATATTTTTTTTGGAAAAATACCGAACCGAATTACCCGTTTTTAACTGTCGAATACCTATACCGCCGGTACAGAAAATATACCGAATCCCAGCTCTGTAGAATCCTAACACTACTATCTGTCACAATCAGCCAAGGCAACTGTACACTTTGAGTTGAAGGGTAACTTTTGATATGAGGAAGCTGCTACTATTTGAATGAACTGGTAATTTATTTATTTTATGCTTTCAGCATACAAACGATGAATTTGACTTCAAGTCTCCAGCCTCTGCCAAACCAAGGGCAAGTTCTAAGTCAGCATATGTCAAGAAGAAACCAAAGCTTGAGCTTATTGACAATACCGCCATCTTATCAGCCAACAAATGCTCGTTTACAAAGGAAGATGACGATGTCACTGTTGTTGATGACAACAGATATAAGAAGTTATATCAGAAGAAAATTTGTCATTCTCTTGAAGAAAGTTCGAAATGCAGCCCGAAAAGCGCATGTTCTGCACTCCCTGATGCCGCAAGTTCTGAGTTATCTAATGTTACAGACACCCACGGCCCAGCATCAGCCAGTCCAGACATAGCAGTAGTGAATGAAATTCCTTTTGTTCAGTGCCATCAAAGTACATCTGGTGACTTGGTTACACTGAGTCTAAAAGAAACCAGTGTAAGACCCGAAGAGGTTATAGAAGTTGAAGGCGATGAGGAAGAAAGTGACAATTTGTCAATTGTTAATCTACATACCCAAGATAAAGAAGCTTCAGACAAGCTGGACTCCGATGATGATATAGTGTCTGTTTATGAAGTTGATGGAGTTGCATGCACGTTCTGCTGCCAGACCTTCAAAACTGTAAGTTGGATTCAGACTCACGAGCTTTTGATAAAAGGGGTTGCACTAAAGTTGATGCCTGACAAATAATTTGAAATAAACTAGGAGAAGCCATAGGTAAATTTTGTAGTTTGTGTTTACTATCTGCCATCACCCTGGTACAGTGGGTCTTTGATTGGCTTTTTAGGACAAGGCTATAGAGCTAATTTGTGAATAGCTTGAAGTTAGCTCACATTTCGTGGATCATGGTACTCTAATGTCAGGTTCCCAAGCATTATATCAGCGAAATGGCTATTTCTTAGCTTTTCAGTGATTATCTGAGCTGGGAATGTACAAGATTTTTCTCTTTGTGATCCGGTCTGCTGGAATACTTGCGGTGTACTTCATGCTCTCAGAGTTATACCTTCCATCACCATGCCATGTACTAGCCTAATGAGCATTGATAAAATGACATTTTACAATATAGCTATTCTAATTGAATTACACGAGTAGAAGTGTTCTTGCACTGGTGGTACATATGATATCTTCAATGTCTTTAAATTTTCTTCTGATGGAAATATGGCTAGATAAAGGGGATGGATGATGTCACAACTATTCCTAAGTGTATTTTAGGCATTTTTTATGTTGGAGACTGATGCATCAATTTTGCAGTAATAGCTCCATTTGATTTCTATTACCGTATGTTGTTTTCATATTAAATCGTTGCTAGAGAAGTCGGCCTTTAATTAGTACTGCGTCAAAACGCGTTGATTGTTCTCAAGATGGACCTTTTTTTCCCATACTGTTGTCACTGGACCGAACAACCATATTTCCCATATAATTAGTTAGCTATGCAGTGTTTGAAAAATGCAACTCTATATATATTGACGTCAAGAACATTAAGTAATTTTTGGGGCATTTGTCTGGAAAGAAAGTGCCTCTTATGACACGTGAAATACGGTGTTTGTTTTTTCAGCAACTCCACAATGTTTAAATCTTGTACAGTAGTCTATTTTAACTAAAAATGACTCATTCATACGTCATTCATCATCAAACTCTCAACTACAGTACAAGTCGTTCCGTTGACGCTTGCTCAACTTCAGTAGGTAATGTGATATGCTGTAACTGTATCACTTGGGAAGTGTCCACTCTGCTCAAGTTATTAAGGCACTTTTTTCTAGTAATGTGGTTGCCTCTGAGTGATTCAGCTATCCATTATGGCTCATTTCTTACCTGCTAGAAAAATTCTTCTTCCAGAACACTTTTGCTGCAACTGCTTTATTAGTTTGGATTTTTTGCACGTTGATTAAGGGGGTATTGTTCAAACATCAGAGTCATAAAACCCGTGAAAGTGAAACATCAACGTGAACTGCATTAACTACTATTTTAGACTGAGGCTTGGAAAACGAAATATCCGTAGGAAGCCTGATTTTGAAATTGTTTATTTGAAAGTATATTCAAATTTTTTTATTCCATGCTTCCAGTGGAGCATGTTCAGATTTCTAAAGATTTTAGATAGTTAGCTAATTCTAGAATATAGGCCTATAGACCAACACTCAGGCACCACCAGTAATATTTCATGTCCTGCACAGCATCACCCATTTTTTTTTAAATGGGTTCCGAGTATGTCGTCGTTCTGTACCTATGTGATTGGCCCTTATTATTACCCGCGAATGAAATGAGAGAGGTGATAGCTAATGTTTTTGTTTTAAGTGTCTATATTTGATGTGTCTTCCCACCAAAACACAACCAGAGGGAATTGAGCTATCACTGCAATCTCTTGCTGGTAGTTAGTTACATGGACTGACTACGTTTGAAAAATAATAAAATATTGCTGTCTCAGCAGCTATAGCCACCTTTTCCCCTCCCCCATCCCTCTCGTGAGTGGCGGTATTACGCCAAGAATCGTTCCAGTTTCTTCGCCTATTATGTTCTTTCCGTTATGGAGACGGAGACGTTTACTGATTTACATAATAATAATAATAATAATAAAGTATACTTTACTTGCTTTTAATAATACTGCATTTTTCAGAGCCGTACTCTGCAGCAGCACATAAGCATTGTGCACAAAGGCACAAGGTCTTTTGTTTGTGGCTTCAGTGGGTGCGGCCAGGCTTTTAAAACAAAAGGATCACTGACCCGTCACCTTAGACGCCACACTGGTTAGTCATTTGTCTTCGTTTCAATCTCCGTATTTTTCAAAAGATTTGCAAACTCCTTTGCTTCCGTTGAATTTTCGGCAAGTGCCACATTATCAATAAATATGCCTGTCTGCACCGACAGTACTAGCTCTGCATGGCGAAACGGAAGAGTGGATGTACTGTACCTATTCCCAGCCAACAGTACGAGTCTCTGATGTGAATCTGTGTGTCCGAGTAACGTAGCGGGTAGCGGGTTGTGAGCGTCCGACATGCTTTGATGACCTAAAACATTATTATGCTTTTTTCGAGTTTTCATCGAAGTGGTCAGATTTGCTTACAAATGTCTGTCAACGTTTCTAATTGTGTCGGAATTTGTAAAAAGTTAACATTTAGCTACAACAACTTTTTCTTTGTAGCCGAACTACTTTTTCTGAGTCGCCGAGCCACCTGTAACAGAGCGACTTTTTCTATATGACCTAATTTTTTGCCCTTGTCAAGCGAGAATATTGCAACGTGTTACCGCAAAGTCCCCCATTCTTTTGTAATTTTTGGTCAATTCTCCCTTTCTTCGGCCCCGCACACGTTATTCCCGCCTCGTTGTCTCGACGCAGAAGCGTCTAATTAATTAGACAGACGCCACCATTAGTGCATGTGACGTATCTGACCATCCTGCAACTCGAGAGATTTTAGCCAATTAACGTAAAAAGCAAACGTTGCTCCACAGTGCCAGACAACCCTTTGTACCACTGCACTTAACTCCACCTAATAGCTCATAGAAGGTTCGAGCGTGAGTTCTGGCTGCTCCTTGGGAATGGGCCTGTAGCCATTGCGTGTGATGCCGCTATGTTTATGGGGTATTTTGTGTTTTCGACGTAAGCTGGGCAAACGATGCTGAAGCACCAGTTATAATCTGTATACGACTGCTTCCTCTGATTTTTTCCAAAGTTACTCAGCAAGCTCTAGTCTATAGGCTATATGTACCTCCCAGTAGACTAAAATTGTCGAAATTTTTTATAGGTGCGATATCAAGACGTTGACTGTCGTGTATTTGGCGCTGGTTATCCTCGGTATCTTACCGAGTCTGGTCTAGTGCTTTACATTATTATTATTATTATTACACCGCAGGTGAGCGCCCTTACGTGTGTTCGGTGTGTGGCAGAAGCTTCAGGGAGTCCGGTACACTGCGGCGCCACAGGCAGGCCAGGGTGTCGTGCTCTATGAAAACGGACGCCCAGTTGACTCGCTACAAAGCAGATGTCCCGTTATCTGTGCCGGACTCCAAGGTTTGTCTCTCAAATCTTCGTCTAATTTGCTTGACTAATTCACTCATATCTTCTGCTCAAGTACTAATGGTCTCATTTCCTCAGAAGTTTTCCTTGAATGCGATTTTGGCAATTGCCTGTCAGTTGTGGAAGGATCGATTTCGCCCTTCAGATCCTGTGCCTCTATTCGCACCGTTGTGATATTTTTTAAGGTAGAATTTCTTGGAGCTAGGTTTATGAACCTTTTCCGCTCCTTCCAGGAAGTTTTTAGAACTGTATGTATAAACCTTTTCTGTTTCTTTTTGCAGGCTTCTGTGATGAAATTCTTGAAAAAGGAAGAATTTTTAATCAACGAAGATTCACGTGGAGAGTCGCGTAAATTTGGCTCGGAAAGTCCGCTCCTATCTCTCCCTACTCCAACCAAAATTCTTCCTTCTGCTGATCCCGTCACCTCAGATTCACCATCCTTACGGAATCCTCAAATCCGTGAGGAGTCGCTACCCAAAATGCTTGGTACATACCCAATTCAATCTGAGTCATCAGCATCTGTAAATGTTGCTGCGTCTGAACACTTTACCTTTACAAGTACAGAGTCCTCGACTGAGGGCGTATCATCTAACTTGATTGCACCCCCTCCATCTCGAGAAGTGCAAATGGGTCTCTATCACCCTGCTGAAGCTGTGCAACCTTCTAACTCTGATATTTCTAACTTCCAAGAGCCACATGTTGAAGAAGATCTCATATCTGCTCATCCACAACTGACTGCACCTTCTTTGGAGCGTGGTCCAGATGGTTTAACTGATGCGTCCGCGTCCAGCAGTGATCGTTACCAAAGTGAATTGTTTGAAAATCAAGCTTACCAAAAAACATGTGTTTTCCCCGTCGAAGCTAGAACCGTTAGTGAAGACCCTACAGTATCGCCGTCAGTCCGAAGTCCAGTTACAAAAATTCTACCTAGTGAGTTGCATGTCTGATAGTAAACCATTCGCCCTCTCCTTTTCTTTGTGCAAACTCGGTGTGGACTCCGTGTCAAAGAGTTCCAGTTTCACAATGTTAAGGCTTGTATATCAATATTTCTTTGGTTTAAGCATCACAGCTCGTGTAAATGTTGGGTATGCTACAGTTTCTGTGATTTAAGCTAGTTTCTTTCAATAATTGCTTGTGCTGCGTTTAAAAATGGCCAATCCTCTTTACTCAGGTCGTTGCATAAAACAAGAGCGGGAAGTTGCCGCAGGTAAGCTGGTATTGAATGCATGTCCCGAGCTTGCACGCCATAGCTCAGTGGAAGACGAAGGACCCGAGTCCCATGAAGCAGATGCCGTTACAAGCACCCTGTGCTCCATCAAACAGGAAGCCGGCACCAAGCTACGTTGTAAGAGAGAGGCAAGTATTAGTAAAACCATAGAGCTCATGTACATTTATTGCATCATTATAATGTTTGATCATGACATCAACGAAGCATACAATGTAGTTGCTGAATTTGGGCTAAAGAAAACGCGGAAGAACGTTAACATATTGCTTCCTCTGATTCTCGCACGTGGCGTTGCCGCTCTGCATTTTTGCAGTGGCTCGTTCCGGCAAAGTACCTCTGTCGGACAGCACCATGACTCGAGGCATTGGCATCCATTGCCGATATCTCCCCTCCAGGGAAGGTGTTCCGAGACTAAGTAAGGCTTTGGAGATTGTGTGACCTTCGGCGTGGTTGTTTGAATTAGTGCTGATACAGGCCATAGGATTAGTACTGTATCGTTAGGTTCGTACAATTTCCGGTCTATGGAGTCGTGCGCCCTAAGGACGCCATGGGTTACTCTTGCCTTACCTAGAACTTTGCAACAACTTTTATTACTGCTCCCTAAATTGCTTCATTCCAGTTTCGGACTCCTTTTATTCTGTCTTTCATCTTCCTCGCCTTCTGTTCCCGCTCCTCTCGTTTGTGAACAGTCCCATGCATGGGTTCCACGTTTCTCTTGACATTCTGAACTTCCCGTACTCTTCCTCTTTTAGATCATATTTACTGTGGCTTGAGAGGCTTGAACTAACTCATATAATAATTAACTTGCACCCTTCGTTGCAGTTGCCCGAAGCAAACTACTCAGATGAAGAAGACTGTCCCCCGAGCCCCTCCCTTCCCTCTCTGCCTCCTTCATCGCCATCGTCAGTGGCCTCCTTTAATCCTTCACTGGTCGAGGTTCCTCTGTGGCCGCCATCAGAGGCACACTACGGGGCTGATGTCAGTGGCCTCTCCGACCAGCCTGGTTTTGGAAACAACAATTTCTTCTCGCTCTCCGATAACGTTAAATATGGCGGCGATGCTCCTGATTACGGCTACTCCTTGGACAACAGTGGCAGTTGTATTCCGAAACAGATGCATGATGAAACTGGCATTGTGGATTCCTTTGATGATATCGCTGTCAATGGTGACTTTGGTGACGAGAGCTTCCGTGACATGGAAAATGGTGATTGCCAGGAATCTGGGCAGCAGATTGGCTCTAGTCAAGGTAATTCGTGTTGAGGCTGTCACTGCTATTCAAAACAATGCAAATATATTGAATACATGTTTATCTTTTTTGTCAGTCCTTCTATCTACCGATTTACAACTATATCTAATCTCTTCTACTCCCTAATAATGTTGCCGATAGTGTACAGATACGGTATTTATTGATTCTAATCTTCGGAGATTTTGTGATAACTATATCCACTTTGAGAACCGTCCATCGTGTAGGCTATCATCAAGAGCTGTGGGTGTTTTGTTTGTGCAAATACAACAGGTTTATTATTAGAACTCGTACCATTTGTGAAGGTTTTAAAGCAAACAATAATACTGTAGCCTATTAGGAAGTGAAAAAGCTTGGGTAGCTATCCAGTAGTTTTCCTCTTGTGTATTTTTATATTTTGAATAACAAGTAAATAACTATTGGTCAAATTTACATATTTTTTTAATTTTCGTTTAAAAAAAACGTTTTGGCATACCGGTACTTTATGATAACAAACGCATCCGTATCTGAATTGAACCAATAAGTATTGTTGTAAGACTGAAAAAAATTAAATGTATCTTATATCTTCTTATGTCACTTTACATTGCTCATTTTTAGGTGTTTTTTATAGTGACTCATGAAGTGTTCTCTGCAGTATCTCGTCTCTAGTGTCCCTGTTCTATAGCCTGCACTTGTGCTGTCATGAGCTAGAGGCCAAAGCTTGTCTTGCCGCCGCCGCTGCTTCAGCGATAACTTTCATTATATCAATTTCTTAACCCTTTCGGTACTGACGACCTCTGCAGTTCCCAGCAACGGCAGTATCAAAGTTTTTGTTACTAAAATCAGCTTGATGTTTCTTTTTCCGAAATGTGCATAGTGCTCGGTAGCTACGTATTTAATAGTCCCTAAAATCCGTGGTCCCGTCTCTAGAAAACTTGACTGTTATAACTAACGAGAGAGTTAACTATCTATTTATGAAATAAGTCTTGTTTTGTTATATCCCATATGTATGGTACTTTATATTGACTTCATCTTGTTGTTAGGTGATGCGGGACTTCAGATTCGAGACATCAAGCCTAGGCTACCTCTAGAAGCGGACATCAAGCCTCGTTTCCTAAGTGCCGCTGTGGACATCAAGCCTCGCTTGGGCTCCTCTTCAGCTACAACAAGTCACAGCAACTATAACCTTCAAACCTACGGAGCTGCTGGTGTTTGTGTGGACGATAGTATCACAAGCAACACTGGTCATAGTGGCGCAGCTCGATATGAGAACAGTATCGTACTGAATAATTTCACTACTGCTGTAAATCCATCGACCAGCTGTCTTAGTTTTGAAGATATCAACCCTGCAGCCACTGCTGACCGTGTCAGCCATGATTGCAGCGCTGCTTATAACCGAACAGATGTGTCAGATGATGGTGGGCCGCCTTCTGACCCTTCTCACGTTAATACCATTACTGGTAGAACTGCAGAAAATTATGGAGGTGACAATATTGATCTGAAAGCTAATACTGTCGGTCCTGAAAATAAAACTGAAGCCGAGACTGAGCGACATGGTATCACGGTATCGAAAACTCTTCACGCGGGCCCTCCGGAGCAAAATGCAATGGATCAGAACAGTAACACTGCCGGTGCGACTACGGAAACGAAAGAACCTATCGTGTGCATCTACAAATGTTTACACTGCACGAAGAATTTCCAGCTACGGTCTCTTCTTATGAGGCATCTCTACACCCATGTCGGTGAGGATCCCTTGGAACTGCTTTATAATTTAACCACTTTATTTGCACACTATACCTCCGTACTTTTGGTTTACAATGATGCATTTAAAGATTATCACTGAGGTGTATCCATGCGTCTAGAAAACTTCGGAAGTTCAGCAAAAGATACGTACTAACTATGGGTAAATTGTTCCCTATGCCCGTCGATAGGCTCTTCGAAAGACTCTCTCACTGTATAACTACACACAGTGTAATAGTTCTCTACTTTTCATAGGTACACTTCTTGCAACTTGTTATACTTTTTAGTGATTAAATTGGTCAATGCCGAATGAGATCCTTTTACACTGCTGAATCACTAAGTGGCCAGTGGCTGCCGTGAGGAAATTAATGAATAACATATGTGTGAAACACGTACATTTATAACTTACTGATAGGATGCATGGTTAGTGCCCCATGGTCAAGGCTGAATGTTTCTACGGCGCGATATAGGGCTAACCACTATAGCACTCGCAATAGCCCAAAGAAGCCATGGCAATAGCCCAAAGAAGCCATGGCAATAGCCCAAAGAAGCCATGGCAATAGCCCAAAGAAGCCATGGCAATAGCCCAAAGAAGTCATGGCAAAAGCCCAAAGAAGTCGGGGTGTTAGTCCCGGTGTCTCTTTGGGAATGGGCCTTTTGTTTCGTCTACTGCCGCCTATCTAATCTAATCTACAACTACTTATGTTTAAATGTTCACTGAAAATTTGAAACTGAACTCTATTTTCTTACAGATAAGCTCGGCCCTCATTGCGTCGAGTGCAAGAAGACATTCAGTAGTAAAGAAGGTGTGGTGCGCCATATCGTGCAGCACTCGAGCCTGCGCCGGTACCTGTGCGGCCACTGCGACATGCAGTTCTGCCACCGGTCCCAGCTGCTGCAGCATCGCCTGACGCACTCGCAGCACAAGTCCGTGTTGTGTCGCGTGTGCGGCCGCCCCTTCAAGTCTGTGGTAAGTTCCTTATTAGAAGGGGAGAGTGCGAAGAGCAAGTGCCGTGGCCATAAATTGAAGACCGTTCGTTTGGCACGACGTGCAGTTTAATTAATGTCGAGCTCAGCTTAACTAAATTAATTGTTGGATGATATATCTGTATTCTAATGGAGTTACTTCGCTCTATTTAAGATGGCGTCCGTGTTATAACATTTTCAGGTTTTCTAGTTTTTTTAATTAAACGGGAGTACAGTGATTCTGATCATTAAAGTGACGATAAAAAAAATTTGTCGTTTTGTCCGTGATCTGTGAAAGCTGCGGAGGACAAATTTAGTATTTATAGGTTTTGTTTACTGAATTTGAATGACGCAGCGCGTTCAAAGAAGGAACATGCTTCATTCTTCAGTCTCTCTCATTTGCTGCAGCTGCTTCTATCAAATCAACGAGCAGCGTGCATCAGTTTGACTGATCGCGTTACGATGAGGGACGTGTGAACATGGCCTAATATATTACATTCATAGCTCTCATTCTAGTCATTGCACTTATAGCTTTTATTGCACTAACGCCGTAAACTGCAATGAATTCGGCTCTAATGATTAAGTGAAGCTGTGGATTGCTGTAGTGAATTCCAAACTTTTTTCGGATGACGCCTCAGTACCTAAATTAAATTCCTACTTTTTGTAGGAATGACTTGGTTTTTAACAACCTTGATAGGTTGCATTGGTCATGAGAAAGTTGATGATGGCTCTAAGGGCTAACTTATTGCCCCGTCACCACCCCCTCCCCTATGGCTGAACTACGTTAACAGGTTGACTCACGCGCAGGTCGGGTTGCCAGCCCCGCCACTGTATCACAGCTGTGATTTTACGTGGGGAGATAGACTCCAGTCCGAGTTCATTTTTTCCTACCCGTCACTTGCTTTATAAATACATTGAGCGAGGGCTTGCATGGAAGAGAAACAATGGTAATCATTTCCACACAGTCACAGCCGTTAACTTCCCGTGCAAATATCCGTTTGTGAGATATAAAGTAATAGACTGTCGAATAAATGAGCTCAACGACGAAGGAATCAAGTAGCTACAGCAACATGGCTAGAACTTCTTCGTTATTGCATTAACATAGGTTGTTCTTCGTCACCACATTACAGTTTTATATACGAGTGCACTCCACTGTCAAAAATAATAGCAAAAGAACACGTTTTAAAGAAAAACAACGAGCTACAGCGCCAAAATAATGTCGCAGTTGAAATTTCGAATTAGTTTAATTACTTTGAAAGACGTGTAGTGAACACTTTGCTCACTATTATCGTAGGAGTATAAGTTAATATATAATCTCTCAACTAAATTAAAGAGTAATAGAGTATTGATAAAAAACAATTACTAGAGAAGCAATTGTAAGTCTCATCGCCCTCAATTTTCCATGATTTTTGTCGCTTCATTGCTGCCGAAAAGTCTCAGTTGAACGTACATCTGGTCGGACGAGACTTGAAAGCTCTAAAAGTGATTGTAAGTACAAATTTGGGAAGTTTAGCTTTGAATTTATTATATTGAAGGTATTAAAAGGCTTAACTTAACAAGAAAATCCAATTGTCAAGTGGGTGGGTGTGATTTGCCGCTCTCATCGTTACATATCTATATTCCGAACAGCGAACACCTCCTCTCTCACGTCGAGGCCACACGCTATTCAGAAGAACGAGTATCGCCATATTTTCGTCCGAACGTTTTTATTTGCCCATTTAAATATAAATAGCACATACTTGCAAACGATTTTGAATTATATTTCCCTCCAGATATAATGATACGTCCGACAGTTAACTAACGGCACTTGCGGAGTAAACTGAACTGACGGTAAACATTTTCACGGTAAACATTTTCACGCCATTTGTTGGCAATCTCTAAGTATGTTTAGATGAGTTCAACATAACTTTAGGACGAAAAAATGACAATACTCGTTCTTTTGACTAGCGTGTGTCATTGGCATCAGTAATAAAACAGCTTCCCATTAAACTCATCATTATTTTCTTGTTGAGATAATAAAAAAACCTAATCCGTGCCAAACTCATTAGAAACTCATTGGCGCACAAACAACGAGCTTTTTCTAATTTGCGTAATTTTCATGAAATTCTTAAATAAACTGAGTATTGACTGGTGTTACTTGGGTAAAGCTGAAAGGAAACTTATATTGCTCATAACTACTAGGAAGTGCTTTTTTGAACCATTAAAAAGAGAAATAGTAGAATGTTGAGAATCAAGAAACCTTTAGTGCTACACCCTGAGGCCTTGTTTCCAAAGCCAAATACCTGCTAAAACCAAAAAGTCTCGCATCATTTGCGGCATCAACAACTCACAGATGCACATTCTCCAACTTTCAGCAATGTACTGAACTACTGATAAGAGATAAGCGTTTTATCATATTGCTGAGGCGAAAAATTGTTGGAGCACATACGGCCTGCCACAGCGGAACGTCACTTGGCTCATATACAAGTCCAAACTCTCTTATTCTCCAACTCTAGTAGCTCTTTAGTAACATGATGAAGCTTCAATAATTTGTTATCCACATGTTCAGAACAGCCAAGCATCCTAAAGAATAAATCTACTATATAATAATTCACGTCGTGATTTTATTTATTTATTTGTATATTTATATCTTTCCTGTCACGCTCTATGGGAATAAGATAGGAGAAAATTCAGATTTCAAAATGTAAAAAAAAGTGGGAACCTTGCAATTTTTTTCGGCGAAAAAAAAAGTGGGGTACCTTGCAATCTTTTTCTTCAGTATTAGATGGGGGAAAAATACAACTGATAAGATAGGAGAAAATTCAGATTTCAAAAGGCGAAAAAAAAAAGTTGAGTACCTTGGAATCTTTTTCTTCAGTATTAGATAGGGGAAAAATGAGGAAGCCACGCCCCCAAAAGGACAAGGGCTAACTTACTGCCGTCATTTATCGCACACGTGCACCAGTCATTAATAACCCAATATGCCGTCATTTACAATGACGGCTCGGGACACTAGTCGTGTAAATAAATGAGAAATGATATCGATGATCTCGCAAGACTGACGATTTTCACGAGCATTCTCACCACGTGACGTCACGCAGGGTGATGCGCAGAACCGTCTCAATATGGTCAAGCGACAAGCGATAAGTTAACCTGTTAACGTAGTTCAGCCATGCCCTCCCCCATCACTATATCTTTCCGTAGCTACAGTGGGGCTGAGAAGTCCCCACATTCGGAAGCACAATAGGACTGATCCCTGCTCTATTGCCGCACGCTCTTTACAGAGCGCACGCAACCTGCACGCCCGCAGCCACACCGGTAGTCGTGAGAAATGCGGCGTGTGTGGCCATTCTTTTGCCACACGCGGTTCGCTGCTACGCCACAGCCGCACCCACAGCGGCGAGCGGCCGTACCCCTGCCGCCACTGCCACGCCGCCTTCCGTGACGCCGGTACGCTCGCCCGTCACCTGCGCCACAAAAGTAAGTGCTGTTGGGACGTCCTTGTGCGGTGCCTGGGTGATAATCTAATCTTCTTAATTTAAATTTACCTGGGCAATTAATTTGTCATTTGCTGTGGCCCATTAGATATGCTGGCTGGTTTAGATTTGTTTGTTGAGTACAGGGAAACAGCAATTATTATCTGGCTTCCATCGATATCTGCGTTTATATAGAAAGGAAAGCAAAAGCATTTTATTGCTTGAATTGCAAATTAATTAAAAACTTGAAAACAAATACGAAGATTAATATTGAAGTCATATTCTAGAAAACGTTCCGGAGACCTGCTCCATCATCAGTTCTGAAAACACATATAAAGAAGTATAAGTAAATTGGTTCAAATGGTTCAGCTAAGACAAAGGTACGTTCATGGTAAAAAAACAAAAAAGCTCATCTATTTACCAATTTCAAAGGATAAGAGCTACTGTTGCTATTCAAAACTGGTTTGAGTTTGTGTCTTAAAGGTGATTCTAACATGTTTAAATCTAAATTGCTGTTTACAGTTCTTAAAATGCTAAAATTATCCATAGTCATTGGAGCACTGCACTGCTCCGCATGGAGGCGCACTGAGGAATGAGGTGGGTTGCCTATGTCTTAGCTGAACCATTTGAACCAATTTACTTATACTTCTTTATATGTGTTTTAGAACTGATGATGGAGCAGGTCTCTGAAACGTTTTCTAGAATATGGCATACATATATATATGTAGGTAGGTATGTATATCATTTTTCCTATCTCTGTATCAGATTGTCCAACGTGAGTTTAGAAAACTCATTTACGGTACACCTACTAATGTGCAATCAAATAACTTTTATTAAGAGGTAACCCATTGTAACCAAAGAGGTTCACAATTACAAGTACAACGCAACGAAAACTTTCCAATATCGATGAGGCCCAGTACATGAACAGGGGGCCACGCACAGGGAAAAATAACTGGCTACACTCAGCCTACTCCTGCAGACATGATTGGCATTAATAAGCACTGGTAGTGTTTCAAATTGCTAGGTGTAGTGCACATAACAGCTATTTTTCCAACCAAACGTCACAGCGCATCAACATACTAAACTACCTATGTATATGTCTAACAATATGTCGAAGATACGGCCCCTGAAATATTATTATTAAAACTTCATGCTTGAGCTCCCACGGACAGGTAATACAACCCAAATGAAGCATCTTGCAACACCGCGAGCCCAAAACGCTGCTAAAGGAAATCCATAAAAAAACATTATTATTATTAAATCACACCAGGCTGGCGACGTAGGAACGGAGAAACTCCATGAGGTTAACAAACCCCCACGCAACCAGCCCAGCGAGTGGAGAAAACAAAAGAAAGAAAAAAAAGAAGATCTGAGTTCACAGAATAGCTCTGTGTAAAGATCGTTTAAAGCTGCCAATACTAGCACCAGCAAAGACAGAGCCATCAAGACCATCCCAAACATCCACACACGATGGAAAAAACGAACGGGAATACTGGCCCGTACGGCATCGTAACGGTTCCAAGGCAAACTCATGAAGAGCACCTGTCCGCCGAGTATACCTCAGCCGAACAAATGGATCTGGAAGAAACTCAGACAGTGGATGACTGGGGCAGTTATAGATTTTATACAAAATACAGATTCCTCCAACTGTGCGACGATGCGCCAGATCACAGGGCACAACACCACCCAGCATGAACGCACATCGACGAACTACTTTGCCAAGCAAACGCAGATGGCAATCGGCAGCAGAACCCCCGACTACAGAGCAGTACTCCAGAAGAGGGAGGACAAAGCAATTAAAGCAGCGACGTGTCAAATCTACCGAGCCAAACACCCTCTAAGCACGCCTCATAAAACCAATTTTCTGCGATGCCCGTGAGGCAACCGAACGAATATGGGGCTCAAACGTCAACTTTGGATCAAAATTAACACCCAAGATGACCAAGTCATCAACCACAGGAAGTGATGCACCATCCAGCATGAGTGCCGGAAAAGGAGGTCCCACTGTACTTGACCTAGACACGAGCATGGTCTTAGTCTTGCCTGCATTTAGCCTCATCCCCCACCTAGAACACCAGGAATCAATCATTTCCAAATCATGCTGAATAGATTCTGAAACCTTTAATCTATCACTAGGGTTATCGCAAACAGCCAGCAGAGTAACATCATCTGCGTAACCAACAAGTAAATTATTAACAAGATGAAACAGATCCGCCGTATACACAATGAACAACAAAGGGCTCAGAACAATACCTTGTGGAACACCAGAAACCAAATCCAAAAACTCACTCCTCTTCCCATCAACAACTACACATTGACGTCTGTCAGATAAAAATTGACTAATTACCGCGAGAACTGACCCACCAATAAACTGCAGACTTAAACGCCTGCAGGCCAATACGACCAAATGCCCATGCCGGCAACAAATTCCAAACCCTAGTCGACCAGGGCATATTAATAAAAATGGATAAAACTGTTTCACCTTGAGGGATTACTCCCTTCAAATAATAGGTGGAAGTTAGTTGAATACCAGAGCTAATTTTTAAGTGCATCAAATTACCATATAGAACTAATTTTTAAAGTATTAGATGAGTAATACCGTTCCCATGCTACACAATATTGCAAAAAATACATCGAAAATACCGTGATATACAGTAGGTAGTTTCCTTAGCATACAGTACCTACAACAAAATTACCAATAGGAGCTAAAATATAAACTTGAAATAAAGTCGACATGAACTAATATAAAAGTTCCGCCCTATATAACGACTACAACTGTACCACTCGTCACAACCATAGCTGACGCTTTTTCCTCCGACTGCACTCGCCCGATTTTCCTCCGCTTCCCGTGCCGCTCGACGCCTATATAAGGACCCCATAGCGCACCGTGGTCATTCGCCCTCTAGGTCCCACACTGCCAACACCATCATATTTTAGGTCCTCTTAAATAAATAAAAAAATTTTGTTGTTAGGTATATATCCTTAGATTTTATTTGTTTTTGAAAATGGGATAATACTCCCGAAACGTCAAACTTTTATATTAGTTCATGTCGACTTTATTTCAAGTTTATAATTTACCAAAGGGAGATAAAATACTTCATCTTGTCATTTTCCAGAACCCTGTTGTTTTCTATCAAAGAAACAATCGACTGGTGAGGTTCTACCGCAACCTCCATCTGCTGCCGCCGCTGTTTCTGACGAGGGCAATCCGCCACCGGTTGCGTCACGTTCGCGATCTTCTAGCGGGAATTCCTCTGTTGAGGCTGCCGCGCGCAGCTCATCGTTGCTGCCGCCGAACTGCTCGGCGGTTTCCAGTACTGGTGTTGGTTCAACTTCGAGATATGGTGCCTTGAGCATTGTGAACAAAGTTCGTTCAGAAAATGGTGTAGAAGTGGACGCGGGAAATGTTCAACAGGGAAATGGTTTACTCACCTCTAACGAAGAAGGAAACTTCAAGGCTGGACCAGTAGTCCCTTTGGGAAAAAGTGAAGCTAAGTCTTCTGCTACATCGAATTGGGACAAAAATAATATGAAAATCAATACTTTGCTAACGTCAAGTTATATTCCGTCTCGAGTGTCGTCGCCTTCCTCTGTGTTAGGCAGCTCCATGTGCTCCATTGATGTTATTGTGTCGGAGAACAACTTGGCATATATCGATAACTTTCAGCCCGAAATGATGTCGCAGCGCATCCTAGAACCTGACCAAGTTCAATTATTACCGCAGCAGCAAATACAGTTGGTGTCAGGCGACTACGATGATGTTGAACAGCAGAACGTTCTTATTTCAACTTTATCAGCTGAAGATCCATAACTTAATTTTTGCCATCGTGTTCCTAAGTAAAGTTGAATCTCTCTACTGTTTGATAGGATATAGGCACTATTCTCACAGCGATGCTCCCTTGGTTACTTCTCATTTGCCTTGCTTCTTCTGCTAGATCGCCGTTGCTGTGGAGACGGAGACTTAAACTACTCAATATAATAATAATAATCCTTCTCATTTGTATATATCGGCTATTGGAGCAAGCAGCCAGCAGTCAATGGTTATTGAAGTACTGTAGCAGTCAGGTGGAATTATTGTACTACGGTATCGTTATTTGTACTGCAACAACTTCGACGTGTTTCATTTTATTTTTGGCTCCAGGTTTTTGTCTCCTTTTGCTTAAACACCTGCCCTTGGGGGTTCCTTCTGCTATCGAGGTCCGTCGTCTGCTGATATGGACGGTTCGCCCTGGCCCTTGTGGGCTAACTATTATCGAAGAGATCTAACCACTGTCTTTCACCAGTGCATTGCAATGTGATATTTAGTAAGCTTAATATTGTTTACTGTTATTTGCAACATTTATAATAAAATCTCACCACGATAATATTTTACTCATTTTTCCCTCCACTGCCAGTCCGCTATTGTTGTGCAGGTTGTGCTATTCAATTAACTTGATTACTTGACAATCTTGGTGTTGCACTGAACGTACAAAACATAAAAAGACTGGATTGAGGAACTCGGAAAATGGTTCATTGATAAGTACTTTTAAGAATCATTTGGGCACCAATTACCTTTCATTCATTGTATTTTTTATATCTTTAAAAGTCACAGAGAGAATGTAAATAATGATGACGGTCTAAGGAACTTCGGAACTGGAAAGGCAAAGAAAATTTTGAATGTACAGTATCTCAGAAGCGAGATTATGACGCGCGTTATTATTGAGCCTCTGGTAATATGCGTCCCCGTATTTCGTAAGACATTTCTTTCGTGCGCACTTTGCTTTCTTTCACGTTTATACTCCAACTGTTCATAATTTTCTCTCTCTTCTTCTTCCCCTTTTTTTCCTGACTCTATGTTCTCATGCACATTGACTCCTGCATGAGTTCCACGTTTCTCTTGACTTTCTTTGTCCCTTCTTTCTGAAGATGACGAGGTACTTCTATGGGTAGGGAAGCTTGAACTACGAGCATACTACTCCTTCTATTTTGGAAGACCGCGCAGACGGCAGGGGAAATGAAACAAAGCTTCATAAAATCTATATTAATTTGAGTGATACATCATATTCTGCCCATCATTGTACAGCGACTTACACGGCTGATCCAATCTTAAATAGTAACACTGTAGGTATTACCTGGACCAGAGTACTACATTAGTGGATGATATAGAGTGGCCATTCTTCAGTATGAAAGGTTCTTGGCGGCTGATTAGAAACCACTCATTTTGACTCGCGCTCGTTCTCTGTTATAAGGACGTAAACTGAAGAAAATGAGGCTAGTATGAAGGTGAACGATACGACTACTTTTTAAGCTTGAGATAAGCACTCATCTCAAATTCTGGAACTGCTCTAGTTAAGCGAGTTTCTACAATTTACAATTATTTATATTTATTACTTGAAAGCAACGCATTAAATTTGTATAGGTCGGAAATTTTAGAACTTGACACTTGTTATGAAAATTATTCAGAAAATATCGCATAAATCTACGGTGTTTAAATCTAAAATTTCAGTTAACCCCAGTATCCAATCGCTATTTAAACTTTTGTTATATCCTACCTTCATTCCGATTTCATACTCCTACTTGCTCATGCTTTATTCTGCTCTTCCTCTTCTTTCTCGACATGCGCGTTGATGCTGCGGGGGAACACCTTCGTCCATTGGTTCCCCGTTGCTATCGGCATACAATATGTCCTTTGCTCTTTCGTCTGTGATATCGTTCTGCTCTGGAACGGAGGCTTAAACTTTCTGACTATAATAGTAAGATCCTACCTTCACTATGTTGACCGTTCTAATTGAGCTGTAAAACATATACATTTGATAACTTTTATACTTCTCCGATTGATTTATTTTCGTAATATTCATGTAACTATTCGGAGTTATAGTGCAACAGTTTTTATCAGAGCGTTAATGAATTGCTTTGCAATCATTTTTCCGTTTACGCAATTTAAAACAATTTTTGCACTCAATAAACATGTCATTTCAGAGACAAATCTTTCGTTGCTTTAAGTAACTTCATCATTTTGCATTTTTTTTATAAATACTCTATCGAAAACAGTCTCGAGTATAAAGTTCTTCACTGCCACTACTACTTATATTAACTATATTTAAACAACACGGGTATTTCTGTATAGAAGCTTATGTTATTTATATCTTAACGACAACAATAGGTTTTGATGTACAGTTACAGCTTAATATTAATTGCTTATGAAAATACTGACCAGTGAAGGTTATTTACAACGAAGTCTTTTGAAGGTTTAAAATGCTCTCACCATCACATGCTATGGCACCGTTTGTTAATTGATATAGCAAATACCTTACAGACAGTTGGAGTTTTAAGTCTTGAGTGATTTTAAGAATTTTGACGTTGGCATTTTTGTATTAAAGGTATACTCGATTCGTTTACCTCGATCGAGATCATCTAATGCGACTAGCTGTACGCTGATCGAAACTTGAATGCTGATTCAGTTTGCAACTTCAGGTCAACGTAGAATTTTCGAGCAAGTTAATGCTATCTCGATGGAAATGAGCGAACTAGGAGACACCTTAAGGATTTAGAGGAAGCGCTCCGCAAGTTCCGGATGGCAATTTTCTGATTATGGCTGCCCAATTTCCCTGCTGTCACCTCACCAGAGACAGTAGTGTATGTACATAGTCATTCAACAGCCCTATATTTTTTAGTCTATTTTAGCCAGGCTGTGTTACATTACTACATGGTTCTTTGCTCTATTGTATGGCTACAGAATAAAAGTCTTTGCAGCGACGCAACACAACCTGGTTGTAATAAGGTTACGTCCAACTGTTAATTAGTTCGTAGACAGAGCCACCTTGGTTACACTTCTGCTGCGTGACCATTACCAGAGCTTCTGTTAACCCAAGCACGCATTAAATAAACTTTGGTTTCTCGTCGCTATTTGTAACGTCTGTAAAAGTGGACAGTACGTCTTAATGGGTCAAGTTGCTTAAATTTCTTGGCATGCAGCTCATTAATCTCAATTTTCTCCGAAAGATGACTAGGCACTTATTTAAAATCTATAAATGAAACTTGGATAGCATGTTGGTTTTTTATATGCACTTATTGATGGAATTCTTGTAGGCACAGTATTTTGTAGAGAACTCTCTAAATGCTCCCAGTGAGGGTTGCAGAGGAATAACGCTGATGAAATACTTGAAATAGAACGTGAGTACTGATAAACGAAACCTATTAGTTCCAAAGTAGTCTTCAGATTTGGAATGCCTTTGGGGAGCTGATGAAGATATAGCCGAAGTAATACCAACAGTACACTGGTTGTGATCATTGTTATCAAATGAATTAGGTTCGAGCCACGTTGAACAAGTGGTTCCGCAAAATGAGTGCAACGATAAAGGTAACTTTTTCATTCCATTTTTCCTTAGATGTAATTAAATCAATATTTTAAATGAGCGGACAGTGCAGGGTACAGTTATTTGGGTGAAAATTAGACTATACGACACGCTCTGAAATGTACAGGAAGCTTTTTTCATACGAAACGATGCCACTTGATTTTCTTAGTGGTAAATTATTTGTGACGTGAAAAAGGTTGGTCAAATATTCAACATAATTAATTTATTATCTCTTCTTCGTTTCGCAATCTCCTAATTTACAGCGTAAAATGATATAGTTACATAACTTTAGCAGTTTACACTGTTAATTGGATATAAGAAACTGTATCTACTGATTGATGTCAGTATTAATTCGACGTTTAAATGTTTTTGTCGAATATTCTAGCATAAAAAATTATATCCATGATTTGGAGTAAGTAACATGTAAATTGCTGAAAAGTTGTTAACTATAAAGATTGAATAACATTTTATATTAATTTGATATAAACTCAACACTCCTAACATAGCACATCGGAAGCATCCACGCTACGAATATTTATAATTTTATTTTCGTTATTCATATTCAACGCACCTTTTTACATAAATCTTAAGATACAACCTTAGTATTAACGTTTTGAGTTTACTGTACACGACAGCCTTCTACTCGAAATATTTTCAGCATCTCCTCTTTTGATTCTTTAGTGCTAGACTGGACTGACAGTCATACGCAAAAGTTTGTGCACAAAGAGAAATCTCTATAACTAAATTTTATTCACCATTCCTGTAAAGACGATCATCTAAAGAGGAGTGTGATCACATTTACCTAAGACCAGGTAAATAAAAATTTACCGTTACAGAGATTTCTTTGTGTGCAAGATCTAGGGAAACTGGTAATTTAGCCAGTTGGAAGATGGATCATGTCTACGCAATTTACAGTCTTGTTTAGTTCAAGACATTGGTATCCCGAATAATGAGATAAACAAAGGCAATTACCACGCACAAATGGTGTGGGTCGAGACGCGAGTTTCTTCTGATGATGAAGCGTCTAAAATATTTTTCATTTAAAGTTTTAGAGTCGCGATTAACCGTAAATTCTAATAGAAATATTATTGTTTGCAAATAGAAGCTACCGGTAAGGGGTTCAATAGTTTGCGTCTCATTGGAAAGGTGTTTGAGCAGTTGAGCGATTTTTTAACGGGTTTATTGATGAATAATTTTGTGTAACATTTGTGTTGTGCTACGGTCCGATGTCGTCTTACGAAGAGCAGGGGGTTTGTGCAGGGGGCGGCAGGTTTGGTTGCGCTTTACCGAGAGATAATTCTCGACTAGAAAGGCGTCATCAATAGACACGACGATAGCGAGCTAAGCTAAGCTCCTTAGCGTTAATATCTGCGATGCTCTAGTCATGAACGTTGGTTTCGCAATTTTAGATCAAGTATAAGGCGATGTACACAAATTCTTTTAATTTTGAGACAGCCGAATGCTAATTTCTACGAAATAAATTGAGATCTTGGTCATCTCGAGAGCGATTGGGTTACGAGCAATACCAGCCAGGGGAAACCAAAGCCTCTCTCTCTGAAATTCAGGTTCAGTAAAATCCAATCAATTTAGCTTAACTCGGTCTCGCCATACCAATTGATGACGCATTAACTCGGTCTCGCCATACCAATTGATGACGCATTAACTCGGTCTCGCCATACCAAATGATGACGCATTAACTCGATCTCGCCATACCAATTGATGACGCATTTACTCGGTCTCGCCATACCGATTGACGACGCATTAACTCGGTCTCGCCATACCAATTGATGAC
>LQNS02015105.1:9168150-9198813 GCA_001587735.2 Parhyale hawaiensis
GGTCTCGCCATACCAATTGATGACGCATTTACTCGGTCTCGCCATACCAATTGATGACGCATTAACTCGGTCTCGCCATACCAATTGATGACGCATTAACTCGGTCTCGCCATACCAATTGATGACCCATTAACTCTACTGCAGTTGAGAACATAACCGATATTCTCGTGTAAGCTGAGAAATAAAGTACAAGGCTGTCGTGTACGCAGTACTCGACTACAATAACTACAACTGCCCCCTTCCTCCAAGGTATCTATAAGTACCACCAAAAAACCCTCACCGAACGGTTACGGTTCACTTAACTGAAACAACAAACTTAAGCTTAAAAGATGAAGCGGTGAGAGCGGAAGACGGCGACAAATTCAAGTTTTCTTCTAAATGCGATGACGAATTTCCAATATAATACGGCACGAAGCCGAGCGAACTTGACATAAAACGGATGCTGAACTGGACTGTGTGGAGGACAAAGCTTTTTACAAGAGCCTTAGATTATTTTCTACAGAAAGGATAAATGCAACGCTTATTTATAATAATATAATTTTTGATAATGTGGCATTTGTGATAGTGGCTTCAGCTTCCGCTTCACCTATGGTGATGCATGGGAATTACCCCGGTTGTGGTGTGTTTTTAAATTCATTAAACGGGTATTTACGTCGGCTAACATACTTGTAAAACGCATCAAACAAGCATATTTGCCGATGACTTATTTTTAAGACTCATTAAGCATGAAATTATGGCGATATTTGCAAGACTCATTTAACAAATTCTTATAGCGACTAACAATTTGTGGTAACGTATCCAGCGGCAGTGGTAATCATCAAGGCTGTAAACCATCGCCCACATTTAAAGCATTGTTTATCATTGTGGCATTTGCATCAAGGAAAAGCAAGTATATATGTAATTAGTATAAAGGTAATTCATGCTTGGAAGTTGCCCTATTCAATAAATGCGTTCTTCAGGTATAACAAAAAATGTAGCTTTTGTAGCAAATCTGAAGTGAAAATCATCCTGCGATATTGAGTTTATTTCAACAAGATCATCACCTTTAATTTGGTCTGCGCATATACATAATGTGACCAACCGCGTCAACGTATTCGGTTATAGTTCCTTCTCTCGGTGATAGAACAAAATGATGTATCTCAAATTGTTTCTACTTTAAAATGTGCAGCTTTCTGGCCATAGCTGAAGTTATATCACTTCGTTGGAGATTGGATGAAGTCTTACGAGCAGTAAAATGTTACATGAGAGAAGATAAGATAATGCTCAGTTGAGAGAAGTGCATACAATATATATCGTATCTCTCCACTAGTAACTGCATCATTTAGTTGCTTATATTAATCACTTATGTGATGGATTATCTTCACTAATTGGTAACTGGTGGAAACTGTTAATCAATGTTTGTTTCCAGTATTGTCACTGTAATTTAATAACTTGTTTTTGATTCAGTGAACGAGAGCAATATACTGTAAACAGGTTTTCGTGAACGTTTTAAAACGCTTAGCCATTAATAATGTAATCCTCAGGTGGATATCTACGCTGTGGTTACTTTGTTGTGATCACGCGCATCTAACTCCCAGGAAATTCCTGTATCTAATTCATCGCAATCTTTGCTCTGTATTTCCTAATTGAATTGGCAGCTTAATCTTTCTAAAATTATTAATTACAACAACATATAGTAAGCATTTCAGTGTAGCATACAGGACTTTGAAAGATAATGTCTTAAAATAATCTTGCGAGCATTGATATTTTTCCTCACAGACATAAAAATCTAATCTCAAAAACTAAAGAAAAAACTAAAATTTTCGCTTGTATCATTGAATTCACAGTGTTGGTGAATCACAATTACAATCAAAATAACGTGTTTGCGCCGCATACGGAGGCAATACTGCTCGCAGACGATTAATAAAAAACTAATAATCCTGTGTCTCACTGAATTCACGGTCATGAATTAAGTAATTTGGCTATAAAAACAATGTTCTGTTGGCAAAGATATTTAGTAGTGTTTTAAATATACAGTAAATAGATGGTCTGCCTCCCACTTTTGATGCATTGGTTTGCAAAACTGAACCGCTATGAAACAGTTTCTCGTTAATTTTAATCATCTAGTGGAAATCGATGTGTAAGAGAAACGCACAGGATCGAAAATAAAAATAATCATTTTGCTGGAAATGTATCGCAGCTTCTGCTAGTGATACATAATTTTTCTTGGTACTTCTGAAACTTAAAGTTAAAGCGGAGATAGACAATACATGCCGGCCAAATGCTTGTGAAATAAATCCAGGCAGTTCAGCAGCCGAAATCTTGTTGGTACTTTGTTTACTAACCCAGAGTAGATCGGAAAAAACTGTACAAGCCACAAAAGATGTTCCTACTTTTGCGTAGAAGTTCATTTATCTACCATAGGCAGCATTTTATCTGGTATGAGACGCTCTTTAAAACATAATCAGTTTGATTTTTTGTATACGAACACTCGAATCCGCTACAAAACAATGTCATCAGCCCCAGCAAATAGCAAAACCGCTACAAATGCAGCGCTGCTACCAGAAGTACAAACTCAGCCAGCAAATTTTGAGGCCGATGGAGTCACGTGGTGGTGAAGGTTTACATGTTGGCTACAACCACCGCCAGGGATGAAAGGAAGTAGACGGCCATGCCGAGGCTCTTCATGGAACTGGCATCTGATCCTGTGCCCGAGAAGCTCATAGATACCTGCAAGAGTTGAGTTTATTTGTAATAATAGTAATGATGATAATAATAAATTTTTTTCTCTCTCTATGGGAAGAGAGGTTGCGGGTTGGGAGGAAGTGACAATTTATTTAACGAGCTTAGTCATTGTGATGAAAATCATAAATAAAATAAGAAACGCCATGATCCGCTGTTCAACTAAAATGAAGACATTTGTCGTTAGATTTAGATACTAATTTAGGAAGTAGTCTAGGTGCATAGCACGCATAGCATCTGGATCGCAGTGCGTATAACAAGAAACCCGTCTACAGTATATTCCACCAACGCTATACATAACTGCAAGCGTTATGATATTCAGTTATTATTGATGCATATACGGAAATGGAGACAGAGTGAAACATTTCCCGTCTGTAAAGCCGTATAAGAACGATCCCGATACCCATTACATTATATGAGGAGCGCATTACATTATAGCTTACCCTTCTGTTGGCAAGAGCTTGTGGCGGTCTGAAGTTGTTGACCAAATTCTCTCCATTTTTGAACTTCAAGCTTCTGAAGACTTCCATCTGCAATAACAAATCTTGAGTTAGTATAACAAAGCCTCGCAACGGAAGAGGCGCTTGCAGCACGTTTCCTGCAAGCACGCGTGCACGTACTAGGTCTAACTGGCCGCAAGTGCTTAACTTTGCTTTCGCAACTTGTCCGTAGATTTTGCATTGAAAAGTAGATACTCTTCCAGTTTAGTCGATACGAGAATTGCATCTAATACTGGCGACTCAGTTTTTATTGAGCAAAATACCAATCTGAGACCTCTGGAAGAGTAGGTAACAACTGGAATTTTTTCAGTAAATTTACTTCACTTTTAGATACATTTCCAACTGAAACACGCTTGCGCGAATCGTCATTGACGTTGTTACTGTTAGCTATATGACGTACCCTTAATTGGACACAACGCTCTAGCAATACTGGCAAATTTTGAATTAAGTAAGAATTGTTTATATCATGTATTTTTGAATTTCACCTCTGCCGTAATGGTGAACACATCCGCATTCCAGTAACAATGGCATTTATTCGTCGATATCGTAAAAACGTGAAATCTGAACTGGAAACTGCAGACGGTGTACTTAAGCAATTTCCTAAAGAAGGTACGACTAGGAAACTTTTGATGCTGTACGTTTCTATGGCCAACTTGAACAATTAATAGACTGTAAGTGTTAAGAACTGAATACCTCCCGAAGCGCTACACATCTGCATTGGATTCACGTACGTGCACGTGGAGTTCTATTATCAAATTGAGCTATTTAAAATTTTCCTGGCCTACTCACCTGCGCCTCAGAAATGGGAACTGCCTGATCGAAGACGGTCCAGGTAACTACTTCGTTGCAGGTGGGGGTGGTGAGCGACCCGTCGTAGCGGTAGAAGGAGCCCACATTTCGGGGCAAGAAGGCGCGCAGAGGATACTGAGCGTCTACTTCGATGGTCATACCTGAAAGAGAAGCCGCCCCATTGCCATTACTTTTGGTGTATTACAATTGATCACACTGTGTACTTTCGATGCAACGACATGCTCACAAACAGCTGTAGTAATGCAAATCTTCGAATAAGTTAGTATGACTCTCATTTCATTGTAACAGTGACAGTGCCATTAAATTTATTTGCATTGGGGAGGCTGAAGGAGGCTGTTGTAAAATGGGGAGGGGCTTCGCAATGTAGACGTACATGTACTGTATGTTGGTTATATGGTAGCACTATTGGGGGCTGTGAGGGCAGGGCTTAATTTTAAGGAAGCGAAAGCCGCCCACGCACTCCCCCCTTTTTTGGGCTGTCACTACATTGTACTATGCATCAGTGTAATATCAATCAATTAGAAACAGCGTGTTTTTGATACTTGGCCGGAAATAAATTATATAGCGAGTCGGTAGCGTAGCGATTCAAAAAGACACTTCAAGGGACGCACATAGAAGAAATACTACCCACTTTTGAACTAGATGTAGCTTCGTTTGTGGCTACAAGTATGCTGGAAGCCTGGCGTGTAATATCGTTAGAATGTGGCGTTCATCCTCGCACAAAAAGTGCTCAAGGGTTCCAAAAGGAAATGAAAAGGCGAAGATGGCCAGAATAAGTAGAAAAAGTTTTGTAATTAATAAACTTAGGTTTACTTACTGGGTTCTAGGATTCCTTTGAGTGCGTTGACGAGCGGCGTAAAGGCAGGATTGTCAGTTTGGGAGATTTCGAACATGACTCCAAGCACCGCCAGTCCGTCGGACTTCTGCACGGCTTGCCCGATGCTTCCGTACACTGTCTTGTAATGGACAAGATGAAGTTCCATGGGGTACCTGGCGGTAATCCAGTAATTTTTTATATAGGCGTCAGAAACTTGGCAGCGTGGTCGAAATGGCAAGCTGTGAATTTGTTAACATGACACGAACACCACACAAATGAAATATATTTTGTAAAACTAAGATGGTTCATTCAAAAGTTGTTACTCTACTAAAATTATTCAGTGTTGTAAGTGAATAGGGCTTAGTAGACGCTCTATATAGAGGATGAGAAATCATCGTGACATTAAAGAGGCGGTTTATCGTGACAAATATGTATTTTTGTGTTTGAAAGACTGTAGCTACACTAAACCGATTATTATTATTATTATAGTGTCGCGTGATATTTCTGGTTTTTGTCAGAAATAGCTATACTAAATTTCCTCGTTTCTTAGCTCTTCTCGCAGATGCGGTGAATTTTACCTCATCATTTCATCCTTGATACGTCCTCACCCGGAGCACGTAGTATTCACGATCTCGCAAGAGCAAAGCATAAATGGATTACAATTCTGATAGCGCAGTTGCACTGATACAACTACCCCACTCAATGTACAAATTAGCTTTATTTTTCGCTAGTCATTTGAAAATTACTCTCGAAGCACTTTATGTTATAGACTTTTCACACTATTTGTTAAGAAATATCAACGCAAAGCCAACGTGCACGCACTAGTCACTGTCTGCCACCAGTGACGAGACCGTCAGCACTAAGCCATAGCTTCGGATGTATGCAAGCTTCAAGTTCAACTTCAAACGTGTATATATATATATATATATATATATATATATATATATATATCTATAATGTTTTTCATTGGAACTAGTTTTTACAGTAAAATTATCTTTATACATCCGTTAGTAATGTATCTTTGGTGAATTTTTCAAATATTTTTTCTATTCGAGACAATCTAGCATCATAGGATCGCAGCGATGCAGCATAAATGCTAGGAGTGCAAGTCACTCGTCCATTCCATATTTTCTGTCGCTTGTTGGTGTATATTTGATTACAAACAACGCTGTAACTGACGTGTTTAGATCTAATGAATCAGTAAGTGTTCTGCAGAAGTGAATAATAAATATCATCTCGCACATATACAAGCAATACCCATCGAATCAAAGGATACATACAGCATGCCATACTGACAGTTCACCTGAAATTAAAGTAGCCATGCAGTTGGTACTGTCAACAGCCTTCAGGTGTAGGTAGGATATCAAGAAAACGAATTCCTTCACGTACGCGTTGAAGAAATAAATAATAACTTCTAGCTGGCAGCCTGGCAGTGGACATTTCTTTTGCTGTAGATTTTTACTTTGATCAATCAAACATCGTGAAATCAACAAATTTTATATAATACGACACCGCTGACACGTACCTGATGGATTCAAAATTTGTATTTTCTTTGTTTTTACAATTCAAAAACCATGTAATATCTCAATTTTTATGAAGCAGATCCTATTTGTGCGTCTGAACTGTGGTGACGTACCTGACACCGTTAATGGTGTGTTCGGACCCCATGGACGAGTCGCCCCCCCAGTGGAAGTGGAACTGGGCGAAAATGTATTCACCACCGAGGCCGCCGTCATCAATGCGTGGAGCCGCAGCAGCGTCTATCTCCACTTGCGCTGTAACGTAAAAGCACGGGTTAAATTTTGTGTGACGACCGGCTCTTCTTATAAACTGTAGGAGGATTAAAAACATGATTACAGTACGTGCCAAGGAAGCTCTGACAGTGTACGTGACAATGTGACTCTTCAGTTTCGTTCGACAAGTAGGATATTGCGTCATTTTCATATGTAATCATATGGAACTTTCTTCTCGTAGCTCAATTAAGTAAATTCTTTAAATAAAAAAACTATTTTTGAAAATGTTGAACGAGGAGAATCACCAAGAAAATTATCTCTTAAAAGAAAACAAATGGCTGACATGTGTTAGAGCGGCTATGTAAGGAATTTCAATTTGTTTACATACACTTCAATTTCGTTTGATTGCACTTTTTTCAAGATACAATATTGAACTTGCAAACTTTACTATCAATTTTTGCAGACACACTAATGTAATAACCCGAAAAGTGTGGAAGTGCTGCGCGTTCGGCAGCAATGAGACTTATTGCAATAAAACCTTTTTGCTCGAACGTTGCTTATTGCAGTCACTCGATAACCAATATTGCTTTCCCATTCCCAAGTCAAAACTCGAAAAAAATACACTGCCGACACAGCGCGGCTTCTTTCCCGTTTTCGACTGTGACAAGAACATTGCTGCTTCGAATTTCTTTAATTTACCAGAGAATCGTAGGGCTCCATCAAAAGTTGTGTGCAATTTGAAAATGGCACATTTTGAAAATTAAATACCTGTGACCAGATATTAAGATGATTTATGGTTGTTTTTCTCTTGTCCGAATCCTCCTCCTTGCTAGCAGCTAACAATATCAGTTGTTATTGAAATATCTATGCTAGTATTAACTAATTCAAAAAATACATTTATTCGTTCGACATAGTTGAGGAAAAAATTCATCGAAGCTCAATGATGGCTTGACAGTTAATTCGCGAACATGAGCTACTGCATTTTTCTTTTTCCCTTATTGGGTGAAAGCAGTGTTTTCGGAAAATAATTTTCCACTCGTTGCACTCCGCTACTGTTTAAGTAACTTCTAATGCAACGAGTAAACTGATTCCTTCACCAGTACTCACCTGTCATATGTACCATTGGCATATAACCTACCCACAGTTAACTTAGAAACCTAGTTTCCTCGTAAATATTCAGTAAGCAGACATGCCAGCTTTCCCTTTTACAATATCACTCCTTTAGAGTTAAATCAGAGCCAAAACTTACCAGCGTGTCCATTGTTCTTGATGCGCATTCTTCTGGGCTTCATGTCGTAATTTTTAAACGTAATGGGCTTCCAGTTCTCTCTTTTGACGTTGGCTGTCTCGATGTTGATGGGCGACTGCCTGCGTCCATTGCAGGATGCCACCAACTGGCCCCAATTGCTAGGACCTTGGAGGAAAGAAAGTGGATTATACTAATGTTCATAATCAACGCTATTTAATTTTTTAGTTTCAACGTTTGTTCTAATTTGGTTTCCTACTTGCTGTATGATTGTATTTATTGAATATAAATTCCTCCAGCATTTAACCCTAAAATACGAATATTTCTTTAAGTGAGGTTAGATGTGTTAATCTTACGTCTCATGGAGATGTGTTGTGCCGGGCCCACACTAGGTAAAAACACAGACAACTTGATGCAAGGATGCGAAACTCGGACGTCATTTATGCCACGGTATCTATGCTACCGATTTTAAGTATGTATCGAAACGGACCGCGGGCTGCACATCCGAGCAACCAGTAGGGAGTAGAAATGCGTATGTGTCCCCAGCATCACAATTACTTCCTCGTCGTCATTTTTGATGGTTGTGCTTGCCGTCAAAATAAAAACCATGGCTATACTCCTCTACTGTTATAGTGTTCGACAGCGTCAATAGTCGGTCGGTAGCTGAGCGAAAATATAATCGCAAAAACTCGTTCATATCGTTACACATATTAATGTTCATAAAAGGATTCCACGGCTTTCAGTAAATGGCCTAAAATCGCTCTTTTAATAAATAGTTACTGAATTATGAGAAGTGAGAGATATACTAATGCTTCTTCGTTCATCTCCTGAGTAACGTTCGTAATTTCATAATTTTATGAAATTGATATTATGACCATAAAGTTCACCGTTCTCTTGACCTAAGATAAAAAATACGTTCGCAATTTTGAAAACACTGCATGTTTGTTTATATCACCGTAACACTTGCTTAAAATACTATTAATTTCAATATATATATATATATATATATACGATATGTTTCGGTGATAAGAGCTGGCCAAATTTATTTCCTTGATCTGCGGGTTTCTATAAGAGAACTATATTAATTCTTCTTACATACCTGTAGTTCCTCCATATGACCAAGCTCCTGCTGCCGACGACCCTGTGGGGAGAGAAATAAATTATATTAGAGACATCGTTATATAAACCCCCTGATTTGTCATACTCGTGACCTTATGACACCTGATATCAGGCATGATGGACTGCTGCCGCAACAGTTTCATTATGGGCAGTTTTTGATGCCATATGTTGCAGAATGTGATCATTGAGCTCATTTTTGAGTGGTTATAACATAAGGTTAAAAAGATATACTAAACAGGTTGTGTCTGCCTGCTAGTCATACCATTACTGACTAATGCAATGTGTCAGATTTTCTTCTATTTCATGCAGCGATGTAAATTGGATCTGCTCCGTAGGTCAGTCATACTTTTAATGGCACAAAGTTAGCTTTTCATTGTACTTGGTTACGCAACATGGTTTTTCCTGTTGGTCAATCAAGCTTCTTTTAATTATGGACGCAGAGGTTAAACTTTTCATTGCTTTAGGTAATGTAAATTGATAATATACAGTTGAGCTTAAAGTGCACCACGTTACAGCGTATGCGAATACATCTTTATTTTCCTTATACCATGCAAATGTTCAGTATGTTACGTAATCCCTGTTTCTTACAATCATGACTCTTCAGAATCACAACAGCATCTTTTCAGGGTGCATTATAAAGCGCATTTTATTTCTCAAATCCGAAAAAATGTATCCCTACATGATCTCGCTACCAGAGTTACGTAATGGAAGGTTCAAATAGAGCAATATGGGGTGCAATATTGACAGCAATAACCGCAGCAATTCTTCAGCGATTTTATTGCCTAGTTACGATTCGGTGCATCTTGGGGAGTTCGGCTCAATATCCGCGAGCTTCGAACGTCGCGGTTCCGTTCTTTGGAGCTCAGGGGCAGACGAGAGTTCAAAGGGAATGTGGCAGAGCAAAGGGCTTCAGTCTATAAAACAAGAGACACCAAGTTGCAGAGGCATCAGTGCTGTGATACTGAAAAGGTGGGAGTTTTAGTGACTTTCACCCCACGTGTGGAGAATTTGTCGCTTTGAAAACCCGTTCACTAGCATCGGTCTGGTATCAACTGTGCAATACATTGATGATATGGTAGAAATTAAAATATTGCTCTGATGCTCTGGAATATATTTTTAATATCCGATGGCACCATCTGTGTGATATAGGTACCTCGTGCAATAACATTGGAGTGTTTTAACCCAAACTTATGAATAACTATGGGTCTTTAGAGTTCATTTACAAGAAGTTGTGTCCGTTCTGGGAAGCTGAAGGAGATTCTTCATTAACCGTTCAACGACTAGCTAAGATAAATAAAACGTGTAACTAGCTCTCTCACTGCTCACGGACTGCAGCATCATCTGCACAAGATGGGTGGTGTGAGTAACACCACATGGACCTTGACAGAAGAATCATCAAGGTAAATAAGTAAAGTTTGCAGCTAAGATAATTAATGCCCGTGACCGGATATTTGAGGAATATTTTAATCTAGATAAGATATATAGCTAAGACAAGTAAGATATGTATCTAAGTAAGCAATGTCTGTAAATAAGAGCTTCAAAAAATTCGTACTCATTCCTTAATAAGACTATCTAATATACTAGAAACGAATTCTTCTCTACTGTGTATTTATCTTAAGCAGGTTTTCAACAGGCAGTATTGATCGGATCGTTGAAAACATCAGTTCCTAAGAAAAAAATATTTAAGATTGACCAGCTGATGCGCTGCTGAGAACTCGACATTGTACTTTTCTAAATTCTCTTTTATGTAAACACAACGCAGTGAATGTTTTTATAGGTACATAAACACGCGTGGACGGTAGAAAATCCCAAACCGAATTTTTAGCCGCCCTAGAATCTGATTTGCGGCCTTTTAATCTGGAATGCTGTAACTTCAAGAGTCATGCAGTCCCCAGTCATGCGCATTTTATTTTTACTGTTTAATTTAAATATTGCAGTTAACAATATTTGATTGCCATAGCCACATATGTAGGACGAAAAGCAATGTTTGATCGAATAGAACCGAAACAATACAGCGATTTGAGTGAAAGTGATTTATCTTTTGAGTTTTGGTTGAAGTTAGCCTGTATTTGTCTCTAAGATGTGGAAGAGAAATTTATTTCATAATAAAAATGAATACGACGTACTTTGGGTCAAGAAACAAGCAAAATGGTGTTAGTTCAATAAGCGAGAAAAACAAAAATTTATTCTACCAGTGTCAAACTTTCCGAATGGCAGCACAAGCAGAGTATATAAAAAAGCGTTAATTTTTTGAGTGAATGAATCACTGGTAAAGGTAAAGTCAACTTTAACTGTATCCTTCCCTGGGAAACCCAGATGCACTGGTTCGTGCTGCAGATATAGGCCAATTGGCCCCAGAGGAGTAAGTAGAGCCGCAGCCGACCACGGGTCGCTAAGAACTATGGCGCCGAAACGGAAGGTTCAACAACCCGAGCCCCCCCCCACCCTCCCATTCCTGGTCAGGCAAGTGCCCCACCCAGCTNCCCCACCCAGCTTCTTGTCATTTAGATGAAATTATGATAGTCTTTTGACCTAACTTCGGCCACTATTTCTTCACTAATATTTTCTGTTATATTGCTAGTTAATACTTGCTTTCACTTCATTACAGTGTCAAAGAAAGAAACCAACCCATTACGTAACTTGAAAACCTGCTAGAGATTTGCTTCCTTAAAAATGCCTCACAGGGTTCATCAAATTGTCATTTGATTTCATATCAGCTTTATAGCAATTCTTAATTTAATCAAATCCGACTGATCTCACACCAACATAAAAAGTTCAACTTTGGCCTCGCAGCTCCACAAACCCTGACAATTTGCCTCACTTCGGCAATCGTCGGAAGTGAAATGGATAGGCCAGACCATCAAAGCTCCCTTCGGCTCGGCATATGGAATATATTGCCGCCATTGAGCACCGAGCGAAGACACTTCGCTTGTTCAAAGAACGTCGGCAGTTCAAAGCAAAGTGCCGGCATCTTTTACCCAGAAGTTATCTTAAGACAAGGGAAATGTTTTATCCAGGGAAAATTGTTACGTCGCTACTCGAAGAAACCAGCGTGCTCAGTTCACGCGCAAATGCTGGAAATGACGTTCTTTGCTGCTCTTGTGCTGTGAAAACAGTAATGAAAAAACGAAAATTTAATAGAAGCATACTAAAAATTAAAACAGTCACTGGGTGAAATGTAGAAATAGTGCGTCAATTCCATAGTTTACCAAAAAAATTAACAAAAATGACGCACTGCATGTGAATGTGTGCAGAAGCAATGAAAGTGCAGAAAGAAATTATTACCAATACGGTAATTACGTACTGTTCATAAATACAAGAGCAATTACGTACAGCACACGAGTACGTAGGGCCCTGAGCAGGCCCAATAATAGAAGAAGCTGTACGGCTCACACAGTGAAGGCTTTACGACATTCGGAGGTCGTAAGGTTCGTGGCTGACAGAAATGTGATTAGAGACGCGACCGCAACGACAGTGTCGCGCCTTCTCCCTCGGTTTCCCTCTTCTCTGTCTTGAGGTATTACTGGCGTATTGTGGTACAGGGAGTCTACATTCTGTCTGCATTTGCTTCTTCTGTTTCGCGCAGCATGTCTTAATGTGTTACGGAGTAAGGAGCATACGCTCTCTGCCTAACCTACATGTTGCAAATGTGTATCCTGGATGTTTGGTAAATTTTCAATTTTACTTTTGTTTCTTTTTGTTTCTGCAATCTTGATGTGTTGTAACTCAGGGTGCGTGGACTCTGCATGTATATCACAGATATGTGTCCTGATTTGCTACTGCAAAGACTATGTCTATTTTTGAATTAGTGTACTCTATATAAGCTTACAATGTTTGTTTCATACTGCGGTCTTGAGGTAATACTGAGCAAGGAGCGTGCTGCAATTTGTCTTTACTACTTATATATCTACTACGGCGCAAGTAATTAACTGAGTTTTTCATTTGTGAGTCTTAATTGCTTTATGACGCAGTTTCATTTTACGACGGTACGTACCGAGCATACACTCCACCATTATTATGTAGTTGCGGCCAAAACTAAAGGACAAATAGTCATAACTTGATATGTTACGAAATAACCACCACACAAGCCTCTAATGACGACAGAATGTATTGGTTGCTCTACCATATACTTAGCTTAGTAGCTTATTTTTCGGTTCATCGCGTTTTGAGTACTTCGCCATTAATTTAGGCGCAACTGTAGGTTTCTGCTTCTATATATTGACAGCTGCAGGGAAACTAAAGTTTTATCTATGTACCGCCTTCCCTGTCGAACTGTAGCGCTGTCATACCTGTTGTATATATAGATGTTATTCTGCTGCTACTCAGACAATTTTACTAGTGCAATTGATTACAATCCTAGATGATTATCACTAATCACATGATAACTGTTCTACAGTACCGTAACTAGATTTTTGTTACTGAGTTACTGACCCTTTTTCCTAAAATTTTGTCTCAACGTATCAAATGAAAGGGTTAAGCGAGATTCCTTCGAGCTCAAGCACAATTATCAATTCTCGGTAGCACTTTTATCGCCAACAAAAGCGCTCCGTGCGGAAAAAAAATCTCAAAGTTGATAGAAAATATCAGAGGACAAAGGTGTCTGCTGAGGCGCTCCCTTTTATGACACAACAAAAGAATGACTTCGGCCTTCAAAATCACTTCAGTTTAATGGACTCGAAGTTTTTACTCGGAAACACTCGTTCAGATGTGCTCTGAAGCCCGTAAAGGTTACACGGGAATGAAATTTAAAAGTTTCGAGCGCTCCGTGGGTTACTTCGCTAAAAACCGCCGGAACAAAACCTAAAGTGAAGCTGCCCGAGTTTTTTTTTTTTTTTGCCGGTCGTGGCTTTGTCTTTTGTTTGTTTTGGTCTTTGAATTGGTAAGCGACGTCCCTAAAATGTAAATGGTTTGGGTGAGCTCGCGATACAGACTCTGCTTTTGAAAGCTGCGCTGATTGAATCTTAAATGAACAGCGCTGGTACTGCGGTGTCTGTTTTTCTTCCTATTAGTACACAAAAAGAGTAGAGTGACGATATTTTTGCTAGTTGCGGAAGATGCATTTTTTTTATTTATAGAGTATTGATTTATTGATATAGTCATTTATTTATATACGGGGGTTCACAGCGCTTTTCTAGAGATATTGAAAATAAAATTTGGTTTGTTATATCCTGTTCCAAATTCCCGTAGATTTTTACAGATGCATCAGTTGGAGTTACCCATGCGGTCCGTCCACAGTCCCCTTCCTGTAGTGCCTCAACCTTATCCTTTACTAATATTCAGATTGAGTTCATTGAGCTTAATGGCTATATTATTTCAATTTACATAGCTATTTTGTCGTTCATTTTCTCGATATTTATTGCAGTTTTTGGTGTGCTACATCCATCATTTTATGCTCCAAAGCAAGTTGAATGTTACTTCTGAAGTTAAAAAAAAGTAAAGTAGAACAGAATGTTCAGCCCGGTCGAAGTTATGGCGAGGTCACTTCGTCTTGCCCGATAATTAATAAGCTTTTCGTCCCTTCTAGTAACTCATAGAGCTACTAGCAGTGGCGACTCGTAGCAGTAATTAACTGGGGGGGGGGTTCTGTACTGTTCCATGCAGGGATTGACTGACTTGATGGAGTAGAGGATAGCCGGTGACATTAGGTTTATTGCATGGAGGAGGCTTAGAATTGTCGTAAATAATATAATAGAAGGAAATCGACTCATAAAATTAAATCAACTCGATCAATGATGATGATACGGAACTTAAATATCATCATCCTTGATATCGATAATAGGTATAGTGGATGTAGGGAATGCAGAAATTCCTCAGTGCCTAAGCACGAGCCACCACTGGTTGAGTCTTTTCAATATACTACAGCTCTGTGAAAATTTTCTCCTCAATTTATGCACTTTGGTCTGTGTAAAGCTTATGCATCATTGTTTACTGTGTCTGGAGAAGAAAAATTATTTATCTGTAAGTAAGATAATACGTTGACTTAAGTTAGTTTAAGTTACGGAATGAAAATTGTGCTATTAGCGTGTGCATTGCCCATCTTATGCATCAAGTGAACTTAATGCAATAAAGTGCATTTATCAATTGTGCTTTAATAGTTGCAGGCACAGGCATCGGACGGATCGGGTAGCAGTAAATCCACCAAGCTGGGCTATGGTGACGCACTTATACTCAATAAGAACACAGTAAAACTGTTTCTCATAGGAACATCATTATCTGAACCATCGTTTATCTAGCACATTGCTCCTTTCAGAGTTAAATGCAACTCGCATGATTCTTTTTCTTGGTAAAAAAAATCCACTAAACTTTCAGTATCAACAAAACTATGGCCGAGGATTACCAGCCCAAACGCTCTTAAATGACCTGCAAAATACGACTGCAATTTTCGTGAGTGGCCATTCCTGGCAGAAATTAAACCGTTAGGTAAGAAATTCGACGAGCAAAGCGGCCATAAATTGCGGTATCATTGCAGCCGAGCGGTGTAGCAATCAAAATTTGCATGTTCCATTAAAATTAATTGCTGTTTGAATTCATTAGCTTGATGAGACCGGCAAAATGTGATTAGTATTCCAAATATTCCAGCTAGGCTTGAGCGATACTGGGTCATGATTATTTGTCGTTTGGTTACTTTTTCCCAATGTTTTTATGGTAAAAAATTACATATGCACCTAGGTGGTGAGTATCGAGCAGAACGCAATATCGGTGACAAGGAGGCGTAGACACTGCACAATAGTACTCCTATCAGAAACATACAAGTTTGGAGAGTTCAGTTAAGCTGTACAATGCGACTCGCTATAAGGCTGATTTATCCAAAGCCAGGAATGAGGAATACAAAGCGATCCTTATATTGGAATGTTGTTCTAGAATCCAGAAAACTGACAGGACTTTTTGGCATTATTCAGGCCATCATTTAACACGCAAAATTTACGGAATATATGTCCTCGTACAGTTCGGCTACACTTCCAGAGTATGATTGCTTATAGCTCTAATTCAGCTAAGTTCTTTATTAATTTTGAACTTGGATGCAGTGTACTGACATTAAGTAAACTTATTATAGGCTGCACACGGGATACTGATATGATGAAACTTATTTTAGAGCAGTTAAAGTTAAAGGTAAAATCACTCTGCTCACATACCCGAACTAGGAAACCCATATGCACTGGTATATCTGCTGGAGATAATGCTTGCTAGAGCCCAGAGGAATGAACAGCTGCAGTCAAGCATAGATTGTCGGAGTCAGGGCCTCAACGACGGAAAACTCGTATGACAACTGCTGCCTCCCGACTGTCCCCATTGCTAGTCAGGTCAGTGCTCTTGCAGTGGACTTTAAATGTCAGAAACGTTGAGGCTGCAACCCCGAGTGTCAAGACCTCGCTTTACTGGCTGGAAACTAAGCGTCTGACCTCGAGACAAGGAGCGGGACCACTTTGCTACTGTGAGCCACGGTTTTTCCTGTCATATATTATTCTACGTGGGGATTTATGATAGTATATTCGTATGAAATATTGTAAATTCAGGTGGTCATCATTGGACAAGTGGCTTAGACCTGCCATTGTAAAATCTCGTAGCCTGTTCTTTCAGTAGCATCATATATATGTAATAGATATTATGTAAATTATTTCATACTAAAGTACCCGCGCTGTCAAAAATTACAGCGAGAATTTTTTTGAAAACCTTTCCTCGTTTAGCATATGTACTTCCATTACTAATATCCTTCTCTACAATACACTACAAAGGCTATCTATAGTTACCATAAGAGTTGAGTGCTCTCTCTGTCAATTCATCTATAGCAGCACAATCGCCTTCCACTTTAGAAGAGGTGCACGAAAACTTTTGCTTTAGCGAGCAGCAAAGCATTACTGAATGGAATTTATTTCCCGTCGCGTATCCTAGATACTTACGGATGAGCCTTCAGTACTTCTAAGTTTTTCTCTTAAAGCAAAAATTCTCCGTCCAAGGAAGACAGTATGCTGAAAGAATTGGTCGTGTCTACTGCCCCGTGAAAAATCATCGCTTCGTCTGTGCTTTGTGGATCAGCGGCTGAATTTATACGTCATGAGACGAGAACAAAGGTTTATGTTGATGTATGGAAAAAGTGATAAAAATCAGATTACATAACCGCGATAAGAGGAGCTGCCTCAAAGAAGAAATGTATTCAGATAAACGGATAAGGATTTCACTTTTGCCATCGTCTGCAACCGGGCCCTCGATCTCCTGTGCTTTTTCTCGTCAGACGGCTTTCCAAATAAAAAATCATAATTCTGCCTGAAAAACTGGATATAAATTATATGGTGAAGTCATGTGGCATCTCCCGTAGCACATTTGAACATGTCCAAATACAGTCATGCAGGCGAGCTGGAGCTCCCGAGTCCGACCCCCGTATCCAGGATACCGTCTTCATCTCTTGAATTTCTTCCTTTTTTTATTCCCTTTGAGTGTGACAGGAAAGGTATAAATATATTTATAAATAAATAAATAAATAAATAAAAACACCACGTGACTTATCATATTCTACTGATAAAAGCTCGCATCAGCGAAACTGGACAGCAAATAGAAATCTTTCATCCGTGTAGTAGAATAGCCCTCTATGTTTTAATTGGGTAAGTCATATTTATTTAAAATCGGGCATGAGCAAGTCAGAGCCGTATATCTTACATAGAGTAATATCCATTAATTGCGTCATTCATTTACATATGAACCACAAACAATTAAACATTGTTATAGACGCTGTGCAATATACTGTGCAGTATGTGGTGATGTATACAGCAGAGTTTAAAGGCTTGGAATGAATAACGTCAAAATGAATTATTTAGATACGTCATTTTCGTTCGACACTTTACAGAAATACAGAGCTAAAAAAATTGAACCTTAAGATTGTCGAGTTTATTTAACTGTCTGCCAAAAAATCCCTTGCTTATCTGACGTTTCCATAGCAGTCATAGCAAGGTAGAATGCATAAGCTTACTCTTCTTTCAATTGCTACGGCAAAATATTTAACTGAGTACAGCAGAAACAAAAAAGTTTGCGGATGCTTTTCTCTACATTTAAACCTTTAATAACTCAGAATTGAATGGAACAGCAAAGAAGCATGCCCGGGCTTCCCTTCATTCAAAAGTTTCACGTATCTCATACGTAATTAAATATTTCGTAGCACACATGTGTACAGAAACTTCCCTGTTCGTAAATCAAAATTTCATCAGGCAGAAGCCTAACTGCGTATTTCCCTGCACCCCGGCATGGTACAGCTGCAACAGTGCGATATCATTGATGCTGTGCACGTCGAGTTAGCGCTGTGCACGCCAAGAGCTTCCTCTGCCTCGGGCCAGATAGAATCACTAACTTGTTTGAAATTCGAGATGGCATGTTGCAGTAAGACCATTAAGGCGCATCTCCTGAGCGATCGCGTGTTTTACCTGCCTCAAGCGTTCTCACTGAGCTTTGCTTAAGTGACTTTAGCGTTAGGAAAGGAGCGGGAGCTACAGTAGAGGAATGAATGGTCAGTGCTTAGGTGGTAAGGTGCGTGAGCGAAGTGGAAGTAAGTAGGAACATCGTACAAGCAGGAGAAGTTGAAATGGAAGTAACTCTGTAAATGTTAAGGTGGCACGAATGAAGCAAGCAAAGTATCGAAGGAAACGTTGCTTTGACGCAGAAACGTTAGGTACATTGAAATGAAACTTTGTTATGTTACAGTGGCTGGAGCGAAAGCAAGAGAAAGCCAAATATCGTTGTGTTTTAGAGAAATTTTGTACGAAGTTACTACTTTTGTAACACAGCAAGCGAAGAACCACAGAAAAGGAAAGGGAAACGTTACGATTTCATTAAGATTTTGTATATGTTAAAATAAAAATAGGCTATTTGATCAGTGGTAAAGTAGCTTAAAAGAAATTTGCTTGATTTTACATTATATGACGATTTCAGAAATAAACTATCGACTGCGGAGATATAAAACTGAAACAGCCCATTGATTTAAAGACAGTGCATGCGCCAATAATAACAAAATGTTCCCTAGAGTTATTTCTAAACTTGTGTTGCACATTAGCTTTACGGGCCAAATTTTGATATTGTTGTACAAACTATATATACTGTGAATTCAAGAAAGCGATGTAAGCCTATAATACAAATTTTATCTGTGAGCGCCTCAACTAGCAACTTGAAAGTTATGTCAATATTTGTTTATACATATATTATTGAAGGTAAAAAGGACTTAATATACGTATATATAAATTAGCTAGTATGAAGAGAAAGTTTCTGTTTTGTTTTTCAGCAAATAGAAATGTAATCTTGCCAAGGCCAAGTTTCCTTAGACAATGGGTGAATCTAAAAGCAGAAGGGGATAGGTCGGTTGAACATTTAACCCAAAATTAGCAACTGAAAATTTGCTTTCTGCAGTACACAGTTTCCAGCCTTCTGCTCATCTCTGCGTCAGCCATTTAACGTCTCATTCAAACGTCAACTTTCTTAAAACTAGCGCGAAGTGGGTCGTATATAACCAAATGATCCCGTTGGGTATTCCCCCTTAGCCTCTCAACGTTCGAAAGTGTTATGCATATGAGAAAGACAGAATAAAATCAATTATTAAAGACCTAAGTTATAAAAACTAGGATAAAAAAAAAACATAAAACTTGAGCTCCATCGGCCACCATCGAAACTAAGGGGAGGCGGGAGGCACGCAATAATCGGCCCTATTTGTCTGCCGAAGATCTGTGCGCGCTAACGGAACACAGACATCGTTTAGCGAGATCGCTATTGACGCAGTTCATATCGCCCTGAGTATCCAATGTGTCTTGATAGAAGCCGCGCATAAACTGATAGTGAGAGGCAGCTGCAAGGAACCTCGTACCAATCATTTGTATTTATTAGACATCGATTGGCCGACCAAAGTTGTGTTGCGGTCTCTCTATGCCGGCTGTAAAGAAAACGATCTGCCAAAGAAAACTGTCGGGCAAAGAATACCCTGGAAGCCGAGCGATAGATAGGGCATTTACCTTCTCTACGGAAGATATTTTTATGCAGACAAAGATGTATGCTGAAGTGATACTCCACGGTGTCGTTAAGATTAGATGATCAGACGGTAGTGAGTAGATGGGTTACTATCCATTATTTCACTCGTTCAGCTGAAGAATTTTCAGCTTTGGTAATTATGAAATTTATGCTAAAGATACAAGACTTTAGCGATAGAAAGTTTTAATCTTTTTATCAAAGTCTCATAAACAGTAACGTATTTGAGGATCTTTTACTTTCTTATTTTTTGCGGTAAATGATGTCATTGAAGTCATAGAAACCATTAAGTATTCGTAAATGAAACGGCTTTACCCACCCAAGTGGTTCTGCAAAGAAATATTTGACATTGTTTTATTGAGTCTATATAAGTATATTCCCCAACTCAATCAGCGCCGTTTCTGCGATCAAATAGACTTTATGTTGCTTTTTTTGGAGGAAAACAATTCATCTTCTATATTCTAAAGAGGAATTACTAATGAGATTACAACTTGTTTCGGCGGGTGTGACTGCATACAAACAAAGAAACAAATACGAAAACATGTATGTATATCTCCCAGTAGAAAAGTATTCGTACAGTATTAGTTCAGTGAACTAGTGTAATATATGATACGAATGAGCCTTACAGATTAGTTTGTAAATTTATACCCTACTATACTGCACAACCTACAGTCTGTACAAAACTCTATGATAGCAGTGGGTTCACACATAGGCCCTTTGGGAATCAGCTAACACATACTACACTAACACGTTAATTAAAATAACCATTGTAAAATACCAGTCCACCCTCTCTATTATGAGATCACTTTCAATTTAGGCTTCGAGTATACTCTTCCCTGCTTCCCACGAATTGTATTTCTTCTATGAAAAAAACTTGATTCTTTGCACTTCTGGTCGGTCACATCCACTGCACTGGTTGTGGTATTTCCTATTCTATTACCATGCGTGAATTTAATTATTGTATAATGTTTAGTAATACATTCAAGTCTAAGCAATAGAAGGCGGCAAATGGGTGAGTGGTGGCCTCTATGCAGTATGCAGACTTATGGAAAAATGGAGTTAATAGAATAAAGGGTAAGTTCATCACAGTCACTTCACACTGCTATTAGAAACGGGAAAAAGTCGTAATTGAAAATTTTGTTGACTTCAAAAAAGACCTCGTTGAAACACAAATATTCAGTCGTATTCCATCACACTGAACGCCTCTCTTTCGATTTTACCATTTTTTTATAACCTCGTTAACGAGCAGGGCATTTTTCATAGCTCTAAGAATATTAAAAGTCAGCTTCTGTGTTCTTTGGGAATCGAGGAAACTAAAGCTCCAGCCGTGTGTGGCAGGGCAGGGGCTCAGCATTTGTATAGAATCGTCTTCCATAACAAGAAGCCCGTCCGGGACAATAGAAGCTTGGACATCTAAAACCGCCTGGAGTCCAGGCACTTTCACCGCGTCCGCAATAACCGTCCTGTGGAACCAGGCATAAAAAATCCGGGCCAAATGAATTTCCGAATCGGCGTTAGTGTCTCGTTTTTGATGAGTGGATGTGACCGAACAGAAAACGGATGCAGCGCTTTTTGTGTTTGTAGTTTGGACTAGAATGTGAATTCTGCACTGTTTGTGTTTATGTGTTTGAAAGGCAAACAAATTCTGTACTTGTTAGGTTTTGGGTCAAAAAGGAAGTTGATGCAACATTTTTGTGCCCGATATCTCGGCTGGGCTCGAACGCGGTGTATTTGTTCCTGTGTGGATGTGTGTGTGTATTCGAAATGCCGAGGCCCATACAAAAAGCAGCTGTACGCTTAGCCTTAACTTGATGATCGGACGTCTAGCTTACAAGTCGTCCCGATTTACATTGAAAGCCGATAGTCTAGATATACGTTAGCTTAAATGACGTGCAAGCTGACCGGCCACTTGATAAGTTGAGCGGGCGATTGCATGCTGTGATTTCGGAGTTATACCTAGGATGTTATTGAGCAGTTTTGCACGGAAGTCTCATGAACAAAAGGTGGGCTGGTAGTGGGCATTTTTTTCTATCAAAATCAGAGAAAAATGCGTACAATGATTAGTAGAAGTACAAAATGAATAAAAAAAGGTTATGTATCGCAAGATTTATTAACTGTAACTATGCTTGTAGAAGATGACCAATTTTGCAACACGGATTTATACTAACGAGAGCACTCTGAGAACGCATACCTCCACCAAGCGAAAAAATTCAAATAGGTTCTGAAACTATGATTTCGTTTATATCAGCATCAAAATCTGGTCCTTTGTGTCTTTTCACTGTAATAACAACTTTGTATTTTCTTGAAGATCCGTTCATATTTTTTTGAGTTATGTTGCTTACGAACATTCTGACAAACATATTAGTCAGACGTTCCAACAGACCAATCGATTACTAAAATTTGATCATTAACGTCTTTTGACATTCTTAGCAATTCCTGTGAATTTTATGAAGATCCGTTCAGAACTCCTTGAGTTATTTTGCTAACAAACAACAAATGAAATACAGAGACAAACAAAAGAGCGAACAAACAGATCACCGAAAAATATACTTAACAACTCATAGAATTTTCATAAAAATCCGTTTATAACTTTTTTAGTTATAGTACTCTGAAAAAGAGGCAAACAAGCAAACGGTTGAACGGATCTTCACCAAAAGTTAATCACCTAGCTGATACTTTTAACACGCCTAACAATCCTTGTAAGTTTCATAAAGATCCGTCTATGACTTTCTGAGTTATCTTGGTGACGGACAAAGGGAGCTGAAAATGCGACGCTTGTCACGCTTAGACGGTTTCACGTTTGGAATTGGAATCGCCTTAAGCGTATACGGCCCAAATGAATAATTGACTTCTGGTAGAAATAGTATTTTCCGGAACGTCTTCAATGCAATACACTAGTTTTTCAGGCTCAAATAGACACTTATGTGTTCGTATTCTAATGGCTGTTTCAACGAATAAAAAAATTCTTTCAATTAGTGAACTTTCTGCTAAATCATTATCGTGACCATCCATAAAATTAAGAGACTCCTGCAAGCCACTCTCAAAAATACTCATCGTAGACCACAAAAACAAAAATCCATATGAAGAAAAGAAAACGGGGCCCACCAAAATTTCAGGGGGGCACTTCAAAAAAAGCTTGTTAGTAGCACTTTTACGAGGGCAAGTGGGGTCGTGAGGAGCATGCCAATTAAGCTGGGCCATTGCTTCTATAAAGAGGAAACGATGCTTTTACGAATTGTGCCGTGGGTTCAAAATATTACGTTTTTTTAATACCAAAAACTTTTCCCACTTTTCTTGCAAATTCGTTTGCAGAATAATCGATAATTAGCATCAACGCAATACAGATCATCTCCTGAGTTGTAGTATTGATGCTGATGCAACGATAATATTTAAGTGTCAGATATATTTCTTACATCAAGCAGATAATAACAATGATTCGTTATATTCAGTGCGTTCCGAGATGGAACGATTCATGCCTTTGCTATCCAGCTGTGAAAAGTAGTTATTAACCATGTAAATATAATTGCTATTAACAGTACTCGATAAAAGTAATGATAAATATTGGAAAAAGTGAGTTGTCTATCCTAGACACAAAGCGAAAAGTTACTTATATTCTGTTCATAAATATTTTTGCAGTGATATATGAGCTACTCGCCTCAATGATAATAGACGTATAGCAGTAACTCGAATATTGAATCGCTTCTATTAATTTGAGCAGTCTGACTATGCTGTACATGCAGTATTTGTATATATTCAGCAGTTACTATGATCAATTGATCATACGGTATATGGTGCATGTCAAAATATTACAAAATTATTGTAGCTCTCAAATGCTTCTGTGTACTGTCTCATTGACTACATGTTAAACAAGATCGAAATAACTATTTGTCATCCGCAAACAACGTTTCCAGCAATGGTTTTCCTACGAGAAACCTTAGTTTCTTGGTCTGCATTAGGTTACCAAACTAAAAATTATACCTACTGTTTTCTAGATACTCTGCCTGCACGCCCCACAATCACTTACCCAAAGCCGTGCTGAGGGTCTAAAATTATTACGGGATGTTTTTCACTGATTCTAACCAATTAATTAACATTCCAACTATAATGTATGAAGCATTCGTATGCGGTGAAATACAGTGGTGATATTACGTGAATGTTGTGTAATATCACTGCTACCGTATTGATTACATAAAACGTCGTACCTGACGAATCAGAAAAGTCTACTTCTGAATTAGCGAAGTAGACGGGATACAAAGAGTTCTACTCCACCAACTGCTATTAGAAAATAGATCATTTAATAATGTACTTGCATCAATGCGAATGTTTATTTCTGTTTTTTACGTTTTTTAACTACGTGAGTGATGTCATAGTAATGAAAAGCTGGAGCCTCGAGGCTGTTAATTTCAATTGAAATAATGTCGTCCACTGGAATTAAATTATCACCCTGGAACGAAGTGAGAGAGGTGATAATGTTTTCGTTGAAGATTCAAGTGTATATATATTTGTAAATATATATACATGAGTGTATATATATATTTATCTGTCTACCCAAAAAGTCGTCGAAGGAGTTGAGAAATGTTCATGAATTCTTGTAGGGAGTTTGGTGGGTTGACCTAGATGGGACCTATGCCAAAAAGCTAGGCCTAGCTGGTCATCAAAAATGACTGCGTTGAATTTGCCTCCACAGCAGCCGACTGTCTTACGCCACGAGGCGCTCTATTTTTTACTATGTTATTATTGAAGATCTACTGAGGAATTGGGTCTGTGCCCTTACCTTGTTCATCAAAAATGACTACGTTGAATATACCCTCACATTGAGTGATGGTGTGACGCCACGAGGCGTTCTACCTTCAATATTCGCTTGTTCCCCTGTTGATCAATACCATAGCAATAGAAATATCGCAAGTGTATTGGAAGGGACCAGTTAGTTCATTTAACAATTTGAGTACCGGTTAAAAATTTGATTTTCGTTAGATAGACTATTGCTACGTGACCCAATCAATGGTCTCCGCAACAGGGCTAGTGAATTAGCACAATTTGGGGGAAAATGTTCCGTTTGAGTAGCGATGCTCGTGCAATATTAGGCATCTTTTTTTTTATTTTTCATCGGGTGCACCTGGTATTGGCTTTTTTGGTAATCGGCAATAAATTCTCTTCCACCATCATTCAAATCGCCTTTCATGCCTCGAAAATTTCTTTTAGACTAGACCATCCCTTCAAAAGCCCCGTACCTAAGTACTCTTTAGAATAATTGAGCATTGATTCGACCTCTTTTCTCGCCGTTTAAAGCCCACTTGATATTAACGAGAAAACTCGACCTGAATGGGACGTTCTGTAAACCAAAGCTTCTGATGCTGCCAGCAGTCCTTTAATGCTTCGAATTCTTCCTGATTTGAGGCACTGAGGGCCTGCGGAGTGTTTGCGCGGTTGAGAGATGTCCCATTCACTGGGTATTGGTGAGCGCTAGGGAGGCTGGAAAGTTCGTAGGATATTTGCAACTTCCAGTCGATAGTTGGATTAGATTTGCTATCAACTTTTTTTTAACGTAGTAAACTATCTTGGTAAACTATCTTGCATACAACCAAACATACAGAATTCGCTATACAGTAAGAACGAGAGTTAAGGATATGGCTAGTACACTTGATTAGTTGATTGCTGAAGTAAGGTGAAACAATGAATCAGCTACCACAAATAATACGATTATGATTCAGCTAAGTACAACCGCCAGGCTACAGTGAGGCATTGCAATCCTTTGTCGAAATAATCGGTGAAACTTATTACTCAAATCATTGGGCGACTATTTGTATTTTATGTTTGTATTGGATATTGGCATGATTGTTTATGTTTAGCAGCAGTTTGGTTGGTGCCCAGGCTTTGATGGCATAGTTCGGGTAGCAAGTTTACTATTCGGCATCAGCCGTGAATGGATTTCTGAGGGACTGGATTCTTTTCTGCAGCGTTTTGCAGGATCACAGGTTAATACTGCACATGTGTTTACTTACCAGTTCATGGAAGCCGAGACGAATTGTTTTAATGATACAGTAACTGGAGAATTGGAGAAGCACTCTGAGAATGCATACCTCCGCCGAGCAAGGCAATGTTAACGAAAAATTTAAATCGGTCCTGAAAAATTTCGGGGTTTCTTTTCTTTCAGACACCAAAGTTTAGTCTTATGTGCCTGTTGACATTTATAGCAGTTTCTGGAATTTTTTCGAAAATCCGTTCCTTAACTGTTTGAATTATGTTCTGACAAACACTAAGCCAAACATATAGTCAAACACCCAAACGGACCAACGCATCGTAGTAAAATATTGTTTACTTTTAAATTTCAACACATCTAATCATGTCTGCAAATTTCATGACTTTTCGATTATGCTACTGACAAATATACAAACAAACACAGAATAAATTGACCGACAAATCATTTCAATGATTTAGTCAGTTGTTTCTTGAAACATTCAAATTATTCCTAAAATTTCATGAACATCCGTTCATAACTGTTTGAATTACGTTACCGAGGAAAAACAGGGAGGCAAACAAATGATTTAACGGAACTGCCCCAAAAATTAATCATCTGTTCCTCAGTATAAAACAAACATTCCCCGTAAATTTCATAAAGATTCGTATATATCTTCTTGAATTATCTTGGTGACACATAGGCAGACATACACGGACACATAAACTCCGTCAAAAACATTAACTTCCCGTCGGAGGTAATAACAGCAGGCTACGGTACGAAAGTATATTACGCGTTTTGTGTTATTTCATGTAATGCGTTGTTTCATTCTCCATAAATTTGACAGTGTCTCTAGTAGTTGAGGCATATTTAATTTACCCATATCAGGGGCCATAAATTAGTTTAATTTGCTTTAACTTCATAAACAAAAGTGGCAAGAAGCTTAATCTTTATCAACTCTTGCTGACATTATAGGAATGATAGGATATGGTTGCAAAACGTTGAATTTTAAACACATTTTAGCGTTGATTTATTTTTTGACTTCCCTCAAGTAGAAACATAAATTGTGATACCTTTTAAAGCAGTCACCGTGTTGCTTTGTTTCCTATAGGTTTTACTTGTTCGGCGCTTCAGCCTCAAGCGATTTACTCACCATAATGGATCAAGCTGCAAGGTAGAGCTTTCGTCTGCCTCAAGCGTAATCAATTTGCGAGTAAGGCTCGTCATTCGATCCACAGCTGTGAATCGAAAGTCCAAGATTGAAGTACCAGACAGGTAATGCGAATGGAATTGAATTATCTCGTTCCAAATGAATGAATCCAAGGCACCTCTGAGTCTTACGTTTGACACGTTTTGATATCTCTGTGAACTAAGAAGGGCTGTTAGTTTCTTCCGATCAGTGAGCAGCACTGGATAAGAATAAAGCCTAACCCTTATTGTAAAATATCGTATCGTGGGTACAGTGAATAATTCAGGTTTGTCATTAAGAACATTTATAAACTTGAAGCTGTAGGTATGCTTTAGTAGTGTATTAAAAACTGTTGTTCTACCTTAATCGTGTTAATCAATAATCGGGTAGCTGAAAACTCTTGTGCAGGGAGGAGTAAAAAGGAAATAGACATATATTGTCGCTTGCCCAGTAAAGAATTAATTATAGCAAAGGTGTAAAATCAGGAAAAGACTTCATGTTTCCCTGTAGTCGCTTTGGAAAGATAGCCCATTCATGCAAAGAAGGTAGAGAGTGCGTGAGAAAGTAAATCAAATAATTTGCACGACTTTACAATGTCCAGGTCACTGACATGTATGTAGAACCTGATAACCGATAGCATCCCACCGCTCTCCTCCTTTTGACAGCAAAGGCTCTTACCGGAAAATAATAGGCACTGAACTATTTAATATTGGACGCCGGAGTATTCCATGCTTGAGACTGGAATATTCCTTAATGGAGACTGGGCTATTCTAGAAGAGAAGGTTGAGCTCTTAGAGTGAAAGCAAGCAAGAATATTTTTTGCGTAAGACTGGAATATTATTTAATGGAAATAGGACTATTTTGTGAGAGAACAGTGAAATATTACAGAAACTGAGATAATTAAAACCGTTAAACCTGAGAATTTTTAAACGGAAACTGGGTTGTTTTCAATGAAACAGCTGAGTTGTCAGTGTAAAAGGGAGTAGTATTTGAGACTTAATATATTTTCCTTAATGAAGGGATATTTTCTAACTGATAGAATTAAACAATTCACTGTTATAAATGCACTGAAAAGTAATACAGACTGAAACAATATTTCGCTCGTACTGGAATTTGTAATACATAATGACAGTTAGACTGGAGAGTACAGTATACTGTAATGCAAGCGTGTATTACAAGCTGCTCTGTTCAGTGAGAATATCAGCAAACCTTATTTACTTCTATCGTTCTCACTTTAAACACTGGACTCTTTCTGCTTTCTTCATTAAGTACGACACCGTATTGCTCCTTTGATGAATGAATTAATTAATTAATTCAATTTACTGCTTCGTTACTATTGCCCTCGGATGACATAGGTTACACAGGTTCACCCATCCTATGTGGCAGCTCTATGAGAAGCCCATAGGTTACCATAGCTTAGGCTAGTATTTCGAGACGTTTCTCTTTCATGCTCACTTGTACTCTGCTTTTTTTTAATTGTACTGACGATCTTGATTCTATTCTTCCTCTTCTTTCTCGACTTAACTAACTTACTGGAAGTGTCAGACAAGCCAGCTGTAAGCGGCTACGTGCAATGTGGGGATAACTCGCTACCAGCCCTCCTGCTGGTCATGGAATAATGCATCTCCTCTGCACAAAATGGGTGTTGTGAGTTACACCACCTGGACCTCGTCCGTAGAATCATCAAACTACCAATGCAATGCGCAATGATTTAGTTTGGAAACACCCCCGTGCATATGTCTATGGCTCTCATGACATAATATATGTCTCTCAATTCTTCCTCTTTTTCATCGTCATTGTTGCGAAAAAGAGTCTTAAACTTTTAAATAGAATCATGATTTTTGAAACTATTCCTTGCTTGTATCTTCATTTCCGGGTGTTGCGAGGCGTAGGAGAAATACAGTTTGATTTTAAATGTTCCAGTTCTCACGTGATTTCTCACTCACTTGGTCATTCCCATTAATACCAATAGTACTAAGTACTGGAATGCCTCGTGGCGTAAGACCATCACCCGCGGTGGGAGCAAATTCAATGCAGTTATTTTTTATAGCCAGCTGACTCTAATTCTTTTGGCATTTCCACATCTCAGTCAACCCACCTGACAGACTGAAAAAGATTGTGATGATGGCTTAACTTCTACTGCCTCTTTTTGGGTGGACAGATAAATAAACAAATTTATATACTTAAATCTTCAACGAAAACAGTATCACCTCTCTTCGCTTTGCTCGCTGGTTATAACAAAGGTGACTTTAATTGCAGAAACTACAATCTAGTGATGACCTCCATGTGAACTGACGCAATTCTGCTGTCGTCGCGTGTATGACGGCAGACATTTTGCTTTCCCCATAAAAAATATTTGATTTACGTTTGAACTTCATTTATTGACTCAATTTTCGATACAGTTCACCAGAATGAAATATATTCTAAGTGAAAAATAAGCTTCGGAGGCCCCTCTTGGTTTCATTGCTGGCTAGGATCAAACGCATGAAATGGCAATTAAAATGCTGAACTTCAGCTTCTTTAATGGGAAATTTATGTTTCCTTTGTGAAGTGGAGGGGCTGAGAGCTTTTGTACTTTAGCTTTGGAATCGTACAAAAGGGACTGTTTTATGTTTCAAGCACATTTGCATAAAGTTATTTTTCTCTTTCAAGAATAGAAAAACGCCGAGCGATAATGCGGTTTTCATGGCATTAAATCTCGTGTGCGATATGCTGGGCGACTCGACTAAATCATCCAAATTGCAGAAAAATTGTTTAGATTGAGCTCACTTAGCCTTCTGTTTGATGATAATGAACTCTTCAAGATACAATTTAATTGTGAACAAGCCATAGGGGTAACAATATTCTGTTTATATTACTATTTAATAATCCCCGCATGTTTATCACCCGTGAACAAAGTGAGAGAGGTGGTAATGTTTTGTTGAAGATTTAAGTAAATTATATTTATACATATTTGTATATTTGTCTGTCCATCAAGTAAATGGTCGAAGGAGTTGAGTTATGTTCATAATTTTTTGCGGGGAGTCTGATATGTTGCCCACGATGTGACCCAAAAACTGGGAATAGCTGGCCATAAAAAATAACGTCGACAAAATTTGTTCAACACCCAAAAACGGGTAAAAGGAGTTGAGCTATGTTCATGATTTTATGCAGGGAGTCTGTTGGGCTGTCCTGAATGTCACCCAAGCAAAACAGAAAAAAATACTATCAGTTGGCCATAAAAAATGACGGCAAATAAATTTGCTCTCCACCCAAAAACAGATAGAAGGAGTTGAGCTATGTTCATGATGTTTTGCAGGGAGTCTGGTGGGTTATCCGCGATGTGACCCACACCAGAAAACTATCATTAGCTGGCCATCAAAAATGACGGTAATGGAATTTGCTCCCACTGCGGGTGATGGCTTTACGCCATGAGACGTTCTAGTTTTATATATACACTAGCTGGACCCGTGAAACTTTCACGCGTTGCAAGGCCTTGCACAGACCCGTGAAACGTTCATATTTTAGCTTGGTAACATCACACTTATTCTTCAACACAGACTCGTCATGTGATATACCTAGTCGATCCTCTTGGTTG
>LQNS02015105.1:9199372-9210728 GCA_001587735.2 Parhyale hawaiensis
GAATTTCGGGCGTAAAAACAATAATTAAAAAGACCTTGCCTGTGGCCGAGAGATAAGTCATCAGCCGTATCACAGATACGCCAGCTGCCCGAACTGAATAAAGCTCGAATTTCCTTCTATTTATTAATGATGAAGAGCGTGACACAAAAGGTACGTACGTACTAGCGTATTAATATATAGATATAATTATATTTTTCCTGTCACGCTCTATGAGAATAAGATAGAATTTCGAGCGTTGAAGATAATGCGATTGTAGCCATGATACCGAAGCGGAATCGGGCTGACTTGAGGACATAAATTGATGTATTAACCTGAGCTCGCCTGCATGACCGTGTTCAATGATGTTCAAAGGTGGTCCCGGAAATGCCACATGACTGCGCCATGTGACATTGTTCAACTTCAACTTCAACTGCTGAATTTTCATTTGAGAAGCCCTCTGAAGCCCTCTGTGTCCTCTGAAAACAGAGGACATAGTGGGGGCTTTCCTCAGGTGATAATTTTCTGCCGTCATTTATGATGACTGCTCGGGCTCCTAGTACCATGCATTAAAGGAAATTCACTGAGAGGTTGAAATTTTATATTTACTACTATTCTTGTGCAGAGGTAGCAACAGCGCTGTGCTGCCGCACACTGATAACAATCTTTCATGTGATGTATTTTGTTCTCATGACAGAACAACCGACAGAATGCATACATTGTCTCTAAATTTATAGATGCTGATAATCATTATATTACAGAAATTTGCGTGCCAATGCAAAACCTACTTGCTGAAATCACGTGGGAACTGTATATACTGATGAATATCTTTTACGGGCGTTCAGTGCTCATATGTACCTAAAGATTATCCTTTAGTTCCAATGAGCAGAGAAGCTATAAATCAAGCGGGTGGAAAGTTCGACTTTCGTCATTGTGTTGTTTTAATCGAGTCAGAGCAGATTTATGTGTTTTGCTCTATTTTGAAGTAACAATGAGGTGTTTTCAAAGCTCGTTGGCTAGAAATCCTTTCACGACGAAGCAATCAATTGTCCGGAGCGGCCGGCCTCCTCTGTTGACCAGGACTTGATGAAAAACTTTCCCCTAAATCCTAGGGTAAAATAAGGAAACTTTCTCGGCTCAAACTTTTCCCTTCTAATTTACCTCTGCACTCATTCTTCTGAGTGTTTGCTGTACTGTAGTTCATGTTGCCAAGGGTTTATTGAACTACTGAAAATAGACACATCTGGGGACAGATTACCGTGCAGTATTTTTCTCATGACAGAAAAGGCTCTCTTTTTTTCTACAAAAAATACATATATTGACTAAACGAAAAATGTTTTCTCAACAAGCTTGCTAAATCTGTAATTTATATTGCCTTATAGGTACATAAAAACGGAATATTTTACCAAGCTTATCATTGTATTCGACTGTAATATAAGTCAAGTCAATACCTTAGCATTTATGGTATTTTTGTTCTCAATGAACGGACGCTGAGCTGAATGTTTTCCATAATTCAAAATCATCTAACAGTTTGCGTGGGATTGAAGTACTATTATAAAATATATGGTTTTCTTTATTCATTTTTTTATATATTCCATTTCTACTCTGATAGTCGTTTCAGTGAATTTTTCGATTTCAATATATTAGTGATATTTACACTGTGGTGTTACTGTACACAATGTCATTCTGAACTTGCTCTAATTTGCGTTATTTCACATTACTCTTAGCAGCACTGTTTAATTTTAACTCATTAATGTTACTAAATGATCAGTGTTAATGCTTTCTTCATAGGCTGCAGAATAACAAGGACTTTAGAGACTAAAGTCCAAGGAATTAAAGACCAGCATTTAATTACTTTTTCTATAGCAGCATAGCACACACTAATGATCTTCTAATCTGAAATTCCATTCAGACTCGTTCTTTTTCGGTTTAATAGCACAATCCATTGTACAGCGTTTATAGCATTAAGCTTCACGATTTTTGAGCTTTGGTTTTCAGAATTATTAGCTACCTACCGTTATAGCTTATTTTTCAGGAATATTTTTCAACGCAACGTGACAGATGTTAAAATGTTTGCATGAGGCGGTACTACCTCAATGTAGGACTTATTTCCTCTTAGAAATGCAATGGGAAAAAAATCCTTACAGGAATATAACAAAAAAAAATGGTATGATTAGGGTTAAATATACAAATCGCATTCCTGTTTCTGATAAAAATGAGGGAATTATTCAGGATGACAGAGCTTGCTGAAAAAAAGCTGACTTATTGTTTTTTATTATTATGGGGAAAATGATCCAAATTTTCTAATTTGTGTTGGCTGTACTTAGTTTCATGGTTAAACTGATAACGGAAAGAATGAAGAAAATAGATCAAGTTGTTTATATGCTGGCACCTAAGTTCATTTTAGAAAACGGTTAGACTGAGAGGGTATTGCTGTAGTGTTTTCCTTTTTTTTAATCTGATAATAATTTGTCTGTATGGAAGCCTTGCCTCTAAGATTACAACCCTAAACGTTCAAATTAAGATTCATAATTCTTGTGGCAATCGCATTATTTTAAATATAATCAACGAAGGAAAGGAGTTGGATTAGGGACACCTTTTTAAATGAAAGACATAAAAATTAGTAGCAGTTTTTATGAATAACTCCAGATTTACCACGGCACCGTACGGCGCTGGTCTATGTCGGACTCTGGCTAAGCTCTTCGGACTGTCGACTTCGTTCAACAGCCGCCCGGCGCAGAGACCAAATACTTCGTTGCCCATCGCAATCTTAAGCTCCATGGAGACACGCCAAGTCCGACATCTATCGTGCCTCCGCCTCCTTTTCTGACCTTTTCCTCTTTATCTTCACATATTACTTAGGTGGTGCTGATTTTAGTAATGTAATGTATGAAAAAATTATAAAAACTAATTTTGGCAGGCAAGCATAATTCGACACAAATGGCGTTTGTGTTTTCACTTTTCTCACGAGTCTTCTTGGTTTTGTAGATACTGGAATTACTCTTTACAAGCAGAGATAATCATGAAAAATTGAAGAGGTACTTTGCATTTTCATTAATAACTGCTTCCATTCCAAGCTTTCTACTACATCTTACTGAGCTGGGCATCCTTTTTTCGTGGGGTGAAGAGCAGAATGAAACCCAAAGTAAGAAATAAAAAGCACGAAGAGCAGCACAGAGACCAGTAATATTCAGGGTATAGGCATATTTCAGCATCACTGCAAACTGTACATCCTACAACATAATTAAGAATGCCAATTTAATATTGAATGGTACTATTACTCATACTTTCAACCAGATCAAAAGTCTAGAAAACCTTTTGTCCACATGCAAGTTTCAACCGACCCCTCATCGTCGGGATTAACCTTCTACTGCGACACTCTTCCCTCTTCTTTCTCATATACATTTATATATTCTACAAAATCAAATGAAGCATTGGAAGTTCAATTAGAGTTTGCAGCGAGGTAATTACTTCACCGTCATTCCGTAATTAAGTGCATCAGCCAACAATTAAGCGAGTCTTCTACTGAAGCAGACAATGACGTTCTTCGCAGTCTGCAACTGACTACAGCATATAGACCCAGGCAGGGTCTGTATGTGATGCGCAGCTGCACGAATGGGAGACGAAAATTTAAGTGATTTTTAGGTATAGAGAACGATACAGAAAACTCAGTTATGCACGGTAATTTTAGGTATAGAGAACGATACAGAAAACTCAGTTATGCACGTTAATGTTAGGTATAGGGAACGATACAGAAAACTCAGTTATACACGTTAATTTTAGGCATAGAGAACGATACAGAAAACTCAGTTATGCACGTTAATGTTAGGTTTAGAGAACGATGCAGAAAACTCAGTTATGCACGTTAATGTTTGGTTTAGAGAACGATACAGGAAACTCAGTTATGCGCGTTATTGTTAGGTATAGGGAACGATACAGAAAACTCAGTTATGCACGTTAATGTTAGGTACAGAGAACGATGCAGAAAACTCAGTTATGCACGTTAATTTTAGGTATAGAGAACGATACAGAAAACTCAGTTATACACGTTAATTTTAGGTATAGGGAACGATACAGAAAACTCAGTTATGCACGTTAATGTTAGGTATAGGGAACGATACAGAAAACTCAGTTATACACGTTAATTTTAGGTATAGGGAACGATACAGAAAACTCAGTTATGCACGTTAATTTTAAGTATAGAGAACGATACAGAAAATTCAGTTATGCACGTTAATGTTAGGTATAGATATCGATACAGAGAAATCAGTTGTGTATCTTGATTTTAGTTTTAGATACAGAGAGCAACAGAGAAAACTTAGTTATACATGTTGATTTTAGGTATAGAAAGAGATACAGGAGAATCAGTCGCTCATGTTGATTTAAGATATAAGTAGTGGGTAAAGCACCCAAATCCCGGTTTTTGAGGGTAACCTACCCTCGCAGCTACCCTCGCGCGCGAGCTTCCGGTTTGTAACGGCCAATGCACTACCGGTTTTGCGGGGGTTAGGGGGGGGGAGGCGCAAACCGGAGTGGGCGGGGCCTGGGAAACCGGAAGGGGCGGCGCGATGACCCGCCGGCGCGAGGGGAACCTACCCTCAAAAACCGGGATTTGGGTGCTTTACCCACTAGTGTTATGTTCGTACATATTGAGACCGATACAGAATATTCAATTGTGCTTGTCAAGTTTAGATATGGAGAACGAATCAGTAATGCGTATTGATTTTAGATATACGTAGAGAACAGTGCACGACAATTAATTATGAAAACACTAGTAGTACAGAGTAACCATAGATGGAATTTTTTGCTGAATTGTTTTTCATTTGACTATTTCCAGATGTTGATAATGGCCTTGAAGGCCAATTTTATAGTTGCGAACTTCAGATTCTTTTAAAATATCAGTCATTCTTTCTCTGAGAGTTTTTACCCTTGCCATTCTCTTCTTAATTAACTATGAGTGTTGACTTTAGGCTTAAAACACGACGCAGGAGAATCAGTTGTAAATAAGAGTTAAAAATGTAAGCTTACCGAACATACCTTTCTAATAGAGATTGAAAATCATCTAAAAATAAATGCAGTGTACAGTAGTACTTGGTTGCTTGAATTCAAGTTATTACTGAAGTTGTTTCGACTAACGAAGCATACAAATAATGACACAACAACTAACTAACAGATGTTAGAAGCTATTCGATTAGGTTAAGCCAACTGAAATCTCATTGTGCGGCATAAGACTTGGTTCGTGGAGGCTCACGGGTAACTGATGCATGGCCATGTTCGATTGGGCACTATATTGGAAATTTCAGATAGGTGTATTGGCCTCGACCCGCTCAATTGTGTTTCAGTTATTGACTCTTAATAGATTACCTCTGAGACTTCAATATGGCTCTGCAGACTAGTGTTTTCTACAGGCTCAATGTAATCGCGTTGCTTCTAACATTTGCAACACGATTCACAATGGCAAAGCCAAAGCTTCTGCCTGAAGTTTCGGACAAGTCAAGCCTCAAAGATTTAATTTTGGTGCCCAATCGAATCTACCCTACTAGTCAACGTCCGGAACTTGAATCAACAAGTCGAAGCCAGGCCCCCTGTTTGAAGATTCGGACTAGTTAAGCCTCAAAGGCTTAATCTCGATGCTCAGGCGAACCCGTCCATAATCTCTCATATTTTTATTTTTTCAGTGGAGTATCATATTTTTTTCACACTATAACGGAGCCCGTGTACATTGAACTGTAGCCCTCAATTTCTTCTGCTTTGTTTAATGCAATAGCTGTAGAACAAAGTACAACGGAAGGCTGATTTCGTGAATAACAGCTTTTTGTGTTAGCGTAATGCCTTGTCCTGAAAGATATTTTAGTTCCTGAGACGTATTTTCACTTCAAAACTTACTTTAGTGTCAAGATGTCTAAACTTCCAACTTTGTACTCCCGTGCTGCATCCTGGCTACGAATGTGACGCTATTAAGAATATCATGAGCCACAAGCAAAGTCAATATAATATGGAGTAAAAAAATAATACTTGCAAAGTGAACTTCATGTCTTCACTTGGAGACTGTCTGATTGCATAGCTTCCAGTAAAAAACAGTTTCTTGCAAGTTGAATGTACTCCGATCTTATTCTGGAAGCGTAACGTGCGGACCATTGGACGGACGGATGGATAGACTGACGGACGTCCGTATGGACCCATAAGCAGAATTATACATATTAATAGTTAATAGTTATTGAGCGACCTTGTAAGTTTCAGGACGGGAGTTTACACAGCTCACATCTTTCATTCACTGATCGCCATTTGCTTAGCCGATCACACTGTATGCTGCGGAGGAGTTCAGCAAACTGTGTGAACAGCTAAACATAATGCTGTCCAGTCCAGGAAAGTGCAGATAAGCACACTATTTGGGCATGATATAAGGAAAAGTGTCCATATATACGTTCTTTATACAAATCGAGCTACACAGTTTCAAAATGATCGACTAAATTAACTAATCCACTGAATTTTATACCTGATTACTTTCAATAGTAAGTAACATTGCAATCAATTTCTATGACTTCGAAACTTTCGATGTTGAGTATTTTAACTACTTAGCTAACAAAGATTTATGCCACGCCAATGATATCTATATGTCTTTTAAGTTTTAAGGATCGTGATGTAACTAAGTATCACTTACATGCATCTACTCACTTATCACTTTTATCTACTCACTTTTATCAGAAGTCGCCTACATTCATTGGCTGTTGCGCTTCTCATCATTAACTATGTCCTTGAAATCCTGATATTCATGGTTTTGCAAAATATTTCTGCATGCATTTATGTATGTGCGTGCCATCATTATATATATTTAGAAACTTTAATGACATGGCTATGTGCTTTATGCAGTTACCCTCAGTAAATATGCGTGCGAATTCTCGTTGCCCATGCTTTCATTAAACATGACTCTATGCATTTATTCACTTGCCATCATTAAATATATCGTACAATCCTTAACGCTCATGCTTTCAATAAACATCGCTTGCATGCATTGAAGTATCGGCCATCAAAGAGAGCGTCAGTTTAATTTCCGAATCATTTGCGTTGATGGAACGTCAGTTTAGTTTCAATAGCCATTAGCTGGCAGTTTCTGAACGCCGCTGATAATTGCTCGTTAATCTGGTGTAATTCCGGTGGCTTTGCTGGTGCAGCGAAGCCTCAGCTAATGAGGAAACTTAGTTCTTTTAACGAGAGATAGAAAACTGATCGCTCGTGGCACCTCAATGAGAAGGTCAACTCAAAACAACGGGTCGTGTTTTCTCCCCAACTTTTTGGAGACGGACTTCGGCGCTGAACCAAAATAGAAGATTTGGATAACAAGAAAGATTTCGAGCGAAAAGTGAAGGGCTTTAGAGACTCTGGGGGCTAACTGAAAAGAAAAAGGCACACTGAGGTATTTGCTCCCTACTAGAAGAAAATGGGGGATTTAGAAACCACATTTTTACTAAAAGGAAGAGGGTATTAGAGATATCAGACTTGCGCACAGAGTTGAATAAAAAATTCCTTGACTTTTTTTCGCCATCACAATATTAAAATATGATCTCGTCGTTAATTATTTGATTTCAAACAAGTTTAGAGATGTAGTAATTTTGCTTCTTCCGTCAAAGAAAAGTCGATGTGACCGCACTTGTTCATATTGCAGATATGTAGATCTCCACTGCCCCATGCACGGCTGCACTCATCCACAAACAGTCAATTATAGAATCAGAGACGGAAGACTCATACCACCAATGCAATCTCTCGACCTTACCCATTTCTGGTTAGGGTCAGTACTGCCGCAACAGCGATTAAGCGACAGAAATGCTGGCTCAGCAAATCAAGACCCACAAGAATTCACCTGCCTGGCACGGATGCGGTCCACAGGACTAACACCCGAGAGTATGACACTTTAACGTTCTGCCACAGCCGGTATGAATAAGACAACAATAATTCAGGTAGTAGAATATACAATTTCACTGCATAAATCGATTTCATTTCAGACTTTACTAAGCCTTTCGAGTCTAATTTGTTTCCTTGCAGCTTTATGCTCCTGGTAATGATGTATTGTTATGTTTTTTCGGACTTGCTGTGCTCTTCTACTTTTGATCAAGCTTGAGACTATATAACATCCAGCATTTGTTCTGCAGATTTTTCGATGCGCTTTCGATCTTACACTTTTTGCCTGAAGGCTATCTAGAAATTATCTAGCAATCGTTTACCGCTAAGTTCGACGCATGCAAGCATTAAATTTACTTTCAAATCTACTCATTTCAATGAAGATTCGAACTCTGCACTGTATTATATGTTGGGAAAATTCTACAAGAAATTACTGTGATTGTAAATGGCCGAATATTTGCCAGATACTCTAACGTAGCTTTACTTCATACTAACTCTTTGTACCTAAATTTAAGTATTTGAAATGTGATGATACACACCGTTACCTGCTGCTAAAGTTTCTACCCTCAGCAATTTCGGGGGAAAATGAATTTTTAATATTCATCTTAGTCATTTACTTACCGATCAACATTTTAATACAAGAAATGATCGTTATAATTTACCAACGATACAGCTAGAAATAAAGAGGCATTCACAATTTTTCAATGTGTAAAAGCTTTTTATGATCTTCCCGATGCTTTACTCCAACCAATGCCCCATTTACATAGCTTTTAACTATACGTATAGAAAATTTTGCGTAGGCTATTACAATGACGTGTAAGTGTCCTGTGCCGAAGAAGCAGTTATGGCTTGTCATGGGCTAGTTTCCCAACTTTTGGTATTTTATAGTGCTTAGTATTTTACATTTAATAATTGTATTGTGAACTGGAAGCGAATTAAGAGTACAAGTCAGACATGGCCGTTCCAACGTCGCTTCACCGTTCGGTATTTGAGGTTGTTCAACAAAATGCCAATAGCATTGAAGCTGTGCAGCTCAAAACGTACTGGACTCCTATTTAGTAACAGCGTCAGGCAAACTAGCTTAACTAATCACTAATTATTCACTGTAGCAAATCGTAGACTGCGCAAGTTATCCTCTTAGTGGAAGCAAATTAAAAATTTGGTATCACAAGTTCATGCTAGGGAAGGGTATAATGTTATGTGTCAATTTGAAAAGTTGAAAACCTATGTCGAGAGTTCTCCCGTTAATACAAAAAATTGAATGTAAATATGTATAGCACGTTATTAGAAAAAGTATCAACTTATCTCAAACAGAAACGAGAATAGGAGCAAAGTACCTGGGACAAGCCGTATCCTAATTGGTGCTTGAATTCTGTTAAAATTAGAATATTTTCTATGTTGTCTTACTGTTTTAGTACCTCGCCTGAGCAGTTAATATAAAGAATGAAATATTTCCAGAACTTTCAAAATACGAATTAATATTAGAAATGACGGCGATGCAGCTGGCGCTAAATATTTTACAGCGTCATCGTGCAGACCCTCTGGCTGCTTAACAAACTTCCTTGGTATATTGTAAATGCCACTACATAGTATTGAGCTTATAACATATAAATTCCTGGCGTCTCACAGCTACTACAGGTGCCGAATCAATGAGCTTTGCGCAGTTACGAGCACTGTGGAGAAATATTGTTTCTGGCTCTCCGACTGGCCCTGGAGACAAGAAGCAACACCTCCAAACACATCGATCGGGTGGCGAGCATAGCACACCCTGGACCTCGTTTGCCAGTAGAATGTTGTACTGAAGACAAAAATTTCCACCAAAATTTTCAGAAACAGCATCAACACCCGGCTTTCTATAATTACATACTATTGTTGCTAGTCAAATAGCATACGGATTGCATTAATACTAAGGTACGCATAACTTATTTACCCGTCTTTGGTCCAGTTTAGACCATAAATACTGGGCTTGTAAATGTAGCAAGCACAGCACCCTGTGCTCATAATTCGTAGCAGAAACTAGAGCAGTCAGTAAATGAAGAATGACTGCCGTAAAGCAGACCGAAGGTCAAGGAGATGAAGGCGGTCGGTCTTTGAAGCCTCGGCTGCGGTAAGTGATGAGACAACTGAAGTCCGAGGAGTACTTGGCTAGGTGTTTATGGTGCATAACCTCCACACTAACGCTTTGTGATTGCTACGGTCGGGTCTAGAGACCCAGTTTCATATATTTCTTTCGGCAGGCTACAGGAGAGCTGCCTTCGGGGTAACCTCAGCCCGCTGGTCAAATTTAATTTTGTTCTCGAATAGATTAGCTTAAATTAGATAGCTGGCAGTAGCATCTATGGACCAACTGGTTCATTCCGAGTGAGGACCTAAGACTCAAGTTCAAGCCCTCTGACAGCTGTTGCCGTTGTGTTGAAATAAAATATCTAAATATCTAATGGAAAACCTCAGCCAAGGAAAAGATTATCCAGTATGACGAGTTGCAACAGATTAAATATTATATAGAATTATTTACTTTGTTGTCTTGAAATGAGCTTCATTATATAATAATGATAGTTGTCACGATATGAGTATAGGTAGGTATCACTGTGGGCTACATTTCAGCAATAGACGGGAGAATATGAAGACATCAATGTACGAACTCAAAATTAATAGGGGTTAAACTTAGAATATTTTTTATGCTCCGTGAAAATAAATAAAAAAAATAATACTGTTCTTCTGCGGAATTTTTACGGGTTCCAGCTACAGTAGCTATAATAAATGTTCTGCTCACGAAAAAACAGTGAAAATATTTCCCGGTAGTTTTGAAGTTGCTACTGGAGTTGCCGTGATTGTCGTTAGGGACAACAGCTCACTGAATTTGGTCCTAAGCATTTTTAATGGCATCGTGTATTATCACCATTGTGCAAAGGGCTGAGAGAGACTGGTATATATCACAATTTCGCAATCTTTGGACGTAAATAACATTATTTATGAAAATGAGGCAGAACGAAACGTTATGGTATTTTTGAAGATTCCCAATCAGTAATTTAGAGGCATTAATCAGCTGCCTACGAGTAAATAGTGAACAGTATCGGATAATATCGGATAAATGCTTGAAATATCCGACTGGGTAATTTACTTGACGGCGTCCAGAAGAGAAACGATTGCCCATCACATATAACTCGCTCTTTGGCCTTCTGATGCTCACGAAGAGCAGCTAAGGATACTCTTCAAACAGCGCGTGGGGTGCGTAACATCACCTGGACTGCGACCGCATACCAAGAACATGGTAACTAACCAACTAACCAGTGAATTTATTTCGTTTGTAAGAGTATCAGTGCACTTAGCTACCTATACTGAGAGCGTTTCATACTTTTACTAGCTGGACCCGTGAAACTTTCACGGTTTGTAAGGCCTCTTAGACAGACCCGTGAAACTTTCAACACTGGAACTTAATATGTGATATATTAAGTCCATCCTCTTGGTTGATAATAATATCCAT
>LQNS02015105.1:9211412-9229763 GCA_001587735.2 Parhyale hawaiensis
AACTCAATAAAGCGCAAAACAATGAAGAATGAAAAACGAAAATCGCCAATATATTTGCCTCTCGCGTTAGCTGTAGCACAGATACCGGATTTTGCATGTAAGGCCAAATGCGAGTTGAACAGTGAATTCTGGCGTAACACACAAAGGAAGGAAGAAAGGAAGGAACGAACGAACAAAGGAACGAAGGAACAACGCTATTAATATTATAGATTATTAAATAAATTTGTACTGCCATACTCAGGCAGTTAGCACAGTAGTTTTATTTACAATTGCAAGAAGGCACTATTGTACAAACCTTGCCCACTACAACAGAGACAGAACACCTTGTATTTCAAGTATTAAAGCAGACTGGAGAGGCAGAGAGAGAATGTGGCAGGAGGATGGAGGTGGCACAGAGACAAGCTTTGTCGGCTTAGGAAGATCAGGAGCCAAAGAAGCAATCTGACGAGCTGGTGCGGCTCTGCGACGCAGGACCTCGTCCCAATTCTGCAGGGACATCTTGGTCAGGCTGTACCAGCTAGGTAGTGTTCTTGTGGGCTTTTGGTTCATATTGGGATGTGGCCAGCGTGGTTTGCAATTCCGCAGGGACATCTTGGTCAAGGTGCACAAGGTAGTGTTCTTGTACCAATTTTTTATATTAGGTATATTGGGTATGTTGCCAGCGGGATTTGCAATTTTGCAGGGACATCTTAGTCAAGGTGCACAAGGTAGTGTTCTTGTACCAATTTTTTTATATTAGGTATATTGGGTATGTTGCCAACGTGGTTTGCAATTCTGCAGGGACATCTTGGTCAAGGTGCACAAGGTAGTGTTCTTGTGCCAATTTTTTTATATTAGGTGCATTGGGTATGTTGCCTGCGTGGTTTCAATTAACCAGGGGTAGTTTAGTCTGGATGCACTAGATAGTGTTCTTCTTTTGCCTTCTTATATTGGGTGTGTGTCAAGGGTGTTCTACATTGATTCTGTAGGAATAAATTGGACAGGAAGCACTAAGTAGTGATCTTGTGGTCTTGCTTATATTGGGTATGTGGCTAGTATGGCTTGCACTAATTCTGCCGTGATATCGTGGTCAGGATGCACTGTGTCCTAATAACAAGCGAACTGCGAACTGAGATGCATAGACATTTTGTATGTGGATTTATGGTAATAGTGGGATTTGTTAAACAAAGTTATAGTGTATTACAATGTATTTTGCTCTTTTAAGCAAACAAATAAACCGATAGGAATACGCCTTATACCTATAAGACGTTCTGCACATCAGATAACGTCACGTAACATTAGTAAACTAATGTCATGCGAAGAATTTTTCTTATCATAAACGTAGGTGCTCCACTGCAATGCATGCTCAGTTACTCGCGCCAGTATACAAATAATGTGGAGGAAGATGAAGAGAAAAATGGCAAATGATTTAAAATGAATAGTGCGTTAAGATCTTATTTGCTTTATGTGATACTACAAAGTATATAAACCATTCTGATAGGAAAACACAGGTTTACTTCTTTTTATTATCAGGTAAGTTAGTGTGAACGTTCCCATAAATTTCTATTCTTACTCAATTGCGCCATGGGATTAGTTGTTGACCGTTTGTGATGAAGCTGACGTTACTGAGATTCTCGTATAACTCAACGAATTACTGTGTTTCAAGAAGATAAGTCTCCCTTGATCAGGGGCTCTCGATCGTAGATTGATCTAGCTATTACTGCGCAAATTATCTGACCATGTTATATCCCTCGAAATATTGTTACGGACGCTCTGTAGATTGAACATTATCCACTCACAAAATGCCTCATAAGGAAAAGTAGACAATACCGATGCTCCGGATCTATCTCAGATTATAACCTTCTGGGCAGCACTGAAGATCAGCAACCATCTCCAGAAAAGTACCTTCTATGGGACAATGCGACACCCCTTCTACATGGACGATATACTCGCAAGATCAGCCACCGGGGTTTGCAAGAGATGGGACGGCTTCTTAGCTAACAGTGGGCCAGTTAGGGAGGATCTCTCTTGGAAAGACGACTCGGGATGAAGTCCATTAATCAGTCTAAGGAGCGGAGCAAAACAACAGACCCTCGTGCTGGCCTCCCACAATGCCCTCTTCAGAGCCCTTGCAGCTCAACAGAGACTCGTGTCTTCTTTGATAACAAGAGCTCTGTTACTTGCATTTGAACAGCTGCTACATATTCTATGGGAGCTAATTGTATTGAGCTTGACTGCTACAAGGCAGGAATGATACGGTCGTGGCCTTGATGTTGCTTCAATCCTAACTGATCGTTGGAATGGATTTGGAGCAATTCAACTTCGGTACTATTCGAAGCGCCAGTTTGTACCCTATCATGAATTAATATAGGGTAATTTATTTAATCTAACATGAGAGTTTTGAGGGTCTTAACCGGTTTGCTACTCGCAGTTTTGCTTATTAAACCAGATAAAAAGCATTGACATAGGCCTAAAAAAAGTCAACAACGCAAGTCCAAAAACATTTTTATATTGCGTTACAATTTGCCACGCCTTAACCGAACATGACACATACTACTGTACTTCGCCGATTTACTTTAATTAGAAAACCCAAATTCTTTCAGTGGTTAGCAGGTGTCCCATGTGAGGCTTTAGTCACGAGCAGTGATAGTTTTCCCAATCAGGACAACATTATATGAAAGGTATCACCAGCACTGCAAGGCTAATAGGAGGTCGGTAAAAATAGGATATGTACAATCCTTACCGCATGGCTAATACGAGACCATTTACCTAATGTAAAGTTAACTTGCTATGCGTGTTACGACATTGCCCACAGCCTTGTCTCAGCGTCCGGCACTGTCTGAACAATATTGCCTGTTTATCTATGCATAAATATGCGATCGCAATCTAAAGTCTTTCCTCACTCTTCCAAGAGCCAATAAATTTATTCATGGCACTAAATAACCATATTCCGAACTTGATATTGCCAGCGAATATTGCTGGACAAATTTCTGCTTCCTCCGACACTTCCTTTTCCACGCAATCGTTCAAGAAATAGAGTGGTCTCCCCCGTGACTTGGCGGCCTCCGTTTTCTGACACCTTCGAACTAGAAATCTGACGCTGATATCGCGAGTTTGAAGCCCGGCAACATTACATGAATAAATTGACCAACGCTGTTGGTCAGGTGAGGATTTCTATTTGATCGAGAAGCGCTGCTATGTTTGGAGGAGGCATGAAGTGTTGGTTTTTACATTGGTATGCCGAAAATATGCAGTAATATTATTGAAATTTGTTTCAGTACTATACAGGGTTTCTCTGTCTCTCTAGCATTAATTGTTATTTAAACAATTATTGTTGAAGTTAGTTAAATAATGAGTTTTACCCTTACGTATTCGCAATGTATACAAATGCATATATTTTTTAATTCCTGATTTCGTGTGATGTTTTGCTAACGTTCATCCTGATACTCTACTTTTGGTACTTTTTTCCTCTAGTTTTTTAGAATTTTCCTTAAATTATAGGTTGATGGGAATGAAGCGTACTTATAAATCAGTGCCTGTACGCGTTGTTGGCACTCTAAGATGTTAGTAACGCCAAATAACAATGGTTAATAATGAATAGCATAAAACGCAGTCAGAATATGAATTTATTCTGGATGCCGTACAAATGTACTACTCGCTGTTAATTTAACCCATTAACAGGATTTCTTGCAAACACTCGCTGGCATTTTCGATATACGTCGTTTATTAATTTAATTCTTAAAAAATATTACATGTTTTGACTTGATGTAGCTATATCGAAATATATTAAAAAATAAATGCAGCATAACTCTTTTGTATCGAAATAACTGATGGGAAATGAAGCGAATAACTTTTTATGCAATAGCTTAGAACAGAAGTTTAACACGTTCATTGCCTTGCACTTCCCAACAATTATCACACGACAATGCCGCCATTATAAGTGGCCGTTTACGGTGCTTGTAATTGATACTGCTGAATAGCTTAAAAAAAACTTAGCGTTATTATAACACGTCACATTTCGTTGCGACTGTGCATGAAGTTGAAACATCGACTGAAAAAATTAAATGAGGAACAGAACTTGGAAGTTATCGTGCTTTTTTTTTCTAATGCATACCAGGTCTGTTTCAATGCTTATTATGAAAATATTTTACAATGTACTCGTTGTTTGAGAAGCACAGCTTTGCATTTAAATTTATGCAGTAGAGGGATGCTAGGGTGTTGCATTTGCATGCTCAACCTCGCTGCTCAACCTAGCACGTTCGCCTCTCCGTCCGACAGTTAAATTCCTGCTATACTTAGCTTGCAGTGTCAGCGTTTCTGGCATTCACTCTCCACTGTGGAGAGATTGACCTAATCACTAATGTGGCCTGTGGAGGGAGGAGGGAGGAAAGGTTGACGTATTACCTTCCGTCTCCGTGACTTACTGCAGCCGTGCATTCCTCTGAGGCGTAGCGGGCTGCTATTTGCAGCACAAACCAGTGCATGTGGAATTCCCATCACTTGGTGATGAGGTGAAGCTGCCTATTACAGGGCGATGCACTACTTCTGATTATCGCTTGAATTTGACGCAAGAAGGAAGGATTTTCAGTGACTGCAAAAAATCTTCGCTTGTTAATGGTAACTTAGTCAATAATTGGAGCCAGCAGGAGACTGCAACTGCGCGGGGACTGGCCACAAAGTTGTAGTTTCCTTTCAATGAGAAATGAAATAAAAATAAAAGCCTCAAAATCCGTGCATCTCAAGTCATTCAAAACATTCCGCAAAAGTCATTGCCAACTCATCAGTTTTACTTACGCTTTCCAAAAAATTTCCCCATAATCTGATAAGATTCGGGGGATTTCCTAGGTTTGAACGTCGTAGCGTTCGATAGATACCGAAGTCTGCAGAATCTCTTCACTAAAATACTGCAAATATACTCAGGCAAATGGCGGAGAAAGTTTTAATTGATTTCTTTTGGGCTTGAGACTTTTTCTCAGCTCGCTTCAGTGACGGGACTCTGGAGACATCTCCCTCTTTTGCTACCAAGCGGATTTTGCTGATAAAATTTGAAATGAGTGCCTACATTTGATCTTAAAAAAGTAAAAAAAAAATGCACTTTACATGAAAATTTAATTTTGGTAATGATCAAATCTATAGAAATATGAGTTTCACTTTAATCTACTTTTAAATTTTCGACATACATAGATGTATCTTGTTCGTTTTAAGCTCCAATTTAGCTTAAGTTCAATAACGTTACAGTCATTTATTGCAACAAACACATTAAATGAAATTCTATGCACGGTAACTCAAAATTATCCATATTTATTAGTTTGTTACTAAAGCATGAAAAACTTAGAAATTTTTGACCTAACGTTATCCTACACTAGGATTGATTCGTCTACGTCAAAGCAATGCTTGGGTTATTTTTTTATGGGTAAACTATCATTCAATCGCTACCTGTTTCAAAAACCGAATATCAGTGCATTTTCGGTAATTTGTAATTCCAAAATTCTTAAGGGAATTAAGGTTGTTGTTGTTGTTGCGCTTTTCATCGCGTAAAACAAATGAAACAACTAATGGTAAAAATCAATCTCGTTCGGGTTAATTATTTTACAGCAAGAATGATTAGATTTTATAAGCTTTTCTTCTCCTAAAACGAACGAGCTTCAATGACTCTAAAAATCGCAGTTGATTTCCTCGTGCAGCATAATTAGAGGCACGAGATGAAGAGGTTCGAGAGGGCAGGGTGGCGTGAACGGGCCCGCTTTGTATGGCTCTCCGACTTGGGCGAACATCATCGTCCTTGTTGAAGAAGCTCTTGACCGCCACTTCATTTTAATGGAGTTTTTGGTGTATGAGCGAGCACTTCTCCATTGTAGAGAGGGCGAGAAGGTCTCCTCAAGAGGGTTGGACGGACCACTTGGAGTACAGGTCCTTATATCGGTGAAGGCTTCATTCCTTAGCCCTATGAAACGCGTGAGATGGATGACGCTTATTTCTGTAAAATAATGGGACTTTATTGGCTGATCCTTCAGTCGTGGTAACTGGGTGCCAATAACATATTCAAATATGCTAACTCTTTTGTCTCATGCTAACATAAGCAATAGTACGAATAGTGGGTATTATAGTCCGTAATATCTTCGACGATTAGCTTACTTCTTATTGCTGAAGAAGTGAGTTGTATTCATCTCTGAAAAGTAATTAAGCTTCATTTCCGCTCCAGAAGCGGTAGTTGGATCAATAACAGGCGTTGGAAGCTATATTATTAGAAATCATATTCGGTATGTCGCCAGTCAATTATATTTAGATAATTTTCTTCAAATACAGTACTCGAGAATTTGTACTAGCTCACTATTGTGACCTGATTCAAGGTCGGTAATCGAAACTTGCATTCCACGCTGATTTTTCTTTTGCAAGAGTCCACCACAGCTCCCAAACGTTTCAGTACATCACTGCACTTGTGCTTTTCAGTTTTCAGACATACCAAACCTATGCACGACTACCGCCTTTATAAGCATCCTAAAATCGTACGTAGTAGTTTCCATTGGAGCAGATTTTTTTCCCAAAGATTGTCACAGTAATGAGAGCAATAGCAATAAATAAACTCTCGCTGCATGTGCGTTTCTTCATTATTTTGTAAAACAAACTATCAAGCATTAAAAGTGAAAAAAGTCGCATGACAAAAGTTTCCTAAAGCTTATGTAGGAGTTTCATTAGCCAAATTTCAAGCAGTTTCGAAATAATCTGATTCGATTAGATTTAACTTATCCGGCGCTTCAATATACTGACGGTTCCACGGGATGGAATTTTCAGCCGGCTCGGGCGTAATCGGTTTATGATTTAGACCTGAATTTTCATCCAACTTGGCGACTCGAAAGCTCAATATTAAGCTTTTAGAAAAGTTGAATTTAATGGGATAAGATTATCTCGAGGAGAGGCACCCATTATTTAGCTCTTCATACTAGTATTTTTTTATTCTCTATTTCTTAGCAGTGCTTTTATAACTTTTATACATACAGAAAAGTCTCTGTAACAGTAAGTTTACATTAACGCTACCTGTCAATGGCAAATATAGTTAGACCTCTGTTCAGATTTACCTTTAACAGGGAAATATAAACTTACGCTGTTTTTCCGTGTAAAACAGTTACTTGAAACTCGAGCTTTAGTGTTGTTAATGACATTGATTTCTCTTGAGATAACAACGCAGTCATTCACTCAGTTGCATCATCGTGGAAATTTGCTGAGCCAAGGGAAAATTACGCGGCGGAAGCAGTTGGACAGCTCGGGGTCGTTTTCTGTACGTGTCTTCACTTTTTTCTTTCGGTGTCGGGGTTTTCCCTCTAGACGCGCAATTTAGGGGGAAGCATCGCATGGATGGCAACATCAGATTAGCGGCCAGAACTCATTACGGATAAATAGAAGCTGGGACAGGAAATTGTGTTCTGTCTCATACCTTATGCTGAAAGTCGCACGACTGTTGTGTACGTCGTGTGTATGCAAGGAAGAGACGGCGAAAATTGCAGCATCCCCCGTGTTTATTCTGGTGCAAAATGAGGTATATACACAGGGAGGTGAAATTAAGCTTAAAATAGCGGATTATAACGGGTTACAACGCTGAAAATTTTGTGTTTGTGAAAGTGGTGGAAGCTGGATACAAAATTGCAGCTTGTCTTGTTGTTTTCGATGAAATATAAGGTACCTAAATGTGGTGAAATTAGGTTCTAAATAGAAGGTTATGTTAAGCCCAAAGGGTGAAACTTTCGCAACCATTAAGTATTCAAAGCTAGGATCATATACCTGCAGCGTTTTCGTGTTTTTTTTTTTTTTGCGAAACGAGGTGCAAACTGAGATGCATTAGCCTTTAAATAGCAACTTGCATCGTGCTATGATGATGAAAATTTCGAGCCTTTGAAAAGACAAAAAAGAATTTAAAATTAGACATTAAACAGGGAATTTTGTCATGTCACGACACTGAAATTTCGTAACTTTGTCAGCGACCTCTGCTCGATGCGCAGGACAACACATTTATTCGCATATGTTTATTCACCTTGTTACGTCTAGATTATTCCGGTAATAAGTCACCCCAACCTTTATAACAAATTTACGCGGAGTAAGTTGAGACATAGGAATCACCCTCTTTGCGTGAATTGAGTTCTAGACTTCCCGGCAATAAATCATCCCACCAAATTTACACGAAGTAGGTTCATGCAAGACGAACAGGACTGTAATTGTCATAATTCAGAGGCGTGCAGTTGTTCGGCGCATGCGCAGTGCACTGTCCGTCAAAGACGACACTGTGCCGCCTCCACAGTTGCTGGACTCAAGCACAGTAATGGCACCATTAGTTGAACAGCGACTAATGGCTATGCAAATTTCTGCTCCTGAGACGCAGTGATACTAGCAAAGGATTAAGGCGACGGTATTTGAGCCTCTGTACAAGGAAAATTAGCATAAATGATTACTATGTACTTATCCAATACTTCTGTGCTAAGCTCAGTTAATTACGGGCACAGGATTGGTGGACAGTGCGTGTTGCTGATATTCATGTGCTAATTATATATTAGTAGACGACCGGTGACCCGTTGGGTTGTCATTACGATCGTCTTCGCTTTCGCAAAAAAAAGCAGGTGCTTTTTAGCTGGGCATAAACCACCCGCTATTCGGCCGTCCTCTTAATTCTGCCCGTGAAGGCCCGTCCGTTCACTATCAACAGATTCTTTGCTTCTCTAACTAATATTCAACGCCCAGGTTGTAAGCAAAGTCTAATTATTATATGTTACGTATTTCAGTTGTATTGCCCATGGAACCGCTGAATTGATCATGCCCGTTCTTGAGGCCCAGCTCAGTTTCACTTCCGTATCACAGATACAATCGAATTAAAGAGCTAATCCATGGGAAGAATGCGACTGCTTCCCAACACCTCGAATTTCTTCTCGTGTAAAAGTGAAGAAGCTTGATCAAACAAGACACAAATAAACAAGCAAGACACAAACAAGTAATTCCGGTTCACAGACTTTTAGTATAATTTAGATAGATATGTACTGCAGAAATTTTAAATACATAGTTCTATGTGCTCCAGATTCGATTTCATTGACGATGTATAAATCAGATGAACATCTTTCGATAATTATGTATGGCATCACACTGTAGACAAAAACATGATCTTTTTCGCAATTCTTAATGCAAATGCGTTGCTTTTCTCTAAAAATTTTGACATTCCCAATACCAATCTAAAGGTATTACCAATTTTCGCTTGTTTTAGGTCGCAAAACAGATGATCTATTATGACTTTATAAGACGATGAATACTGTAAAATTCCCCAGATATTACGTTTCTTGTGATTTTTGTTGTCATCATTTTCCTCTTAAACTTCGAATCATATTTTCCTTACTGTGATTCCACCAAACTATCAATTATTTCCATTAGAAATCGACGGATCCCGAGTAATGACGGAAAACGGCTCATTAGAAATGTATTTTAAAGTCTTAAATTTTATGAGAATCTTTTGATATAATTTGTTGCTTTCAATTTCCCTTAAAATAACAGTGCCGTGAGAGCGCGTCAATCGAGGGAGGCGTTTCCTTTCTGTGCTCGAAAAACCGCGCTATAGTTCCGAGAAAACATTTTTAGTGATACACGATGGAACTTTTGTTCACAATGCCTTCTACATGTTGTGTTAATAAAGTTAACAACTTTCCCCTCTTCTACAGGGTTTTTATCATACTTACAGATACGCACAGTAGGTAATGAACGCAGCTCTGCTTTCGACACTTACCTGGAAGAAAAAGAGAGGCAGTTAATTAAGGCGAATATTTCAGCTAATCGATAAAATCGCCAATATGTGTTATTTGTGCAAACTTGATCACGGTGCTTTACTACAACTTAACTTTTGCTACGCATGTGAGTTTCTAAGATGTGCATAAACCACATTTACATTATCAATGTTTCACATTTCAGTATAACACTAATTTTATCTCGCTCACTTCGTCTGGTGCAGTAGACATTGTTATTATTATTTTTTTCAAAGCTTCTATCGTACCGTGAATTATAAATAATCAGCTTTGAAAGCTAAGTTTTACAACAATCAACGTCTTTGAATATTATAGAAAACAATTTAGGCACCGCTACTATCCTATTCAGGCTGTGACGCTTGCTAAACACATGTTTCTTTTCCAGAGCAGAAAATAAATGAAAACAATTTCTGCTCGACACAAACTGTGGAAAATCAATGCAAAAAAATCCGTATTTAATAAAATATAAAGCTCCTGATTCGTCAGAGACGGATATATTTAGGACTAGAACACTCTGAGAGCGCATTCCCCCATCAAGCAAGGCAATGCTATCGACAAATACAAATTGGCTCTGAAACCAGAATTTTTTCTCTGTTCTGATTAAAACATGGACAGTTGAGCCTATAATTTTCTTGAAGATCCGTCTGTTACCTTATGAGTTATGATCTGACTAGCACAAAGACAACATATACCTCATCATCCTCATAAACGAACAATTTAATGTTTCTAATAATTGCTACAAATTTCATGAAGATCCGTTCATAACTCTTTGTATTAAGTTGCAAAGAAAAAATAGGGAGATAAAGACACAACCGATTGAGTGGTTTTTCACCAAAAGTTAATCACCTGTTCCTTTTAACATACAGAAACTTCCCTGCAATTTTTGTAAAAATCCGCTGGTAGTAACAGATACAGTGACATCAAGACAAACTCCGACAAAAAGGTTACTTCCTCGGTAGAAATACAGTAACTATTCGCAAGCCATGTCAAAGTAAATTTGGAACATAAGCTTTCGAGGCTTGACTTATCCGAAACTACAGGCAAGGCTTTGGCTTTGTCACAGTGATTCGTGTTGCACGTCCTAGAAGCAGCGCGATGACGTTGGGCTTGCTGAAAAAACGTCATGTTACGGAGTAGGACAGAGTTTCTGAAAGTCTGAAGAGATAACCGATTAAGAGGTCAATGCCTGAAACTTTATTAAACGGGTCAAAGCTAGCGAACGTGGGCGAAATTTCGAACAAGCCAAGATTTAAAGGCTTAATTTTGGCGCCCAATCGACCACGCCCATATTCTACAGAAAGAAACGAACTTTTAACAAGTCTTCGACTGTCAGACACCTAATTTAACAGAAGAAACAGCAGCGGTCGTCAAAGAAAGATCTCTGAATGAGGCAACTGGCCAGAATAAGCCAAGATCCTCGAAAGTATCAAGCAAGTTTTATCGTCTTCTTACAACTATGCGCCGTATCTGCTTCCGCTTCAAGGATCCGTTAAGTTACCCGCCAATGAATATTGGAGTTTACAGCTACTTTGAGAAGGTTGGACTTTTTATTCGACTCAGTACTCATTTAATCAACATCTACATTTGTCAATCTGATGATTGAATATCTGCTTATTTATTTCCATGTAGACGGGAATACGAAACCCATCAATACAAAAACCCTCACAAGTCATTATTATAGTGTTTTGATAGAATAAATATATTTTGGAAGCAGTCAACAGCAGACTTTCTGGTACCGAAATCTGCTGCGTCAGTTAGCAATTTAACTATAGATGGCAACCAGCATGTGATGATATTTGCCTCTCAGTTTTAACCCGTTGCTTTGTCATCAGTGGTAGAGTATGATTATTCATAATTGCCCCATATCTTACGTAATTCTGCAGATGGGTGCGTGTAGGTTTAGGTGTGCGTGTGGGATAAGTTCATATAGGGTTAGTGAGGGATCTTAGACTAACCAAAAACAGCTGCATTTCGTATATACTAATATTCCCTATTCCATATATATCTCATATTCCCCCTTGTTGCTAAGGAACACTTGGCCCTGTGCGGCTTGAGCTGCGCTGCTCTGCGGGGGGGGGGGGGGGGNGGGGGGGAGGGAGGAGGCATTTCTTTTATAGGAATACGAAGGGAGAGGGGCCCCCTTTACTTGGTGGTACTGCCCAAGCAGGGAGGAACTGAAGTTACTCTGGTTGACCTATCGCCAGATCCCCTTATTTTAAGTTAAATTCCAAATAGATATATCGACTATCGACAATTTTTTTAATCCGAGCCATTGGAGCTTTCAGATGAGAACGTGATTATATTCGAATTGTACTTCACCAAATGTACTGAATAATTTAATGTGTACTAAGCGGTGCTATTGTTCATAACGTAACAGATTTAAATATATGTTTTGTACATGACCTTAACAAAGTTCAAAACATGTACCAGCTTCACATGGATTTATATGTGAATGTTAATTAATCCCCCGGCTTCGAGATCTTACATTGTTCATTGAAGAGCAACAACAAAACGCTCTACCAAATGTAATGGCAAACCACCCTCACACCTACCCTCAGCTTCCCTCGGCCGCAGCTGGCCCTATAGTCGCTCCGACAGAAGCTGACCTTGATCTTGTGCTGCCCTCAGACAGCGTCTGTACAGCGAAGTGTTACAGCAAATGAACTGTGGCATCCTGGGCAGTGCTTGTATAACTGTTCTCTGCTGGGCAGCTACAAGCGCCTCAGTTGTTTTCAAAATAAAGTGCAATACATACGAGCGCAGGACCATGCAGCGTATGAGTGACTGCAGTGAATAAACACAAGGAAAACCGGTTTTGCAAGCGTTTTTACCGCTCTCAGCCAGCACTTAAGTGACACAGTTAATCAAGCTTGTCACTGAGGTATTTCGCAAATACCTTTCTATAGTTTATCAACTTCTTAATTGAGAAAAAAAAAAGAAAAGCAAATAGCAAAGACAACTGTCTAGTTTCGACGAAGTAACCACTATTCTAGAATATACCATAATTTCAATGGAATAATAGTTGCAACTGGCTTCTAAGGCCCGGTGGTATTCCTAGGGCAAAGAACTATATTTTTGATGCATTTTCCTCCTTCAGTCTCTATAAAACTGTGTATGACTGTTCTTTACATAATCAGGTGACTAACATCGTAACTTTATCTGCTAAACCCAGCTGGCAATTTCTATTATCTTGAGATTTTTAAATCTTCAAATGAGTCCAGGTGCCGATGTTTACATCATTTTGCGTGTGTAGAGCCTCGATCTCCACAGTGCGTGTAACCGCTGACCGTTCGTCTAGCTGGCATTGTTTTAAAATATGATAAAAGGTGTGAATTCAAATGTGGTACTCTAATTGGTGCCTTTTCACTATGGAGGTTTCTTGTACTGAAACGGATCAGAAAGCTTGCTGCACCAACCTATACATAGGCCTGGATTTTCAAATTCATCGTGCAATATAGTTCCTTGAAAATGTTCAGAATTAGTTAATTCATGCTATGTACTGATCGAAACAAATTTACATTAATTTGAAAAGTAGCTTCAGCCTCCAAGCGATGCGTTATTGAATATGTGAAGAAAACGAAGTAACTGAAGTCAAGAAAAAAATGGAAAACTTTAGCCACAATGTCTATTTAATCGCGTCCGCGGCTCTCCACTTATTACAGCATCCTTCAACTTTCAAAGTATTAAGGCTCCGACTTTACCAGATGAAAAAGCTACACAACTCATGCAAAGCCATTTGGCGCACCAATGCAACAGTTAAAAAAAAAAAATTGCTTGAGGAGGGCACTGCATCAGATGCACAACATATGCAGGTCCTCCACAGATGCACAAGGAACTACTAGAGACTAACGTATGTACGTACGTACGTACGTACGTACGGCAGCAACGAGTTGTCTTTGTGGTCCAATTGCTGCAATATCTGAAGTGGCGTTTCCGACAGCTTTACTGTCCTGTGTATGTTGTGGTGGGAAGGATTATATATAGCACCTATGTGGCTGCCGTCTTGTTATGCAATGTGTTGAGTATTCGTAAGTTAGAGAATTCAAACCTCTATCTTGCCTACTAATACAAATAACAGTTGCAGATTGCTCTTGGAAATTAAGGAAAAAACATTTTTTTCAATGAATTGAAATTTTTGAGTTAAAATGGAGCATCGACTGGTCACGGTGTGTTAGCGGCTAATTAATGATTTGATTAGATAGGCGGCAGTAGACGAACCAAGAGGCCCATTCCCAAAGAGACACCGGAACTTACGCCCCGGCCCTCTATGAGCTAATGCTATGAGAAGTCAAATGGCGAGTGTGATGGTGAAACCAAACGTGTTTGACATAGTGAATAGCTGCAAACAAGTTATTGCGTTATTAAGCTTGTTCAAACATGCAGTTAGATGTTCACAATGTCTTTGTGCCTCATAAGAGAGGCGGACTCAGACAATTGGCCTCCAGACTTTTTAACTTTGGGTACTCATTTGAAATTCTTTTTTTAATTCATAAGGTTTTGCTGCATTATCCTATAATAACATTCACGGTAAAGGGAGTGCCATTTCATTTCATGCATGTCGTAAATGGAAGCAACTTATTTTTCGCCATCAATGGGAATAATTCAAAGTTATTGCTCCTATGAGGCATTGACGATATTTCCACTTTTAAGGTCCTTCTAACGAGTGTATAACATTGCAGAAAGTTCATTAGTAACTTCTTAGTAAGGCGAAACCGAACAAATATAAAATTACATTTAATTCATGAACTAGAAGCTGTTTACATAGTGAAATTCATCAGCAAATGGAAAAGAGCACGACTGTATACACAGCTAATTCTGAGTGATTGCATAATTTATATACTGGCGGCTCAAAACTCCAGTTGCTAACTGTTTACATTCGGTAGCAAGTAAGCTAGTGGGCAGTGAGATTTTTTAGCTTAGTTATAAATAAGATATTTTTACCGCACTTTCATTGGAATCGGGCCTGCTTGACGTTAGATTTCAAGACTGACGCCATAGTCTTGCTCTCGCCTCACATTCATTAACATTCATTGAAATTGTCCGCAAGTAATCATTCATATCTTTAACTGGGGAATATGATGCGGCAAAATTGCTCTTTTTAACCTTTTCCCTACCTGTACAATGAGTATTTGTATAATTTCTGTACTTGTCTAACGAAATTTGTGCAAGTGCATTATTAGTTTCTTTAAAACTCGAATGACGTGTTTGGCAGCTATAGTCCGTAAGAGGACTAATGTGTATAAAATTTTTCTTTATTAGAAGAGGAAGAGATTATCGACTTTAGAGAGCATAAAAAGTATTTTCTATGAGTTCCAAAAAGCCTAAGGTCAAAATACGAAACATTATTGACACGCATACATTGTGCACCTGAACGAAATAAAAAACATGTTCTAGAAAGCTATCTGCTCGTGACGCCAATGTCATACCAGAAATGTAACGCACGTGAAAGCTACGAGTATTTCCTTGGGCTCGTTCCGACTTTCGGCTCGTGCATATGTGGTGCACTGTCAACTATTGCATTACTTATTACAAAGTGCATGCAGTATTCTGTCTGAGGTACTAGCAATTTACAACTACTGTCGTGTTACTACTATTTCTTATCGACAATGGATAATTTTATACAAAATATTAATGCCCTCTTTTGGCTGAGACAATATGTATACCCTGATCATTATTCTCTATATATCGATAACCCAACTTGTCTTTCGTTATAAATAAGGCTACCATTTTGTAAATTATCCAGTTCCTACGCAGCGGTAACTCATATAAAATAGCCCAGATTATCTCGCTAATATAAACGAGCGGGCCTTTTTGACGCTCGCCAATGCCTCTTTAAGATAGAAAATCGATGATCTGCTAACGATGCGGCAACGTCTCATTAAGGCACGCAAAAATTTCATTGATCTTCTTGGTATGTGATACGCCGCCTGCTCCTTGGATCCTCTTATTGTAGCATCGCTGTGTTACATTGATATGCTGTGTATCATAATGATATTAAATGCGTGTTATATTAATATTTTGCGTATGTGAGACACCTGTTCACTGGATGCTCTTAAATATTGTAACACTGTTGTGGTGTGCTAGATTGATCTGCTGCGTATTGTATATTGTTATCTGTACATTATATTGCTATTCTGTATATTTTATTAATTTTCAGTTTATTATGATGATATTCGGCGGACTACATTTACATATTGTTCTGCGCATTACATTGACTTGGTCCTCTACTGTCAATAATTTATTCTAGTCGGAGCCTTATTTACTCAATATGCGAACAATTATTATATTTCGACACAGTTAATGACTATTTAGTTGTACCCCTTCATAGGTTAAAAAAATGACGAGAAATTTAGTTTTATTGTATTATAAACCTTGTTGGTTTAAGAAACATACAACTATTTGACATATATATGGTGTCTCCCTTCGTGTAAGTGTCAAGGGCTTTCATGGGTTAAAAAATAGGAAAAAAATTGAACATACGTTGTGGCCTTTGATGCAATATTTATCCTATGGCCCTTGATGAATTAAGAAACGGAAGGTATTTGTGACATACGTGTATATTAAGCACAGGGCTGACTGCAGTTATTAGAAAGAAAAATTAGATCAGCATTGGAGATATGTAGTAGAATGATTGGTGCTGAGCGCTGCACCAACGGCTTCTCGCTGCCCATAAATTTGTAGAACAACCACCGTATTGACATCTTCAGATTGAGAGTCCTGTGTCTGATCGCAGTATTTTTGGCTGGAGAAAAACGGCTTGGTTAGAATCGTCTCTGTTTTGTTTGTCACGATACTTAATTTATTACTGGTTTCTGGTATAGAACTTTGTACAAAGGTGGTATGGTACTAAAAGTGTGAACTAAAAAATTATGTTTCTCCAGTTAAGATTTTATTACCTCTTTACTATTTGTTTATAGCTCATACATATTTAAATGAAATGAAATGGAAATAGCTGGAGTGACCAGCAGGCTCATCCTCGGAAAGGAGCATACGCCCAAGCTACAGCAATTTCGGAACTATTGCCGTTATAGAAAATAAAAATAGACGTCTAACGGATAACCACAGCCAGTGGTATTACTGTACCATTATGATCAGCTGAAGCATATTAGCTGGAGTTCTCAGATTTTAGGTTATATTGGAAATTAAAGATAATTGTACAATGCGTCAGCAAAAGCAATCAAGCGCTATAGGAGTTGATGAGTCATGGAGGACGGGTTCGAAATTGTGGTGGGTGCTGCCCCAAAAAAATTTTTGAACGTGTTGACTGACTGTGCTCCCTCAAAACTGTTGACCTTGTGTAGTTCGTCGATGTTGATGTTTGAGTTTTCTTATAGATATATATGAACACCTACAAAATTTTACCGACCCAGGGTTCCGAAGCACAGTTAGTTGACTTTACGAACTATCTTTTCTTGTCATAGAAGTGCAGGTTAAACTATAATAGCATAAATTATGTATTCCATAAGGTAATATCATTTGCCCAATTTATTCTTTTAAGCTAGGACATATCCGAAACTTTACTTCAAGCCTTCGATTTGTCACTTTGAAACAAGTCCGAGGCGTTAATTCTAGCATAATTACGCTTGGGATGCTACATCAGTTGGCAATTTACGCTCTGAAACTCAATTCTACGTGGCGTTTTGAGGCCTTGAAGAATGAAGTCCCCAGCAAGTTAAAGCTATGCGAATTAGTCAATTGCGGAACTAACAGTTATATTTCATTGATGAAAATCATAACCCCATCAAATAAAAACCGTTTGTTCAGAAATAGAGTTAGTTCGGCAATTGGGTAATTCCTCTATTGAAAATTAGATTGCTTCTACTACAGCGGAGGAAGCGAACATATGTCCCTAGTAAATGTAACGTTCATTACCAATGTCATGTGCGTGTGTAGCCCATGGCTTTGGATGCTATCGGACATTTAGGACACCAATAAAAGTCATCGATAGTGCGATATTTTTTCGCAGCCCGCGCCGGACACGAAAGACTGCACGCCCTTTTTGCCGCACTGGATCTGTTCTACGAACTCTCTGCCTGTAGGACACTTCGATGGTGTGTACTGGTCCCACTGTACTGCTGGGAATAATACATCGAACGACGTGTATAGGTGCTGGCCACAGTGTACAGGATCTATCACAAACTGCGTATGTACTGTATGTAGTACGTATATTGGACTCTGTTTCTGACGGTTTTCAGAACAGCTGAACCATTATAGCCACTAGCTTGAAACTCCTTCATAAATGAGAGCCAGTAATTTCAATTCTCCTCTATATGTGTATTCCCACAACCTATGTATTGATTATCGACGCTATTTATACAGTATACAATGATGGATGATGAGCTTCGTCAGTTAACATTAGGCTAAGTATTTGAACCATATATTAACATTCTAGACATGCATTCATGTTGTAATTGTTGATATTTACATAATATCCTGCATTGTACCTACATAGAGTTGCAGTACAGAAACACTAGCTAATCTATACTATAATAAGAGAGCTGTCTGTCAGTCCGTCCGTCCGTCCGTCCGTCCGTCCGTCTGTCCGAAGCCTTATTTTCCCCTATCTAATACTGAAGAAAAAAATTCCGAGGTACCCAACTTT
>LQNS02015105.1:9240111-9256800 GCA_001587735.2 Parhyale hawaiensis
TGAAAAAGATAAACTAGGGAGTAAAGTGTCTGAGGCTATGCAAGATGGCTGGGAAGAGATGGTAGAAGAGGAAAAAAAAACAAATAGGTAAGTTATTTTTCAATGTTTATTTAAGTAAACATATATACATATTAGTTTGAAATTGAGCCGTTTAGTAAATGTTAATAGCTATTTGACAAAATGTTAATACCAACCAAAAATTTAATGGACGTAAAACATACATGAAATATTCTTTATTAATTAAGCAACCTCTTTCGTGAATTGTTAAATTTTATTATATTGCCAAGACGAATGTTCCTTGGTAACTGATCGCTTTTGCGGCAGAAAACCGCTCCCGTGCACCCATGCTAAAAATTAAGCGCCTAACGGCCGCAGCGGTCGAAGTGCCGCAGCGGCTGAAAAACCTCTCGTGCACCCGTACCCTAAAAGGTGAAAACCTGTGCGGTAAGGTAGCATTTCTTTGTTAAGATAGGATTAATTGGTTTCTCTTTTGCATATGTTTCAATTTAGTACGAATTACTATTAACAGTAGACTTCAGTAGGACCGATATACTTGGGTTAGTCCCACGGTAAAGAAAATATAGTCTCCCCCTCAGTACTTTATTTATTGATACTCGTCCTTCCGTTAATAAGCTAGGCGATTTTTACAGCATTGTATACGGTAGAGGAACCCATCTTATGCCATCTCATTTGCCTGTTTTATTAACTTCGCAGCTGCCGCAGCTTTTCAGTTTGTGCTACAAAAAATCCATTTACTCGGTGCCGTGCACCATCATTTCATTCAGATGATCACTTGTCTGATTTAGTTCATAGGTTCATTACGACTGCAGACCCGGCGTAGCAACATTACAGATTAAAGATGCGATAGTACTGCTGGTGATGGATCTAATCATACAACTGTTGATTAAGAGATCATTAGGTGGTCTCAGCGGGGGCTTCTGTGCAGCTACTGATGACAGCTTCATGATCCGCGGCAGCATGTCATCGTCATCGTATTAGCCTCGCTCTGGCTAAAATTAGGTGCAGGCTTTGCCTGCTTTCTGTGTATTTGTGGAGGAAAACTGTGCGTGGCTTGTAAAACATGCGTTAATTTTGAAGCTAGTGGCCAAGGGCTAAAACAAGGAAGAATAGTTTTCCAATGTTTTCTTTGTATGCTTTGTATGTATTGCTTGTATAAGGATGAGCTAATACTGAGTCTAGGGAGAGAGGGTGAAAACTGGGAATAGAGTTTGCCAATGTTATTTGTTTTTGTAGATAAAATCCACATTTCTTGTAAATGATGCGTTTATTTTAAAAATGGTGGCCAAGGGCAAGAATTAGGAAACGATTTTCCTTGCATCTTTTGTATCTGAGGAGTAAAGAAAATGTGCCTTCTGATAAAGCATCTTAGAGTTACATTAAAACTAGGTCGCGTAGGAGGGAGACTCTCTTTACGATATGTGTAGGTGAAAAGAGCAAAAAAATCAATATATAAATAAAAGCATTCATAGTTTTAAGACTAATGGTTAACAACAAAATTTGCCTCCAATCTGTATATTAGCTTGAGAAAAAATGTCAGTTGCTAACATAATTAAATTGATATCATTTTGAAATTCAAGTGCATGCATGAATAAAAATAACGGTCAGCATTCTCTACATTACAGCGAGAGATAAGAATGTGATTTGTAGACGACAGATGTTATACTAACTTTAAAAAATTATGGGCAGCGTATACACCGATCTGCACACAGGTGGGCAAGTGCGGCCTTCATTGCGGCCCTGCGGTCTAGGTATTGGCGGCCATAAGGCTGTGAGGTTAAAATTACTGAGTCGCTCATCATCTGCATGGAGGTCAGACGTTCGACCCCAAGCCAGGGAGGAAGAGCCTGATCCCAAGAAATGTAGAATCATAATTTCTGTCATTCTTAGTCACTGGAGAGTGGGGAGCTCTTACTTTATAGGGTCTTGGGAAGGGGGGGGGTCGCAATTGTCTATAGAGCTTTCCGCTCATAAGACGCCATAGCTCAGACAGTTTGTGTTCGACTGCAGCCGTACACTCCTCTAATCCATAGTTGGCATTTATCTGCAGTGCATGTGGGTTTCCTAGCTTTGACGTACCGATAGGTGAAGTTACTCTCACAAGGCTCAAAGCCTCTTGGGCTGGGGCTTTTATCCCTGTGGTTTCAATGCAAGGCTATAAGTATAGCCCTAAATGTCCGGCTTTGCCCAAAGACAGACAGTACCTTGAGCTATAGATGACCCAATAGAGAAAATTTCTGCAAAACACTACTGAAATTTAAAAGCATCACGGCCAGGCACGCCGCTACAATGGCAGGCTGGCGAATGTTCCGCTATAGCAAAAGACAAATGAATCTCTGGACAGGAGCAGGGCTTGTGACAGCTCGCGTCAAGGAGCAAATTTAGAGTGAATGATGGAAATTTTTGCGCTTGAAAAAAGGTGTCGCTTTGCCAGGTGCGCGCTGGTGCGGATATATCACGCTCTTATGGTAAAAATTGCCATTAGTTTGCACAATAACTGCCATTCGTTTGCGCAATCTAAATAATCTCTTATTCGTTTATGCGTATAGCACACTAGGGAGAGATGCAACTTATCATAGCATGCATAATTTCCAAGAAGTTGAGCTGTTCAATTACCTTATCTTTAGTCACAATTAAAAATTTTCAGGCTTACGTTCGATGCCTATACAAAATAGAGTAAATCGAATGGTATCGGCTGTTTGCCCAGCATTGTCCTATTGTGAATCAGGATATATTTTAGTAACATGTATTGTCATTTACAAGATTTTGCTTCTATTGGACTGACCTGATTTTGAAAATATGAATATCATGAATGGTTTCAAGCACTGATGCATGCCGACGGTTTACGCTGGGCAACAGTTTTTGTTAGAAACTAGATTGCTTGCTTCACGTGTTCGACTGAAAACAAAGATATGTATACAGTATATGCGTGTTGCCTGATGGGCTGAAAAATCGTTATTATAAACGTCAAAACCACCGTAACTTGCTTTACGCACTCAATTCATTCAATACAAAGCATGCCAACACGCTATAACTAAACTACTCCCAGCAACAATAAGTACATATATACATAGTTACGTCCCACATTCGATACTGGCTGAAATTACTTTGTTTAGTTTATTGGCCTTCAAAACCATTGTTATGCCAGCCACTCTGTCTCAGCCGACGCGGACACACAGAAAACGTCCAGTTTGTAATGGAAACAATAATATTGCATCCAAACTCAGAAGATTGTCAGGACCAGAAAAGTTAGTTCTTCGTCGCGCTAAATTTGTTTCATGTAGAGTACTTTCAATTTGTGAAACCAAATGCTTCAAAGTAAAACAGTTTCGATCTGATACCTGAAAGATTTAGTTGATGTAGTCCTTATTTGACACGAAGTTTTTCGTTCCCACGGTAAAATTCTTATGATTGTTTAATTTGGTTACAGTGCTTAACGTGTTCACTGTGCGTACTAGTTAGAAATACATGCTATGCTCGGGGCTCTTGCTATTGGATACTACAAAAATGTTATAGATACTTACCCATTAGATGTGAACTACATCTACTTGACCCACATATTGATGCTAAATAGTGACTATTAAAAATATACCTACCCCTTTACAGCACACCATACCCTTTTTTCAGGACGTTTTAAATAAGTATTATATTCCTGTGAAGATTGATGTTCAATTCAGGCAAGAAAAGGTTAAAGACGATATTCTGGTTCGCCATGCACTATACGTACCCGTACCTACTCGCCTGTTTTGTCAAGAGCTCTCACTCGCCAAAACTACAAAGAATTATGGAAGAAAGAGGGAGCAGCTGCCCTCGCTGTTTGCAGAAGAGGGCAGGTTTGGAGGGGTGGCCCGTAATATGGCAATTAGCTGCACTTTTTAGGACAAGCCTAAAATTTCTACGCACTGCATCCCCGCGAGTGCCGCGCAGCAGGAATATTGCCAGTGGAATTTTGTCGAGGATGAGAAACGTTTCGTTGTTCTGCAAGTGTTTCAATCTTGCTAGACCATAACCTGGTGCGAATATAGAAACTGAGTAACCTTAGTTGTTCTGTTGTATTATCTATGTTTTGCATTGCCTATGGTTTATTCATTCTGTTGTAAACTAACGTTGTTTTTTTTTAACTAAAATTTAAAAAAAAAGAGCGAAAAAGACCTACCAGTTTGTTGAAAAGTGCTGCTAATAAAGAAACACTTACTCTCTGAATGATTAGTTAAAACACTAATAAAAGCTCAATATTTATTCAACATTTACGCACTCTAAGGTATTCGAATTAGAAGCTATACTACTAGAACATTTTTACCATTCATAGAATTTACCTTGAGGATTATATCAGGGTAACTCTAGAAATAAATACTAATTTTTTCATAATTTATTTCAATAATTTATCCTAGAATCAGAATTATAACACTGCGCATCCAACCACCCTTCAGTACCTCTATTATCAATGTATGTAAACTTGGTGAAATCCTAACTGTACTACTCATTTACGTTAATTAAATTTCGTATTCTGCATACAGTACTGCAATATTGCTGTTGAAAAGACTACTACTAGACACTTAAGCAAATGAACATATAATCTTAGGCGAAGTGCATACATTTATGCACTTAGTTGCTTGCCCTCACTCCAATACGCGTTACTGCAGCGTCCGGCATTACACACTTGTTCGAGGTGCGGCAGCTGCACGGTGGCCTATACCCGTCTATCAGGGGGCACCTTTCCCCATGTTCTCCCGCTGCTATATCTCTAACATTCACTACGAGGTGCATTTTGTTCAAAAATGCTAACTTTCTAATGCTTATAAATGAAAGGTCACTTAACGAATCTGTCTCAGAAGACGTCCACAGATAAAATCAAGTTCTGGGTGAGCGGCTACCAGCTTTGGTGAGTAAGATGGGAAGCTAAGGGTCGTGCAAAAGTCTCTCTGCGTGTGCGGTTCGGCTTGCAGAACTTGCGTCATTAGTAGCCATTTGTTGCAGAACTAAAGCAATGAGATGGGCACACTTGCGTCCAGCGAGGGTAAGCGAAACCTGCTATTTGCAGGTGCTACATTTGCTCTGCTGTGCATATAAAAGCTCTCTTAATAGGCGCTTGCTGTCTGAGATTTGCGCTATGCTAAAACTATTCTCACCCTTTCAGAAAATGACATTTATTTGGGTATAGTTTTTAGTGTATTTTGCCTTACATACTCTGCACATAAAGGCCGTCTTGTGTATATGAGCGTGCCGTGTGGAATGTGCGTTATACTGAAGCTATTCTGACACTTTCAGGATATATTAAAGTACAGTAACTTCCGTTTAATACGACCACCGACTAAAACGACGATCCTCAACATGAGACCAATTCTACTGGAACGGAATCAAACTCTCTGTATTACGTACATAGCAGCTTCGTTTACCGAGGAAAATGTTCCGCTTGTAAGAGACACTGCATTGGCACTAATTTTCTGATAATCAGAGTGTAAAACTGCATCTATTTTTTAATTGCGTTAAACACTTTCATATTAGGAGGCATTTATAACTTAAAGAATATATATAAAGCAGCATACATGTAAATTTAAAAATTTTACAGGGTGTTTCTCTCACCACCGAAGGTGTCGCCAACAACGCCTCTATTTTACCACGTCATTCACACTTTGAATGGTGAACTGCCTGCCTATTTAGTACCGGTAAATGTTTCATTTGCTAATTTACTTCCGAAATTATAAACAGGAGAAAAATAACATTAGCCAAAAAATTACTTATTAGTAATCATTTGCACACGCAAACTTAATGTTGTTAACTTCTCTTTTTATTACCAGCTGGTTATAGTGGCCAAATTAGCTAGTCAAGGTGTGGATGACTGTGTAGTATTATATACGTATATATATTTATTATAGTAGTCTACTGTTTATACTGTGCATATAAAGCTGTCGTGTACATATTAGTTTACGGCGTGGTATATTGTTTGCCAAAGATGGTCTATCACAATGGCTCTCTGGATAATTTTTGGAAGTAGTTCATTATACATCAAATACGTTATTTTATATTAACGTTCTATATAAGAAAATAATATTTTTCGAATGCAATTTTGCGTCCCATGCAATTACGGTTGGATGGAATTCAGTTTATAGGGGTAATAATGAATTGCTTATTAGGTTAACTTGTAGGCAGTTAGTTAATTACAGTAATTCTACATTTATTCTCAAACTATATAGCAGGAGTGAGTCAATGAGATGCAGTTGAAATTTTGTTACCCACGATGTCCGTTCGGTTTAAACCTCAGCTCATCTACAAAATATTTATGCCATTTCAAGAAAATAATTGTGAGTCATAAATATAATGTAATGTGCCAATATGGTGTTATATTACGAATATATTAATTTACTTTTAGATATTAACAAGGTGAATTTTTCAATAATTTCAGTGCACCACAGACTGCTCTTTTAAACACTGTAAACAATCCACTATATAATAAAACACAGTTGTTGGACGCTTGCTTGCTCCCTCGCTCCCTTGTTTGCTCCAATGTTGGTCCGTCTCTCCGTCACGCAGTTAAGAGTTTAATAGGAGAAAATTCATGTATTGAAAAACAAGTAGAGATACCATACAATTTCAGCGCTTGGAGTACCGGTCTGGATCAGGCCTCTGGATCCCCAGCCTCTGGATCCCCGCTTTCATTGCTGAATAATATCGAAGGAGTTGAATCTTCACGCTGAGCAGACGCCTTTTTATATTGAATTTACATCACAGCCAAATTTCGACGCTTGAGGTCAACAATCAGTTGGTATCCACAATACGGTGAGCCCTGGGCATTTCCAGTGAATTATTTTGACACCTATACTTCCTTAGTTCAACTAAACGATAGTCCAATTCCAAGCTGATATTTACGCCTTATCTTGCAATGGGGGGGGGGATATTTTACTATTGCAAAACTCATTGCTGTACAACTTGCGTTTCACTAATGTAAGATCAGGCCAGCAGGGATGATACCTATAATACAGCAAAACCTATACAGGGAACCAAAGAAGAAAAAGCTTAATCATAAAATTTTTACCGTCATTTTTGACGGCTGAACCTTTTAGTATATAATGCTATGTACATAGCCAATATCATATTCAATTCTTTCTCAGAAGTACGGAGCTCATCAACAGCTGCGGCATATTCGTACTACATATATAACCCGTTCGCATACACATATTGTACGTCTGTCAATAGGCTCGTTTACGTGCAATAAACACATCTGCTGCAGTAGCAGCAGCAACAGTATGGCTACTCCATGTAACAAGCACTGAAAGAAAGCTTTGTTTACTTTTAAGTTTGCTCATAAACACCCAGCAGGCACTTGTAACAGAGCAGCTAGGCATCGTGTTTCCCAGAGCAGCTTTGTAAACACGGGAGCCGTCCATCGGTGGACATCCTCACTTGACTGATGCTTCAACTGGTGCTTGAGTCAGCTGGTGAGTGATATGAGAATCCCTGGTATATGGTGATGAAGGGGGTGGTGATATATACGTGCTGGTTGTTAATCTTGAGGAAATGCGAAATGAATTGTTTGAAAAGTTAGAGATACGAAACAAATGCGATGAGAGATTGAACGGGTGTTTGGGTGTGTTTGTGTGTGATATAAGCATTCATGGTATATGGTGCATGATCACAATGCATTACACAGGCGTTACGTTAAAAAAAAAATGGGCAGTGAAATCAGTTGAAAGGGGGAAGATAGATTTTACTTGTACTGTATTTGACAGCATCACCGGTTGCATCTTAATAATTGGGAGTGATACATTAATCCTGGCGTATCACTGTAATATTCAGCGTGACCATGACCAATAGGTTTCATTGGAGGAGCAAGAGATAGGGAAACAATGAATGAAATATCTTAAATAATTAAGAAGTCATTACAAGAGTTTTACGTTTTGTAATTTAAGAGGGTGTTAGACAGTACTGGTGAACGATATAAGAATTTTGGTGCATATGGTATTCCAAGCTTGACCTTACCATAACACAGAAGCGAAGAACGGATTTGTGAGTGGATAACGACGTATATGTACTGTATGTGCCTAAATGTACGTATCCATTACAACATTAAACTCTTGATTTCAAAGCGTAGGCTGCGTATGCGAAGTACAATGCCCAACAAGAGGATGTACAGTATATATAGCGCGGTTTGCTTAATCAAATATACAAATATTTGTGTGTATGTGTTTTCAGAATCTTCCATATGTACTGAGTTGTGTTTTATAAAAAACTTGTAGTTAATCAGAATAGTTGAACGAGAGTGGCATGCCTTGCAAAATGAGGTACTGTAGTTTATAGAAAATAAAAACAAGTGTCTTATTATAGAGAACACTACTGACAAAAGTCCTGCACTTTCGTATACGATGATAGTGCATCTTAAGCATAATATCATAATACGCTTTTGATAAAACCGTGGGTGGGAGAACTTTTATGCAACATTTTCCTTATCAGTAGCATTGTTTTACTAAAAAAGCAGCATTAAATGCTTTCATCTCTGCACAAAAAAAAAAAAGAGAACAGGAGCACTGTCTTAAAGCAACTCACAGTCCGTTGAGGCCGCCCAGTAGTAATTGTATCGCATAATTTTGCCGTAAAATTGCCAATATTATTCCTATCGAACTCCATAAATTGCGGCACGCAATCGCTGCCTTAAATCTGCAGGGATCAGTTCGAGCTCGTATTTTGCAGCGTAACTTTTCCTGCAATTGAAGGGCAGAAATTCGCATAAGACTACTGGCAATTTTCGGTATTTTGAATACTTATCGTGAACTACGTGCCGTAATCGTCCTCTGCCACGCTCATCCCTTTTCTTCTTATTCTTCTTTTCCAGACGACTAAATAATTTCGACATAATGGTAATAGCTTGTACAGGGCAGGAGCGTGAGTCCCGGTGGCTCTCTAGGAATGGACCTGTTGGTCCGTCTACAGCCAGCTGTCTAATTTAGCTACCTGATCTCAGCTTTAACACTAGATTAAATTAAATAGCTAGTTAGATAGTAGCATCACTTCTGATGAAACACTTGTAATATCAAACTGTGATGCAGAACAGTAGCCCATTTGAGCTGTTGTGTTGTTTACGGTTGGAGTTGTTTTGGTGTTGGTACACAGATACTTTTCGTCCTTCAGTGATTTCTGATCTTATTACGAATTTAACATACTGAAAAGATAATATAGTTAATAATAACTGCAGTCAAGCTTTTAGCAGGCCTGTGGTGGTGTTGAAGTCAGCAATAAATGTAAAATCAGGTTTGAAAAGAGAAATTGAAATTTGTAGCCTTTAAAACACTGTGAAAAAAATAGGCTGCATATCCTAAAAGTTCGTAACTTCACAACCTCACAACTTAATTGCTATGTACTGGTAGTGACCGTGCTCAACATTCGAATACTCTATCAACTGAAACTCAAGAAGCAACGATATTAGAATGATAGCCATCATTTTCTTCAGACGACAGGTATAGACAGGCTATTGGTTAAATGTGCTCGTATTCGGTCAATCTCCACCTTAACCCTATTCGTACCGGGTTGTGTTATTCTGCTACAAGTGTTCTTGGTCCTGTTTTAGTCTTAAGGGAAAAAATGTCTTTGGAGCGAGAAGGCAGGGTTAGAGGGTAGGGTTAGCAAATTAATCAACAAAAAATATTTAATTTCCTTGTAGGAGTAGCACTGCTAATAATATACCTAAATGTTGCCAGGAGGTGTAAATGTTTTAATATCACGAGCATAGTCAAAGTGATTAAGTAAAAAAGAGTGCGACTTCCCGTGATCCAAACAAAGCCATGCATGACGTAACAGCCAGCCACAGTCAATCACGCTTCTGCAAGTTTCCTCTCCCCCTCCACCCTTCCATGCCTTCTACTACAACAAGGTCAACTCTTGTGATTGACCGTCACAGGCTGTGACGCCACGTATGGCTTTTCCTGGTTACAAGCGAGTGCACTCACCAGCATAACTATTCACTTTGGTACATATAGAATGTGGTTCATAAACAACGCTTCTGTCCGTCCCACGGAAGCTGCGAACGTTCCGTGCTGCACAGTTGTGCTGAGGGTCCCGAGAACGATCCCCAGGCCAGGCGCGATCTTTGCCAAGGCACTCAGATCGCTGAATCAGCGTATTTGCTTGTGAGCATAGCTATCGTGGGGGTACCTACCTTATGGTAGAGGGTGGTTGGAAGCTAATATAGCAACGCTTTCAGTATATTTAATGCCGAGGCTACACTAAGCAATCGTGTGGTCAACTTATGAGCGGACTTGCAGTTCGAACGTCGTTCAACTCAAGTACTTTTCATTGGTATCTTCGATGCTGACTCACTGGCTATCGAGACGACATACGAGTTGAATGTCGCTCATAAATAAGTTAAGCATGAGATTGCATTAGTGTGAACCTGGCATAATCTTCAATATTAAGATACAGCAGTCGCGCATTGAAAAATATCATATTTAGCATCAATAATTTGAATTTTCGTAAGTAAAACTAAGCGTATTTACCTTTAATCTCGATCACTGCTGTCTTTGACGTTAAATCGAGGACGGCCTGTAATCATCTACAAAGAGTTCGAATATTGGAATTACAGCAATAAAATAATAACGATAAATGATCTCTGACGACATCTATCAATCGGGGCGATGGCGCTCAACCTGCGCTAATCATAGCAGCAAATATTGGAGCAGAGATCGGGACGATAGATTGGATCGCACCACCCGGAAAAATTCTCACGAGGAAAGGAAGAAAATTTGTTGGAGCAGAAAAATAGGGCGGATTTGGTCGCGAGAGACTCGGCCTGCGAGAAATGCAATTCAGCAGACAAGGAACCATTTCCGCTGTCAGGAATAGAAATATTCTGCGGTTCCGGGTGCATTTCTGTATAATGTATGAGTGGGTGGAGTGTGTGTAATGAGGGTATATATTTCTGTAGAATGTATTGCTGTGCATGCTGTTATTAACGTTCTGGGTGCACTGCTGTACAATATATGTGCGGATGAAGTGTATAGAGAAGGTCCTCCTGAAGAATGCATTGCTCTCCATGTTTCAGAGCGAATGCCTTCATAAATACAAATAATGTATCAATGGAATGCATAATAAATGTGGTATTGTGTTTAGAATGAACTGCTTTGTATTTTTTTTAGTGCAAATTCCTTTGTAAATGCATAATGTAACAAAAGAATGCATAACAAACTGCAGCATATTCATACAATAGTTTGCATTGCATCTCTCTAGGTATGTATCATTGGAACGTAAAACAGATTGCCGTATTTATTTTTACTAAATTACTCTTAATGTTTTCAACATACATTCCTTATAATTAAAAAAAATTAATCTACGTATAGAATGTACAGAATTACACGAGTTACAGTGTAGTAATAATCAAAAATATATTTCTAATCGAAAATTCACATCTTTTCTCATTCTCAATATCTAGAAAATTGCTAAACTTTCTGAGCAGACACCAAAATTACAGCAAAAAAAATTTTAGTAGCATTTCATCGCTGCGTCTTTGTAGCCACTATTAAAAATGCTCAATTTATAGACAGAAAAAAAAGCATTTCTTTTATGAGCCTGACTACATTATCTCTTCTTCAACCACTTGTCATCTGGCTACCTAAGTTCTCGAGGATATATATAGCACAAGTATAAGCAAAAAAAAAAAAAGAAAAAGAAAAAAAGGAGATCCTCACTACCTCGTGCCCCCAGAAGGCGCCGACGCAGAAGAGCACAATTTCAATATGCATTAAATTTCTCGAGTTACTCGGGAATCCGAGGAAGATCTGCTGCGATAAGCAGATGGAAGGCCGGAGGGAAGCGTGAGTCATTGAAATTCTTCTAAATTGACGACTTATTGGATATGTTCGAGTGAGAAATGCAGGTCTTTTCTTGGAATCTGCACCGCGAAAGATGATCGAGGAAGCGCAGGGGATTGGTTATATATTGCACTGCACACTGGGACTCTCGAAACTCGTTCCTGCCGCAGTTTATATTTCACCTCGCAACTATAGTTGTAAAGTTTCTGACTGAACACTCGAGTGTTTTTAGTTGAATCTTTTTCGTTTCTAGCAACCCTAGCAAAAACAATGTTACCCTCCTTGATCTTCCTCTCCTTTCCCCCCTCTTCTCGAGGAGCAATGAGAAATTCTGTTAGGGAAGGTCAGTAAGCGGAAGCTGTTGTAAGAATAAGAGTACATGAATCCCACGTACAGTATTACTATGCCCAATTAGATCATTCCTTATTGTTTAAAAGAAACCTTTTATGTTTTTAATTCAGAAATTTGACAAAAACGAATAAGAGTTTTGGACTTGCTGTTGCATCTGCTGTAATAATAGTCTTAAAAAGAAACATTACAAAAATTTGAAAGAGAAAAATACGCATTTTCAAATGAAGGTAACGTCAGTGCAACAATATGCTAAAGGAGAGAGAGTAAAGGACCTTGATCGTTTCCCCGACTATGGATGCCCACATGGCAGAATTCCCGCTAAATAATCCACACGAGGGTCGAGGTTAACAAACAAAGTATGATTGGAAGCACGAGCGTGTGGTCTGCTGACCGCAATTTTCCAGTGTTTATATTTCATTGGTCGTGGCCGCCACTCGCCTTCAAATGTTGACAATTTCAATGGAAAATCTAGGGAGGTAAATTGCCGCAGTTCGAGCTTACTTTAATTCTTCTCCCTGCTTGGTGAACTAACCTTGATCGTTCTAAAGGTAATTATTCTATTAATCAACACTTTATGTTCTGCATGATAGATTCTGTCTACTGCTGAAGATATTAATCATGATAGACAGCTATGCCTTTCTAACTCAGATGTCAGACTCTGGTAAGATGTATTTCATTTACATAAAAGAAATATGCTTGATGATGTACACATATATAAGGATATGGTACAAATACAGGAAGTGCAGAGTCTAGAAGTGTAATAATAATGAAGTACACAATTCAAGCATCTTCTATTTAACACAATTTCCACAGAACTCTAGGAAAATGAATGATGTACTTAAGCATAACAACAAGAGTTTAAGAATCAGTACTAAAAACTGTCACCTGATTTTGCCAGAAGCCTATAGTTTATATATTTTTGTCAGCATCCAGCGCAAAGTTAATCCGTACTGTAAAATATTTTACAACGAACAAAAACTTTATAAATGTATTGATCAATTTGAAAGCAGAATGCGGAGTTCCGCAACGATTATTAACTGAGTGAAATTCAGTAATAGGCATGCACCTTATTCGAGGCTTCGACACCCTCATGAATTTTCCATTTCACGCGTCACGGATTGGCCCCACATATTCCGACGGTTGGTGGGTGTGCCCATATACACAGGAGCTAATGATGTGTTTGCGTCGTATGACGTACAGTGTCTCAATATTCTTGCTCGCAAATGTGCATATAGCCTGCAGATGAGAGTAGAAAAGTCTGATAACTCAATGGTCCAAGGGATATGCTTTAATCCAAGTTATCAGAGCTCAGCGCTCAAGCAGCGGTGGGTTAGGATTCTGTATGTAGGCAACGACCTTCATGATCGGAATGACCGGTAGCTGATGTGCCTATTACCTGCTACTTCTCTAAGCTTCCATTTCACGGCACGCAGGCGTGAGCTGATATATCTCTGTCTTCCAACTGTACTATTTTCTTTTGATTGCACGAGGTACGGTAGGACTATATGTGAGCCTGTTGGTATACTGGGGACTGAGCTCTGCGTGCAACTTGTTATTATTATTTTTGTTACAAGCCCCTTGGCCAGGCTAGCTATAATGAAACGGTGTGTCTCAATCATACTGTACAGGGGTAATCTGTTAAATTCTCTGTACCAATGCAGCCAAGAGTTCTATCGCTCTCCTGTCTGAAATTGAGCTGCTCAATGTCATTCGTGTCTGCAGGTGTAGGCTGAGTGTATCTATTCTCATTGTACGTGGCCACCAATATTTGTGACTGGGCCTAACTACTAGGTTAAATTTTGGCTACTTTGTTCGTACTTGTGACCTTGTAAGCGTATTTTGTGAACCCATTGTGTTCTTAATAAAAGCTATTTATTTATTTATTATTTATATGTGTCTTTTTCTCTTTTTTTATTAAAGCGTACAAATGCATGCAATACGGAGACGCATACACAAGTTATAAAATCAAAGCCACTTTGTTCGGCTGTCCAATATGGGCGAATGGAACTGTAAGGCTTGTTTGTTTTCAGCTTTGTGTAGTCGCTCTAGCTGAATAATTGGATTAATCGCCTACAGACTGCATGAAAAACATCCATGCGAACATAAGTTTAGGCAGCGGAATTATTGCATGGTATTTCCTTATTTTATGGTTAGCTGATGATATTCTTCTTGACTCGGTCTTTAACTGCAGGCAAGTTTATAGAAGCAAACAAATGAAATTAGGGGCCGTTAATGAGTAAAATCATCGAGAGTCTGAAACGCGCCTGTATATTTGCTGCTTTTTTCAACTTTCAAAAACATAGCCACAGACTGAATTTCTAATACGTATTCAAAGAAAGCATGTGCATCGTTGGTAATAAGCCAAATATATACATATATATTACCTTACATATCCATATATACGTATTTATGTGGGTAAGTATAAGTCATAATAGAAAAAAAACATTTAGAACTTCTAGATTTATAAATAAGGATAGCCTCTCAGTGGAGTTTAGGTTTTTTGTTATATTTCATGGAAAAATATAGGACATTAATCGCAACATAGATTCTTTGCTCACAAATAAAAAATAAGCCAGAACTCTTAGATTGCAGCTGAAACTGGAATTCCAATATAAAACACACTGTTTTGTTGATCAGGTACGAACTGATGATGGACGCAATGAAGACACCGTTAGATATAAAGCTTTTAAAATGTGAATACGCAGACTTGGCATTCGTCAGTTGTGAATTAGTAAATATTCAAATGGGCAAATGTGACCACTGATTCTCTTATGAGATTTTTAAGTTTTGAGAAAAAAGGTGAATTGTTCGCGGCAGAGAAAAATGCACCATGATACAATTCCTTGTTTGTATCACCAGCGAACGAAGTGAGAGAGAGGTGATACTGCTTCCGTGAGAGATTTAAGTATATATATTCGTAAATGTATATATATATATATATATATATATATATATATTTGATTGCCCACTCAAAAAGTATTCGAAAGAGTTGAGCAATGTTCATGATTTTTTTAGGGAGTTTGGTGAGTTGATATAGATGTGACCCATGCGAAAAAATTAAGCCTAACTGGCCATCAAAAATGACGGCGTTGAATTTTCCTCCGTGTGGGTGAATTTGCCTCCACCGTGATTGATCATCTCACGCTACGAGGCGTTCTATTTTTCCTGTTATTATTGAAGAGCTAATCTCTGGGAATGGGTTTGTGCCCTAACTTCGATCATAAAAAATGACATCGTTTAATTTGCCCCTACCGAGGGTGTTGGTCTTACGCCACGAGGCTATCTAGTCCTTTCTTGTTCACAATGTTTTTTCCCCAGAGGTTATTGTAATATGCCATTACTAGCTGTTGTGTTTTAGCTTTTCTTTAGGGTAATAGTTTGAAAAAAGTGTCAGTTTTAACATTCATGGACAAAAAACGGGCAGCAAACCGTAACCCCTTCATATAGGCATACGTAGTTAGCTTTAATTGATTTATGCGCATTCATCACATGCTAGCTCCTTCGCGACCCTAAACCTTGCATATAACGAAAATCTTGTGTTCGCGGGATCCGGGATCAATAGATATATATGCAAGTTACAGTACCTTCTGCAGCAACGCTGTTCACCATCAGTGAAATATTGTAACCCTTTGCCGTTCATAAGATTAGCCATTTTCTTAGGGGAAACAGTATTGGAAATGTGACTGATTTTTGTTTTTTTTGCGGTAATGAGTTAATTAGGATGTTTCACTTGGCGTCAAATGGAAATCCCTCATATTTTAGCGACTTGAAAGTATGCGGCATTCGTTACTCAGGTTTATTTATTGCTACCAAGGACCAAGCAGTGCATGGCATGTAATGAAATGAGCAGTTTACACACTAGGAAACTAGAAACACTTCCATGCATTCGTGCCTGCTTGTCCTATACTCAACGCGACTGGCAGACCATAATAACAGGAAATTGCAGTCACCTTCCATGATCTGATCACCCTCGGGATGGGTGACCAATCACCCTCAGGAGGTGATCAGTGTCCACAGCCAGAAATTGGTTCCATAAGCAGTAAATCTGGAGCGCCCACTGGGTGTTGAGGGTGCAAAGGCTGTCCTATTGCCCCCGTGAATTATGGTACCGGTGCTTGAATTATTGGTTCGCTCTGCATCGGTGTCCCCTGCAGGAAATTTGCTCGGATATTTCGAGGTCTTCCGACCCATGACGTGTTCCGAAGATGGGCAGTGTAGAGAGGCGTTATGGAGTGGCGAGGGTGAGAATTTGAGTACAGGCGATGGAATAATGTAGAGTACTAGTGGCCCGGGCCGTCATTATAAATGACGGTAGAAAATTAGCACCTCAGGGAAACCCCCTCTGTCTCCTGTGCTTAGTACTGTTCAGAGGCTTCTTTAATGAAAATTCAGTATTCTGCCTGGAGCGCCCAATTAAGTGCGACCCCCGTATCCAAGATACCGTCTTCGGCACCTGAACATGTCCAGACACGAACATGCTGGCGAGCTCAGGTCACTCAGCTGGAACGCTCAAGTCCGACCCCCG
>LQNS02015105.1:9268474-9310416 GCA_001587735.2 Parhyale hawaiensis
AACTACCTTCTGGGAAAACAATGACCCCCAAGGAGGACAACAACCCCTGGGAAGTTAACTACCCCCAGGAGGGCAACTACCGATTTGCAATAATAAACACGATTAAATTAGATGTGCAACTAATCACATTAAAATCCGACAAGCATATATACCGGTAACAAGAAATTTTCCTAACACTCAATATAAAGTTGGTAAACCGTGAATATTTTCACGGGTCCAGTTAGTACTATACTAAAAGTCTGTGAACCGGTCTTGCTTGTTTATTTGTGTCTTGCTTGTTTACTTGTGATCTTGTTTGACACATCTTCTTCACTTTTAGATAGGGAATAAATTCCATGGCCCTCTGGCGAGGTACCGTATTGCCTATCCTGGGGCACGGATTAGCTCATTAATTCGATTGTATCTGTGATACGCACGTGGAACCTGCCCCTTGGTTGCAAGATCGGGCACGATAATTTAAAAGTTGCTCTGGATAATACGACTGGAATACGTAACATATAAATCGAATTTGCTTTCAGACTGCGTGTTGAATATTCGTTAGACAAGCATAGAATCTGTTGACAGTGAGCCGTATGGGCAACTCCTTGACGGGCAGAAAAGGACGGCCGAATAGCGTGTGGTCTATGACCAGCAAAATAACGCCTCCTTTAGTACGAAAGCAAAGACGATCGTGACTATTATTATATTAAGAAGTTTAAGTCTCCATTTCCACGACAAAGGCGATGTCACAGAGGAAGAATGAAAGCACACGTAGTGCGATAATAGACACGTGGAGCCCATGTACGAGGGTGTTCCCACACAGGATCAACGCGTATTGGAACAGCAAGTCGGGAAAGAAGAGGAAGAACAGATGGAAGAAAGATCTGTAGGAATAAAAGGTGGGAAGGAAGCAAAACGGGCACGAAAGACAGACAAGACGATCGTGATGACGACGGGTCGTCTAGTACAGTAGAAAACTCCAAAACTAAGCAGTTCAGCACCAACCCTTATAAGATTGCTAATAGTTGTAAACTAGAGAGATTTTACCCATGCAGTATCACGAAATTTGAAGTAAAACAGGATAGCCAGTGCTGTCATAGCTGCCGGCAGCTGTAGAATATTCTTTCTTTTGTATTTTACGAGAATCCAAACAACTTTCGTTGTTATAATGGGCTCAGAATAATACGTACCTACGTTTATTTGTTTGCAAGGAACAATAAAACGACTATGAGTATGGATCGTAATGAATAATGAAACAAATGTCTTATGGTGAGTAATACTTTCGTCATTTCTGTACCCAAGAGAATAATCTCTTCATAAACATAGTGCTCATCGAGCTCCTTGGCCAAAATAAAGTAGGATTTTTAAAAGCTGCTTTGCATACCTCTGGTCAAAATAGGAACATTAGGCTTCGGCAGTGCATTATTTATAATAAAGAATTATAATTTCATATCCATTAATGTGCAGAAGTTTGTTGTCCAAAATTGACACAATCAAAACCCAAGATCTACACTGCACCTATAATTCTTTGGCCAAAACAGATACAGCTGAAATATCAAGTTCTATCACCTGTACAAATTATTTGGCCAAAAGGAACACTCTTAAAGGAAGTAGGCCAACAGTTTGAACCAGCTGTGCAGCTCAAACAGATACAGTTTGACACTCAAGGTCCCGAATTCACACAAAAACAGAAAGAGTAGAAGTCTCAAGGCCTCCTATGGTTCAGCTGTGCAACAAACCGCTCATTGATGCTTCACTCTCTTGAAAATTCTCAGCATTAACATCTTTTGTTAGTTTTGAGCGGTCCCTTTAGGCATGATTGTTGGTCAAGAAGTCGAAGCTGTGAATGCTTGTGCAGCCATAACAGAGTCGGGACAAAGGTTCTCTGTGGAGCACAGGCCTGCCTTCACACCCTCAGCTAGTAAAGTTCTGTGGTCTATCGGTTCATCCGCACCTGCTTAAGAACTAAAGAACAAACAAGAACGATCGGAATGCACTGCAGTCTTTTGCCTTGAGCGCGAACAGCCCAGCATAGAAGTCAGCCTGAAGTCTTTTCGTTGTAGACATAGACAATCTGTCACAACTTTTCTCAGCGCAATGTCCAATGCAGACGAGAAACAAAAATTGCCGAGAGTTGCATCTCGCCAACATATGCTCCGCTAGACTCGGCGAAAAAGTTGCCGGAAGAGCGAGTTCAGCAGGATGCTTCTAAGCGAATCATTTCGTAGCTTTGGAGCAACTCAAAGCAACTTACGGTCCAGTTTTTCCTATTATTTGTTGACTACTGGTATGAAACGCCTCCGTTTTTCTTAAAACTTTACGTAAATGGTAGCGATTGTAACTGCAATATCAATATGCAATATAAAAAGCACATGTCTCCAGGTTACAACAATGATAGCCGCAAAAATCTTACGTCTGAAAATTTGGTTAAGAATCTAAGGGCCAGTTCACACTTCCCTCATTGTAATAACGCGTTCGGTCACGAAAATAAACACAAGCTGTGTGTCAAGTTAGCCGGTTGCGATCCACACGTAGAAGCGACCTTCATTCCAATGACTGACAGCGCGTTCAGATATGATCTATCGTAGTTTCTTTACACTCTGTTTATATTTCACGTCGGTTTGAAGTCACATTCGTATCCCATAATTTTATAGGCTTATTTTGACAGAAACAGGCTATTTTCAAAAGAGAGCCTGGTAAAACGATAAAATTGAACTCAACACCCAGCAATCCGCTGACTTGTTGAATCAAAGTGCAACAGTTTTAGCTCAGCTAGTTTTCTTGTTTTAAGCGGCAAGACAGTGATTCTGATGGTTAAAGTGACGGTTGATAGCACAAAACATTCAATTGCTGAGTACTATGCACGTTGACTAAAAAATGAGCCTATAAAGAAGCGATAAAATTTGTTAAACTAATGTTCAATTTCTTCTCCATGCAACTTCTAAAAAATTTACCCTAGGATATAGCCGCTACAAAGACGTTTCCGCCGGGACGTGTACATTGTCATGTCGAGCCAAACTTGACAATTCAACAATTTTGTCTGTCTGAAATTAGCGAAGATGTCGCTTGTCTTCATACGGCTTAAACCTACTCCGACTGACGATATTTTTTAGACCATTGCAGCATTTGAAAGGGCAGCCGCACAGTAGGTGAAAAATACAGACCATAGAGATCCCTTGTGAACTACAGTCAGTTAGCAAAGTGTTGAAGTTACCAGTACATGTTGAGATTAGTCTCAAAAGCTAAATCATATACAAACAAGATATAGTTGTCATCCATCATGGAGACATTTCAAAGTTGTTAAAAAGGTGCATTATATTACTCAATATAAGTAAATGCGTTCTTTCTTCTAACAGGTTATCTGATTATTACCTGACTACTCCAAAAGACGGAAATCTCCCGCACATGTCAGAACTCTAACATTTTATGCTTCTCATTTGGGAAGTTACCCAAGCTACATAGACATATAACACCTGTTTACGAGTATCACCTGTATTAATTTTACACCTCTTATTACAAAAGCTTAGAGACACAGCTGTTCAGACAATCCAAAATTGCTTTCTTCTTATAGCAATGAAAAACGTGTATCGTTTACAGCTGCACCGCGTAGATCCCTCTCGTCCTAGGCAGCATCCCCAATCAAGCACAAATGTATCGGGATCGTCATCACTACATCCTGCGGCCGATTTTATGTGAAGTGCTTGTGGTGGTCCGACAGTCATCGCTAACTTATGGTCGCTTGTTGCTGAGCGAATCCATCCCGTATAGGATCTATCATCTTCTTCATGGGCCCATAAAGGAAGGTGTAATACTTAGCCTAGGGAACCGCCGGGCCTTTGTCTATATTTAGACTCCACTAGGAGAACAAGAAATGTATGGTTCGTACCTTTTACATGTCACGTTCACGCACTTCAGAAGGATGCTGTCGAGTGAACATATACATACCACTTGGAGCCTAGGGAGCAATGGAGCATTTTCTTGATATTTGAGCTTCCACTTAGAGAAGGAGGAAAGTATGGCTTGTACCCTTTACACTTTACTTTCATAAATTTATGCAGCATCGTTCAAAATAAAGAAAAAACATTGAGATTTTTGTGTACGGTCCAAATAGGTCTGCCCAAGCGTAGGTTTTTCTCTGATTTTATCTACAATTATACTAAATAAAATATGACCTTCTGAAAGTCCGAAGACAAATTAAACTAAAATGCCTGACAAAGACCATACTTTCAACACTACAGCATGAAGAAATTCAGTTTGGAGTTATTTTCTGCATTAAAATCCTTTATTATTCCAATGGTGCAGAAATATGTGACATTACTTGCTAAAGTCTAGTAATATGAAGACCAACTCTACATCATTCATTTTCAATCTACGTTTGAGCAAGCTTCTACTCTCCGCGAGAACGAATATCATTATAGTGAAAAATACCCTAATCGTGAAGTACACAGAACTTATTATTCATGTCGCAGATAGTCACTATTTTTCATAGGAATAGCACTAATTGCAGTGTCCTCACATGGGTACAGTGAAGCTCGGCCGTCTAGAATACAGTGCAATAGGCATGAAAGGGTCAAAAAAGCCAACTTCAAAGCTCTTAAGATAAAATGAACCACGTGATTTAATAGTCTGTTTACGCACATTGGTTTTGGAATTAGTGCCGGCCAATTGGTCAACTGAACCTTTCTTTGTCCCGCAGCTCCTAATCAATAACGCGATGGTCTCGGGATGCTCTGAGCGCCACTCATTGCTTTGTCTATTTCTGCAGGTCTGAAGCTGCTTCCCTTTCCAGTAAGTTCTAAGAAGTATCGAAAATTTTTATGACTGAGGGATTTATCTTTTACCACCAAACTTTAGTTTTTAGCCGACTTGGAGATCTTCCAATCGAGTGAAGTCAAGAGCAACATAGCCAACAATAATTAACACTTGACTAGAGAATAGCATTAATATTCCCATCTCTCAATTCGAAATTACCGTATGAGTTCACCATTTAAAAAAATGAAAGGAGTAAAAATGTGTGACTGCTTCATTCATGCAGAGAAGAAAACCCCACATGTTCTGACTGCTCTAGCTTTGCCTCTATTGTTGGGGACGCTCTACTTATACTAAACGCACATGCAATTGATGAGCGGGCATTCAACTCACGCATTGTCTTGGTAAAATTTGATGGCATATATTGGGTAATTGAACGATGTGTGAGCTGAAAGTCCGTTTACTACGATGGGCGAGTGACTGTATTGCGGGACCTCTGCATGAGAGACCTGACTGTCTCAGTCATGCTGCGATGGGTCCTCCCATATTCTTCCTGAAGACTCCTCCTTGGAGTCACCCGTTTAGGAAAAGTCTTATGTTTTGATGGTCCCAGTCATGCATATAACAGCAGATTGCTCCAACGTACTTATGTGAAGGAGAGCTGATTTCTCCATCAAGCATGTATGCATGAGACCAGATTCTCCATCCTACATATATAACAATAACTTTTATTAAGATCACAGAAGGTTCAATAGTAAATGTAGAAGACCTGAGTACTCCCATCACATAGATATATGTAGAAAGCATCACTGCGCCACAACATATGTATCTGTAAGAGATCTGACTGCTCCACTCATGCAAATACAAGGGACTCCTATAGCACTATCCCATCGTAGGACCAGCAGCACAGAGTGATGAGTGAATCCATGCCCAGTTAGCGACCGTTAATGCAGGTGTCGATCAAGCCTGGCTGGATAGTTTGTCTTGCTGCTAACTTTGAGAGCTGCAGATCTTGGCACGTCAGGCGAAAGTACTGCGTCGGGCTGAGCAGAAGTGCCGAAGAAAAGTTATTATAGAAAGAATGGTCTGACTTTTCAAGGTTTCGGAAGAAGAGGAATTGGAAATAAAGAATAGTTGAGTAGGCGGGGAGGAGAATAAAGTTTGAAGAAGAGGAATGTTCTGACATTTTAAGGTTTCGGAGGAAGTAAAAATGAATATAAAAATGAGCTGAGCAGAGGCAGTGAAGGAAAAAAATAATATAAGAAGAATATTTTGACTTCTTTAGGTTTCGAAAAAAAGAAGAAATTAAAAATAGCATTGAGCAGTAGGAATGAGTAAAAAGGCTTTACGTTGGAAGAATGTTCCTACCTTTGAAGGTTTCGAAGAAAGAGGAGAAAGAAATGGGGGAAAAGCATGAAGGAGGAATAGCAAGGGGGAAAAATAGCACAAAAGGAATACTGCAACTTCTCGATCAAGTTCTTCAGTTAAGGGTATACACCATACATTTCAAAGCACTTAATTGAGTGTTTTCATCTTTAAGTAAAGAGGTAAATTTAATTCACAAGAACAATGATTATTGCGCTTAAGTGTAATTACTTCTGTTATTTCTGAGAGTATCTTACATCCGAAAGTATTCGTTCGTGTAAATATATATTACAAATGTAAGGATTCATCACCGTTAATAATAGCGTCCCATAATTACAGAAGAGTGAAATTATTATTTCCTAGCGCTGTATAAAATTACATGGGTAAATGTGATTCCCTAACGGTTGATAATTCTCGTTATAGCTATTTAAAATTAACCTAAATAAGAATTAAGGAAAGCATACATCATTCTCATAGCAGGTATTGGTACTACTGTTTGTAAAGATCAAAACACATGCATTATTACTTATATAAATAATGACCGATACAAGAACTATTGTGGCCACTAATATATCCTACGGATGCATATATGTCTCCACAGTTTGACTAAATAACTCCAGTCTCCGCAACATTGATGCTCTATTACCTCCGCCGCGAATAAGCATAAGTAAGTGTAACATTATCTGCAGAAAAAACAAGGGTCGTATTGCCAATAGACGCGGCGAGGCAAATATATATATATATAAAAGCTTACAACTTAAGGCTTTTTCTTGTAAGAAGGAAGTGATAAGCTTGGGACGATGGCAGATAATAATTCCTAACAAGTATTAATTAAAAAACGCAGGGGAGACAAACAATAGCATAGCAAGCAAAACAGAGGAAGCGGAATAATGATAATACGACGATAACTAATACGGTGATGATACTGCGATGATGTTGGGATCCAGTCACGATCGATACGACGTATAGACGAAGCTGTGATATTACAGTAATTTTTACGGCCTACGATGAGATACAGGTATGTCATGTTAATTTTACGGCGCTTTACCTAACAGCATTTTACGCCAAACACAACACATTTGTATAGCGCACAAGTCACTGACTAAGAGGCTTATTCCAATAGAGAAGCGGAGGCTTAGGCTCCGGTTCGCCCCCAGATAGTCCGTTATGATATAATATATAAGTGAACCGTTATGAAAAAATAAAAAATATATAAATGAATAAGAAAAGCTTCAGCCAATGGGATAACTGCGCAAATACGAGCAGCTGCTGTGGGAGATACTCTTGGAAAATTTGATACATTAAGTTATATTGGGTATTCAGGATAATGAAACAATACTGCCTCCAACGGATTAAACTGTTTGAAAGTGAATAAGTTGAAGCTACGAAGGGTGCAGCTCCTGGCACTTATCAAGACGATTTTTGAACGAGTTGATTATCTGTTCTTTGACAACTTCTATTACAAATGTTCACTAGAAAGTATTACGGAATGCGAACCACGAAGCTACGAGTTCTCGATAGACGATGATATGCAGTGATGTTGTAACACAACTACAAAATCCATGTTCACTGTAAAATTGAAAATATATTTATGTTCATTGCTAAAAACAAACAACACGTTACATGCAGGACACTTAGGCTCGTGTTAAATGTAACGGCTGGAAAACAGTATAACACACATATTTCGTGGTCACCGCAGCAGGTAAAAATAAATAAATGCTCGTGGTCATCGTAACAGCAAACAAATGCTCGTACAGTCACTGGTACAGCAAATAGTAAACAAATACCCGTCGTCACCGTAACAGCAAATAGCAAACAAATGCTCGTGGTCACCGTAACAGCAAGCAACGCCTAGATGCTCGTATAGTCACTATAGATGGCCTATATGATACAAAGGAAAATTGAAATGGTACTGCTCACTGTTTCCCGATGACACAGTCACACAGAACCGTACGTTTCCCCTGACTCATAGCAATAGGCAGAAATACAACAGCCCCTCGTAACTATTTTGTTTACTCGAGCAGCGCTCAACAATTCGTGTTCACTGCAACAACGCTTCAATGTTCTATTCACTGTCACAACGCTCAAATATCGAGTTCACTGTAAAAACGCTCCAATGTTCGATTCAATGTCACAACGCTCAAATGTCGAGTTCACTGTAATAACGCTCCAATGTTCTATTCACTGTAACAGCGCTCAAATATCGAGTTCACTATAACAACGCTCCAATGTTCGATTCACTGTCACAACGCTCAAATATCAAGTTCACTGTAACAACGCTTCAATGTTCTATTCACTGTCACAACGCTCAAATATCGAGTTCACTGTAACAACGCTCCAATGTTCTATTCACTGTCACAACGCTCAAATATCGAGTTCACTGTAACAACGCTCCAATGTTCGATTCACTGTCACAACGCTCAAATATCGAGTTCACTGTAACAACGCTCAAAGGTTCGCTTTTACAACTGAACACTGCAGGGAGCGGCAGATCCACTGTCCTCGTCGCTGTAAGATACAAACAAATGGTCCGCAAATTATCGCTATAGAACTTCTGAGCTTTTGTCACAAAACTTTGGCAATAATAACTTCTATAGAGACTACAACTTTTGTATACAAATTTTTCCTTTGATCTTTATCGCTGGCTTGTTTTCCCTCTCTGTGTTTTCTTTGTAAGGAAAGAAAGGGCAATTACAACTGAAATCGGTTCTATTTTTATGAATTTGAGCTCCTGAATTAGTTTGGATATTCGAAACTTGTCTTTATTGTTTGCAGGGAATCGGTCCATTTTTGTGGAGCGTCAGAAGTTGTCGTAAAAGACGCTGTAGGGCTCCAGCCAATTAAAATCTTATGAATTTTGTAAAGCATAAGAGTAACTTTGCACTGTTCCCTTGCTAAAATGAAAGAAACGCAAAAACAGTTATCGATCATTTAATAAATAAAATCGTGCCCAATGCAGATTGAAAAATAGAACACTCTGAGAGCGCATACCGCCGCCAAGCAAGGCAATGCTAACGAAAAATTCAAAATGGTACTGAAACTAGAATTTTCTCTCTATGATCACCAAAATTTGATCATTTATGCCTCTTGACAGGAATAACAGCTTCTGTAATTTTCTTGAAGATCCATTGATAGCTTTTTGAGTTGTGTTACTGACAAAATATAAACAAACATAGAGACAAACAAAGATGAGCACAAAAATTTGGTCATTTGCTAGAGAAAGAACCACAACAATTCTTGAAAATTTCATAAAAATTCGTTTTTGACTTTTGAGTAATGCTATCAAGAAAAAAGAGGCTGCCTGGCAAACACACAAACGTTTGAAAGGATCTTCACCTAAAATCCATATATTCCTCCTAACATACTTAATAATCCTGTAAATTTCGTGAAGATCCGTCCATAATTTACTAAATTTTAGTGACAGACAAAGAGACAGACAGAGAGACAAGCAGGCAAACCCGACAATAACATAACCTTGAAGGAGGTAATAAATGAGACTAACTGTACTAGTGATTTGCAAGGAGGTCAAGGATTGTTTTGTCCTGCCGTGAAAGTGTCCTCGAAAGGTTACGCCCAGTGCTGTACATTTTAGTTGCAGCTTGTACTGTAAATCCAGTCACTGAGCTAGTATACTATATAGCTATGCCTCACACTTGCATTTTTCATGTAGTCTAATATATAAAGTTTTATTTACCATTTGGCTCAAGTAATCTTTTAAATGTAGGGAAGGAGATTTAAATAATACAAATTTAGTTCCAACATGGCAGCAAAACGAGGAACCACAACTTTTCTACTATGCCCTCTCAATACCATTTATACATTATGTTATACTACTATTTTAACGGTAGTTCCAGGAGACTATTTCATAATAATGGCATCTTCTTTTTCAGTATAGCCAAGAGTGCTGCCCCGATTCAAATCTTCCCGGTAAAATAGCTACAAATGACCATGTTGTGTTTCGTACGTAGAGGCCCGTAGCCACTTCTCTCCATCCTTCCTGAAACAAATCCACCCTCTTACAAACCATAATGACTCAATTTATCCCAAACTCACAATAAAATCCCTGAAGTTCCAGAAGAACTTGGCCAAATTTAGCCAAACTTCTGCTGCTTACCTCTGTCTTTTAAGGATGACGCCGCTACGGCAAACATCATCTTTTTAATTAAAGTCGGCGATGATTTCTCGCCCCAACTGATAATTAATAAGCGGAACCTCTTCGGACACTCGGTAAAGATTAGCCGTAGGCCTGAAAATGAGGGGGACGACGGGAAAATAAGGAGATTTTGGTGAGCGAAAGTAAGAATTTGGTTAAAAATTTGGAATTTTCAAAAAGACAAGGAAATGTTCCAACATTCTTTCCTTTGAATTTAGAGGCTTGGATTCTGTGGTATGGTTTTGTAACAGCTGTTAAATAGTAAGATTATGAACATTTGTAGTCCCTCGCTTCTCATTATTGGTGGCCCTGATTCACAAACTCTTGATGATGTTCCGGACTGCACATAGTAAGTGCACAGGTGCAATTACAATGCTTTGGTACAGTGACCAAAGTTTTGTATGTTTTCTTTTGAATTCACAAATTTTATACTTAATTATGCACCGCTTAAAGGCTAAAACAGCAGATAAATAACATTTCATTGCGATCAGTATAATAAAGTTATAAATGTGAGTTGTGACTTCGGTATATATTCATTGACATGTAGATTTTACGTAACCTTCACTTATTGAGAGTTCAAGCCAAGCTTTTTATTTTACTTTGCATTATTTTCTGAATGCTTATTACAATCAAGGGAAAAAATTAAATCCAGTACTGTACTTCAAATATACAATGAATTTTAATTGCATACGAATCACTCAAGCTTGAAAAATTTACTAAGTGAATTAGCATATGGAACATAAGGCTCCTAATGGTTTATTTTTCTGCTAGCTCTAGAGAATCTACATCATAAATATAGGGAAACAAAATCTAGAATATCTACAACACGAATCTCCAGATCAACTAAGCTATTCTGTAACTGTCCCAACTGCCAATTGGTTTTAATTTTATGGTCTTGTTATGGATTCTTTTCTTAAACCTGAGACAATCATCTATGAATCAATTTTCTCCTTGCCTACTTTCCTTATTTCAAGCTATAACGCATCTACCAGAAGTTGAAAGCCGAAGTTATGCTATGAGAATAATTCCCCACGTTTCAGTTTATATTTGTTTTATTTGAACCTAGGATTGATGTTGCAGAAACTGAAATCCAAAATTATTATGTTAGAATCAAAGCCTCACGTCTTCCACTTATTTTAAGCTGAAAAGTATAGTGCATGCAGAAGCTACAAGCTAAGCTCTTCATTTACTAATGAAGGTTCTATTCTTTATTTTTTGCGTAAGTTGTGTTTGCAGCAACTGAGAGCTGAGGTCATCTTCTGAAAATCAAGGCCTCCAAGTCACTTAAGTCCAGAGCTCTCAATTTTCTACATGGATGTCGACAGGCCCCGACTCTAATGGTGCGTCAGACGTTACTAAGCGACTGAAAAAAGCGCATTTCCTGCACCAGTTTGTAATGAAGGAATCTTGTCGGTGTTTTTTTCTATTTGAGTGTCTCTCTCTCTCAAGATAATTGCTCGTTTTTATGGCGCAAAATTAAAAAAATGAGCAAAGGCGTCGACGGGAATGGAAGTTAGCATCTCAATTTCAGCAAGTGCCGGCGAGCAATCTTTCTGGAAAACATTTGATGGGATTTTTTGTACACTTTTCTTGCAGATATAAGCTCTTGTTTCAGCATCGATTGTCTACAATACAGTAGGTGTATATATTATGTACCTATCATTGAAACATTTCCCACATGTGCTTCAATTATAATGAGCTATTTATTCAATTCATATCTGGAAAAAAAATGAAACCTACAGTTTATCGAAAGAGTATCTACCAGATTAATTATGAAGAGAGCATTGTCAGTAAGATTTTATATTTGGCAGGTAAACTTTTCAACCCTACTGACGGAGTCTAAATTTGCATGATTATGCGGTAATATCCGTTAAATATATGCAAAATAAGAGCGAGTGGGTCAGTAACAATTTTTTTTTTGATAAATTAACTTCTCCTAAAATGTTATCTCTCTTAATTTAATATGTTTACTTAAGTATATGTACGTTATATGATCTGTTGTGAAACTCTATGAGCAATAATTAGAAGTTTGAGACTATGGTATGTAAGAGCTTATATTTCTCGTGATACTGACACAAAGCCATAAAATGACAGAGATAACACCGACAAACCGACATTCAAAAAACTACTAAATTTTTTATATGCATGGAGATATTTCGACGCTAACCGCAGTGTTTCCATATAGTTTGTAGAATCGTTTTCCGTGTGTTTGTGGTGTACAGAAAAAGGTCGAATTTTTTTAAAAAGAAATGCTGGCAAAAAACAAATTATGTCATGCAGCTGCAGAAGGAACCACTTCTGTTTTAATATAAAAATCAGCAAAGAGAAAAGTTAGATAAATAAAAAAGCCTGGCCTATTCTTTAGTCTTGCCAAGCAGGGCTCTGCAGAAACAGCATTTGCATAAAGTTTCAATATAAGTTTTCCTGTTGCAAACGCTTTACATTTGCGACAGGGTCTTGAATTTTGATTGGGGCAAAGTTGCAAAGTTGCAGACAAGCTAATTGAATTTACATTAGTTGGAATATCCGACGTGTTTGGCTCCGTTTGAGTTTCAAATGCGACGTATTGAATAATTGTAACATTGCCCCAAGCTCGCCGAAAAGCTCTGATATAGCTACGTTAGGAGCCAGTTATATTTTATTCCTTCTTCATAAGCAGAAACTTTCTGAACTCCAAAACTTTCTAAGACAGGTGAGCGGTCAGCATGAGGACCATCAGGATATACATATAAATAGGTTTTGTGTCTGTCAGCATCCGGTATTGTGCAGATAGTGAGATCATCCGTCCTGCCTTAGTGTTTCAATAGAATCAATGCAAAGAGTTGAGTCAGGGACTCGAACTGAGGATTTACAGACCACCACAGCAGGTATAAGTTAAAGTGATACATATATCAGACAGGTGCCGTGTATGGATAAACGATACACATACATACTGGTAAAGGTAAAAGGTACAGTTAACTTTGACCGCATTCTCAACTGGGAAACCCATACGCACTGAATTGTGCAGCGGATATAGGCCCACTGGCCCCAGAGGAGTAGAGTAAGTGCGGCTGCAGTCGATCACGGTTCATCAAGAACTATGGCTCCATTTGACGGAATATTCAAATGACCCGCGAACCCCTTCAACACCCACATCTCTGAGGAAAGCAAGTTCCACCACGGCTCAGTGCATTCACACGACTGCCGAGTCAGTACACCTGAAGATCAGCAAAGACTCGCGTACCTGGGTTGGCATCGAACCAGCGTCACAAGGAATATGAGCTGCGAAAGTAAGCATGCTGCTACCGTGGTAATTACATTTTCCTCTATGGTAAAATATGAATATAATCGGAAGTGATTAAGATGCTTAGTATACAGCATACTCTTTCAATATTTCAAGTATTTGCATATACTGGCAAATATTGTGAAAATACCCACCGACAGTATCTTACGCCATGTACTTAGTGTATACATATATATATTTAATTAACGTAAAATAATACTTCTTCTGGACGACGAATTTTATTTATTTGTCGTTTTACAACGACATTCGCTGAGAATGTCGAAAGCTTGGTAAAAATAAAATTCGTCGTCCAGAAGAAGTATTATTTTACGTTAATTAAATACATGGAACCTGGATGTCCTTTATTTTCATCGATTAGAAACATATATATATATATATATAAAATGCATACCGTACAGAACAACAGCAAAATAGTCTCCTATTAAGCATAGCAGTACAATAACAATTCAATTTTGGGGGACAATAACTGAAGCTCATTTCAATGAGGACAAAGCAGTGGGCGCGAGCCATGACGGTCATCCCTCTACGACCACCGAGCAGCTACTACTCAGAAAGCAATAGCGTGAATTCCCTTCAATGAAGACAGACGTGAGATCAAGTGAAGGCAACGAAGCCTGATGGGGCAGCAGAGCGTATTGGTTATATGGCACTGATTCGTGAATGAAGGCAATATTCCGTGACTGACAAAAGTGTATACGCAACACCGAAGCTTTAGATTTGTGGCTGCTATTCTTATATATTTTTTACAGCGTTGTAATTGTGAATAAGGCAGTTTTTCGGCGTAAATATAAGAAATTATGGACCAGTCTGTTTCCTTACATGCATCTCACTAAAATATCAATGAAGTGATTGATAGTCAACTGACTCATACATTGTACAATTTACAGATACTGTAGTACGGTATACGTTCACCCCGTGAAAGAGGCCAATAAAATTGTCAGTGAAGCTAATTATGAATCGTCACTTTCTAGCTATAAGGCAGGATGCTACAATAATTTGTTGTAATATCAAGAAGATTTTAGAATGTTAAACCCGAATCGAAAGGCCCTTTCCCAGTGATGAAGTAAACCCAAGGTATTGACCTCTTCTGATCCCGGCCTGCCATTAGAGGACAGTCAGATGACTTATTTTATTATAGAAAGAATTAATACGCTGAAAAATACATAAGAATTGTTCAATATCGCAGAGATAGTAATTCATCCACTTAAACAACAAGACGCACCTTTTTTATCACATTGCTCATCTAGCCTATAAGCGATGTGTACACTATTTCCAAAATGTAATACGTACGTACATAGGAGAGTCAGCATACCTGTCAACAAGAAAAAGTCAATGAACATCTGCTAGAAGCCCAATAAATTTATTAATCAAGCATTCTTTTACAGTCTGGGCTCGGTCTCTTATCTAAGCTTAAATTACGACTCAAAAATTGAGCACTCCAGTCATTATATGGAGTCAAATCTGGGTTAAAGTAGGTAACCCCAGAAACCATGTACTTTTCAAAATAAACATAAATTTCTCTAAGGGTAGTAAGATTTTAAACATGGCCAAACGTTTAGGATTTAAGTAGCTAATATTTATTAGCCTATCCATCTCAGTCCAATCCGCATCGTACTCCGCAGCTGACCTTTCCCTCAATGCCATCCTTGTCTGGACACTTCACACCACGCAAGTTCCATGATGATTCACTATCCATTAGCTCTAAGGTCACTCACTACGCCCTGGAAGTGCCCAAGATCGAGCCAATTCAGCACCTAAGAGCTTTATTGTGTGGTTTTTCTTCAAGTTTTCAACACGAGGGGAAGTTTGTCATAAGAATGTAAGGCTTGGGCCAGGGCAAGAAACCTCGCCCAGATGATCCGTCTTGCTACCAGTCTTCCTGGTGTCGGCGCGCTCCTCCAGATCAGGGCAATCTCCTAGAATTTTAACTGGGCTAGAATTGATATGGCTTGTTGGATTTACTGCGCAAGAGATGATCTTTTTTGAACGGATAAACGCAAACGGACTTCACTCCTCTCTTGGAAAAGAAATCTTTTGCGGTTTTGACTGCGGTTTAGTGATGCTGTGCAGGCATTCGGTTGTTTTTATGGGTACTAACAATTTTTCTCTGATATTTCTGAAGGAAAGTTTCGTTCATAGCCTACCTATTATGAAACAATGGCCCAGAATCTCATGTACATTTGAGTATTGTTAATGCCATAGCTTTTCCCTAAACGTTTGCGCAACTGTATTCCCGTTATAATTTTTTTTCGTTTATGTAAGTAGGCTTATTTCATTTTACGTACATAAGGTATGAGCTGCATTACGCTTTCATTTATTTGCATTAACTTAGATTTGAAATCGGACGCTCGATGGACGAAGTCACCCATTCACATTAAGAATTCCAAGCCTAAGCTATGGTCCGGTCTGGGGTTGTGTCCTTACATCAATGATTGTAAAATTCATGGCGAAATAAATCAAAGATCAACTTATCGCCAACTTGGAAATCTACATGGACTGGTTTGTGATGCAGATAAATGCCCGCTAGGCTTTAGAACAGTTCACGGCTGCAATGTAGCGCAGATAATCCAAGTTATGGCGTCAGAAACCGAAGGCCTATAAGTATAGAGTGTATACAAAATATGTGGAGGTCAGACGAAAAACTGCCCCAGACGAGATGAGTGTGCCTATACGATAGTATGATGAGTTACAGGAGATTGGTTGCAGTACCGAAACGTTGTGCTTCATTGGTTCTGGAAGATAATGGAACAGATGGCAAATGCTAATTGCTTATCGCTCTACGATATTCGTTGCTAATATCTGTAACAAAGCAGTAACTAACGTATATGTATGCTGCTAATCGAGACTTCGCAGTATTTATGAACTACATAATCACACCAAATAACTCATAAATAATACTTCCAAGTAACCCGTGAACGTCTCACAGAACTAATCGTCCAGCAAACTGAAGCTTGGCAATACTTTCGGTGGCAGCGTCTCAAAAGCTCGACAAGAAAGCAAAGTAGGGCGGCTGGAGCAACAAGAAAAATGTTGCCGGGCTGCAAGCCCCCGGCTGATTGCCGCGCGAATAGCACCAAGGGGGCAGTGAAACGAAAATACACTAGTCAGGGGACACTGCTAAACAGCAGGTCCAAGTGCCGTGCAGGCCTTCCTAAGCATCTGGAGCCGAGTGTGTTTACCTACTCTGGACCGTGGGTACTATAGCCAGGCACTGGATCCTGTGCAAGGTGAACGCCTTAAAAAACTAGGCAGATTCAGAAAATTATGCCTATTTGAGGAAGATAAAAGAAGACCGGTTGGACTGAAGTTTGAAATGAGTAGGAACTGTGGCCGAGACAAGTAGCCGTAGAACTTGCCACCCACAGCTGCACCCCCGTGTAACTGTTACAGCCCCTTGCTTTCGGGTAATGAAATTCTTGATAAATCAAGCAAACATCCCTCTTGGGATCCAGTAAAACCTTGCCAATACGTTCTCCAAAAGAGCTTCCAAGGACGGAGTGTGGTGTTCAGCGCCGGCTTTGTTTTCTTATTTAAAGACCATTCGGGGGTTATTTCAAGGGTCAGTTGGACCTTGGTATTGCGACGGAGAGTGAAATTGAACCAGAAAACTATGATGTATAGGCATATTTTAGCACATCTGTGCAATGATCTGCTCTTCTCAAAGCTGCGAAAGAACTGCAGTGGCAATGGAATTTAGGGCAGTGAAATATAGCGAAAGAGTTTATTATTATTATGAATCAACACTGCTATGATTGCAAAAATTGCTGTATGTAACAGTGCAATAGTTGGTAGCATATATAATATGTATAAACTAAACTAACACTTGTATGTACGTGCTTACTAGTACAATTAGGTCTTCATTCCTTGTTTTTACTAGTCTTACTTATGATGGTAAGTACTAATATGAACAGCATTACTGATCTCTTGTAACTGTTGTGGTACTACCTTAGCGTAGCTGTTAATAAGAGATCATATGCTTTAGATTAAAATAAAACTATAACTGCCTCAGTACAAATTAAAGTGTAACTGTCAAAGAGGAACAGAAAATATTTGCTACTGCCTCTGTACTGTTCAGAGTGCAGTTCTTGAAGCGAGAAGAAAACCGTTTCATATTCAGTTCAAATTCTTAACTGTTCCAGCCCAAAAATTGAACTCTACTTTTGCGAAGGTCAGAACGAAGCTTTCGTAGCTCCGTACACCTCACTTCATCACAATTAATTTCGCCAGTAATGCAGTAAGAAAGAAAATAAAAGGCATTGCTGGTCTGCCGGTGATGGCGGGAAACCATGGCATAAATATCCTCCTTAGGCGATGACAGGAAAGATTACGCTTCTGCGGATGAAGATTTATCGTCCGCTGAGATTTGTGGAGAAGTTTGAGCAAGACTTGGGGTAAACTTTGAGAGCACAGAAATAAAAGTGATCATCTCGCACCAACTCGTTCCATTACTGGCAACAGATTGGACTGGTGTTTACTTTGGAATTTTGGAAGGTGCTTCTTGGCACAAAAGTTTTTATTGATTTTTTTTAGGCGAGAGAATATGATGATTGTTGGCGGTATTACGTCTTATGGGTTCTGAACCTTGATGCTTTTTTGGGAGGAGCAAATGAGCGTAAGCGTTAACATCAATGTAAATGAGGATCCCAGCACTTATTGTAGATCTTATGCTTGTAGAATTGAATCGTAGGGATAGTTTTAAACGACGCTTGATGCAGCAGTTCATTATTAACTTAGCAGAAACATTGATCGAAGAGTTTTTAATGTGAGAAGTACTATTTACTAACTAAGAGAATTATTTTCATATTTGCACTACGTCTAAATTAAATTTGAAACAGAGCTATAATTATTTGTATAGATGTTTTATGAGCTTATTGTGTGATGGGCAAATTAAAAAGAAAAAATTAGCAGGTAATTTCGTAGAAACGTATATTTTCTCTTGCAATAAAAAGGGGACTTAGTTTATTTCCCTCTACCGCGCATAACAGCTCAATGGCGATCTGCAAACAATAAAATATTCTCTCTTGCACAACTGCACAGAGCAGTTATTGAAAGTACGGGTCTACGTAAATAAACTTTTTCTGATATTTCTCACATACTACGCACACTGTAAATCAATATGCCTGTGGTTCATTTGCCTGCATACCAGTCAGTAAGAATTTTAACTCAAACAAGAAGCAAATTTTCTCCTACTGTTTAGGCTACAAAACTACGTATGCACATTAAGTGAATAAGGACTACGCGATCTGTTAAGACGTTACGTAATTTTTCTCTTACAGTTCGCCCGATGTGCACGTAGTACTTGCTTCGCGTGGATAGCAGTCAATGACAGTGAAAGAAAAGTAAACGTTCTCTCTCTCAAAAAAAAAAAAAAAAAAAAAAACGATACAGAGTGAATGGGTAGGGGGTTGCGCGAACAAGCTTGTTCACAATTTTCATGCGTACTGTGAACAATATATACGTAGGCGTTTGTTCTGTCGCGTGCACTGCAGCCAGCAAGGGTGCCAGCAGTGTATGTAACAGAAGTAAATTTGCTCCAACACGGCCGCGCAGAGCAGAACAGGCGTGTCAGTCCAGCGGTGCCTCCGCCAGAGCTGAATTATTGCCTGTGTCTATGAATTTCTACACAGCAGCCGGAGAGAACTAGCAGCAGAGCTTCCGGAAATAAACTTGTTCCCGTCTGTTATGACAGCATTTAACTTTCAAATAAATATTCTAAAGCTTCACGCGTGGTCCGGAGAAAAAAAAAATCAGTAAAGCCAATGGATATATCAGTTATAGATAAGCTGGTATGAGAGAAATATATTTAAAATAAAGCTATGAAGGGCAAGCAAGCACTGCTAATTTTTGTTTATTTTGAATAAAGAACCAGAGAAATGACTTTGTTGCCTTGTGTTTCGCAAGAAAATGATAAGTATCGTACTGGACACAAAAGTTATTCTAAACCAATTTTGGTGTAGAATGTATTAAATTTACATACACTATGCACATATCTTTTCAGACATAAGTTTTCGTTTTTTCATTAGAAGGCATCGGATGCACCAAACGCAAGATCAAAATTAACCAACTGCCATCGTAATATAATACAACCCGTGGTTTGCTTATTTATTTATTTATTTATTTCGTGTCAGCTTCTTAAGGGAACAGATAAGCGGAAAATAGACCAGGTTGCAGATTTCATAAGTAAGACGAGTTTACATGAAGATCGATGACCAAGCTGCAGATGATGGCGAAAGTGGGATCCTTACCCCTTTACCTGAATGCACTTTTTGCTTGAAACACCTTTTGAGATCGAAGCAGAGATATTTGCGGCATCTGGAGTCTATTTTCATAAGTTTTTTCTCAGGTAACGTCGCTTAAATTCAGTAGATAATCAACGGAGCGCTCACGAAGGGAAAATTTTTCACGGAAGGTAGACAAGCATTTCTTCTAGCTTGCTGTTTTGCTTTGACGGAGCAGTTATCTCTTCACTGGCCAAAATTACAGCACTTCAATGAAGCAGATAGTTGAGTTTGGCGGTATCATGACTACGGTGCGAACACATTGCATATAAGCTGACCGGAGCTGCAGTCAAGTTTATTCTAGTGTTTTACTCATGGTTTTACTTCCGCCTGTCAATATGGAAGAAATACGTGAAAGAAGGAGAATGGAGGAGAAAGAACCTAAGGATAAGAGTACATCAAATTATCACTGAAGAAACTGAAGAAGCAATTAAGAGAAGCGAAGATTCCGCACCGTTCTTTATGAAGCAAACATGTCGATTATTGCGTGAAGGTTTTCACGCACGGGTCCACTAGTGTATATAATAATTCTTATTATCCCTACGTTAGGGCATGTTCGATTGGGTCTTCAAAGTTGATCTAAGTCAAGTCCACTTGACTTAACTTGTTCGGATCTGTAGACAGAAACTTTGGCTTCGTCACTTTGAATCGTGTTTTATGTGTTAGAAACAGCCTGATTATGTTGAACTGATTTGAAATCTTAATTTTACGAAGTAAGAGTAAGTTGTTTGAAGTCTCACAGATGACCAATTTTGAGTAAACACCTGATATTTAATAAGCAGATCGAAGCCATGTGCGCTTGGCTTAGATCGACATTTACGTCCTAATCGAACATGTCTTTAGTTAGTTTGTTAGTTAGTGTGACTTTCATGCTTTCATGAGTAGCAGATAGGGGAAAATTAGGGTATCTTTGAGGTATCCTTAACACGACCTGGGGCGGGATTAATACGAGAATGAGTCAACTTCAAATTTAAGCCGGTATACTGGTCGCAGGTCTTAGGTAGAAGATTCACTGCCTGGTTTGGAAAATTTTTCACCCTTCGTATGCAGGAGTCCGAGGGCATAATAATTGAGGAACAATGTTTATGTCGAATTTCTACAGGTTCCTTCAGTATTAGATAGGAGAAAAATAGGATGATAACGGGTCTGAGACATCGCTGTAGAACACTGTTTTTTTTTTGTTCTGTGGCATATCCACAGGTTCCATTCAGTATATTACTTTTTGTATCATACTATTCCTACGAAAGTTTTTTTTCTGCCGTTGTTGCACTTTTGAAGCCAGGCAATAAAAGCCAAGAAGTATCAAAAATTATATTTTTCCTAACTAGCTGAGCTGAACTGAAATATTTGCAAAACGTGTACTCATAGTATAATTAATTATACTGGAAATCTTACATTGCCGACCAAAATAGACGACGTAGAATATATCAGCCAAGAATCCTCAAAATCGTCAACTCCATTGGTGGTCCTTGTAAATGAGTTCAAATTACGTTTATTGCCATCGGAAGTTTGAGTTCCCTCAATTGAAATGATCTCATCGATTGGCAGAGACGTCGTTGGTAGCAATTTCTTCCGCTGCTGCGTCTTCATTCGCTACTTACAAAATCTTTCTGAAATTTGCTTGGGAGGAAATCAATGAACGTCAATCCACTGGATGCTGTAATTTTTTGCCCATGCACCACTGACAAATGCTCTTACTGCCATAGGAGAAGGATTTCATGGTATTGACAGTTTCACGTCTAGTTGTCAACTAAACGGAATGGTAATGTTATTCCATGCACCAATGACTTAAACGTTTTTGGTGCTATAAGAAAAGGATTGCAAAATATTGACAATTTGAAGTTTGAATATTATTTAAACGAAAGACCAGACGATATAAACGCCACATCTTTAGACTGCCGGCAAGGCAGACAAGGGTGTAATAAAATCTGTAGTACGAGGTGATGCATTATGTTATTGAGCGTTACTTTATCTCTTCTTTGTAAATATCAGATTAGGTTATTTAGGTTACTATTTATGTAACAGAATGTTTTACTTTTTATTAGTAAGAGTTTTTAAATATACCAAGCCTCGTGTTAGAACTCAGAACTTTACTGTGTGGAGTATCCTTGACACAGCAACGTCTGCCTCTCCAATCCTCAAAGTGTGCTGGTATAAAGGCTAAATTAAAGCAATGTTGGGAAGATGTCTTACCAGCAAAAAAAATATTTTTACTACACACAGCCAAGTTATTGACAGATGATTAACATGCGCAGTGCAAATCATGACTGAGTACATGTATTGACAGTGAGGTTAAAACCATAATTTGTATATTTTTGTTTGTACTTTGTTAAGACATTTTTCCAAAAAACTGATGCTATATAGGAGCTATTTAAGTCAATTTCTCTCTACACTTCATTGCGTCACAGCGGACTGAAATGCTTGCATTTTATTATTTGCACCATAACAATAAAGTATCTACGTATCACGAAGTATTTAATCCCGGCAGTTCTTCAACACAGTATATAAGCTATGTATCACGGACAGTCACGGCCACGCTACTCACAATCTATCAGTGCAGTAGCAACTTTTTTACTCCCTCTCTTCTTTTCCCTTTAAATGTCAGTCATCTGAATATGGCTTACCATAAACTCTGTAAAGCGAGACCAAGAAGCATGCCCCTGCAAAGGCAGCTTGTAGACCGCCATGTAGCCATGTTTTCACAGGCTATGAAGATGATTTATAACTCTTGCTGCACATGACTTCACAATCGTGTACAGTTAGACATGAGGACACACCACAGCAGTCGCGAACTTGTTCAGCTTCAGTAGCTATTAGTCTAACTCGGCTCTGCATTTAGGGTGTAAGAAGGTTGCTTATACAGCTAAACCTATGCTGCAGGGGATGTATGTTCAACAGACCTTGATGAGATTGGAGATACATCACACAGCTAATTATTTATACTACAATTACGGTATGTGGAGTAGACCTTGGTGGGAGAAACTGATGCATTTCATAACTAATTATTTATACTACATTTTAGGTATGTGTAACAACATTGATGGGATTAATGATACAACATTTAGCTAAGCATCTATACAACAGCTACGGCATGTGTAACTGACCTTGATGAGATTAAGAAGAAATCATAAAGTTAACTATTCCTACTACATGAGACATGCTCCGCTGACGTTGATGGGATTAAAGATATTCAGTATTTGTGGAGATAGTGTCTCAAGTTGGATTACAGAGTATAAATATGTAAATGAACCTGAAATAAGCTGTGCAAATCATCACTATGAACATCGCTCACAAATATTCAGTTGTAAACTAAAATAATAATGCAAAAGCTCCTAACCCAATAGCACCATCGATATCTTGCACGAGTCTCGTATATCATATACATTTAATATGATTCACTTCTCATTTATTTCTGTTGCAAGCTGTGCAGCAACCCCTATCTAGTTTATTTCCTACCAATGTTCGAAGAGCGCGAAAATATAAATCCAATTTCCTTATTTTAGCTAAGAATTAATACGTCTTTAAAGCTTACATGTGTTCCCTCTGCTCAGTGTTCACTGTTAATTATAAAAAGAGTAAAACTCAATAATATTGCCTCACATTAGCGTTTATTTTCTTCCCTATACATGTTGATAGTCTGCATCATAGTTCATCCAGTTAAGTCTATAGGGAACGTCTGGACAGCAAGAAGTCATGTAACAGAGTCAAATTAGCTTTCATTTACTTCCCTAGACATTCCACAGCACAGCTTCATCCAGTTCTGTACAAAATGAATGCCTGTATGAAAGCAAAAGGTCATAGAACTGCCTATTATTATTAGCTTTCACTTCTATCTTTCTGAAAATTTGTAGCAAATTCCATTCCATTCGCTGCGCAGCGAATGTCAAAAGAAAGACAAAAAATACTTTCGATTGCCGCATATTGGCGCAGCACCACACCGCAATTTCGATGCTCATTAATATTTATGACCGTTAATCACATCCGAGATCAATGGCATTGCTCTTGATAATCGCTCGTGGAGCAGGAAAAATGCAAAGAATTAATGCCCATGAAGAGAGAGCGTGCAGATAGAGAAGGCGTACAAATTTGTCTCGAAAAACATTTTAGCGTTATTCTTGTACTGAATTGAGGGTGTTTACACGATCGTTTCGTAGAGATACAGGAGTAACAAAGGCGCAAACGACCATTCCCACGCCGTCTGTCTTTCTGCGCCACTAAAAATTAAGTATCTAGAACAAAAGAAACTGGCACCGTGAGAGTCATTCATCATAGTCACAAATTTACTTACTAGACGCGCTATGCAGCAAGCTTGCAAATGATACTTAAGTCTTCAGTAATTCTATACTCTAGACATGAACGCCCGACACTTCATTAATCATAGGCTATGGAGACGTCGTTTGACTGAGTACCATACGTGGTCCTTCGGTGAATGTGAACCAACATGGGTACGGCTCGCCATGTGGAAGCATTCGCCACCGGGAGAAGCCTGCACTGGGCAGGAGCTGGTCTGTCACATTGTCTATAACAGGTAAAATCGTTTTTAATTGAAAATACAGGTAAGGCTGATACAACTGTCTCTTACAACGTACAAAAATTAGATCATCAAAAGCAATTACGGTTATTTTAACTTTGCAACGGCTATAACACTTCAAAAGATGTTTCATATACTGTACATCTTTTACTTAACTATCATTTGGATAAGCCTTGGTCATTTTGAAGGTATTACAAACTGATGACAGTAACTTTTTCAACTAATCAATAATTTACTTTTGTAATCCTTCAAATATGCGTTTCTTTGATTAGCACTTATTCAAATTTCAAATAGCGGCTAAACTAGTTGAAGTGACTACGAACATTTTTAGCATTTTTAAGATTCTTGTCATAATTAAGCAAAAAAATATCAGGGAACATAGTCCGTTCTTGAGGCTATTGCATGTTGCTGTTCAGAACGCTTCACACATATACTGAATGTGTACTTATGTGATAATAAATTATGTTCAATAAAGTGTACTTTGCACCCATACATGCAAGTTGTCAAAATGCCATCTTTATTCTCCTTTGTTGTACCTACGATATTACATTCTCACACTGAACTTGCAATGAGAATGCTTCATGCAAATATGATAAAAATTTGCATAATTTTTAATATGTCCATCCGATGAAAAATGTCTTTTAGGTAGTTATATTTTAGTTAAGGATTTTTGTTAATATCATCAAAGAAAATTTGAAAAATTCTTTAACTGGCTTAGACCTATAATGCCTTCAATCTCCTATAACGGCTGTTTTTAGTGCACGCATCTCAGTCGTTGTAACGGCTTTACCTAAACTGTTGAGAATGGCCCCTCTCCTGATATTTTAACGGCATCGTAGTATACTGTTGCTTCATCTTTGTTAATAATGAGAGTGATTTAATTATGTGTGATTTGTAACAGCTGTTTAACCTTTTATCAAATCTTCTTCCTGTAGCGCAATTATCTGAGAGTGCAAATCCGAGACTAAAAGCACGTAGCTAACCACAGCTAGCAAAACATTGGAAGACTTGGTAATTAGGCCAAGTTATGCAAACTTGGTACTATTGCACTGAGCATGAAAGCGTTACTCTTAGCCTATCAATAACCATAAGAACTAAAACTCCTCGCGGAAAGCCACAGCCCTGGATATCTCACAACCTCTCACGACTAGAGTATGACACACACTGAGCCAAAGTCCCTTAGAAACAACCATGACGCCCGAACAGACATTTCAGACACACACGGTAATGTTGTCTAGACACACTCGCTTACGGTCTACACCAATATGTAACAATTCTCTATGACCTATGAAGTGATGATTACACTAGCAATGGTTTGGTTTGCTGCCACGTCAAAGGGGATGAAAATTTGTTACTTAATTATTTAATACTCATACAAGCTAATCGCATGCCTCACCTTGAAAACTTTTATCATATTTCTTATTTTTCATCCGTTTAAACTCTTTATGTTGTTCTAACTTGAGCAACTCGTCCTAGATAGGGCTAAAATATTAAGGAGTTACAGTGTAGAGAATGGGAGATGTAAATCCAGTACCAGTAGCCAAGTTGAACAACTTCTTCTACAGTAAATATAAAATATGCGTAGAAAAATAGAAATGCGGATGAATCTAGAGTCCGCTGCTATACTGATTTTATTGTTCGATAGAGTAACGAGCAGAAACCGCCAACACCGAAGTCAAACTGACAATCTCTCATGTCTCATGATCCACCTGACCTTTTACTGTCCTTTTAGACAGCCTTGCAACAATATATAAACTAGTAAATAAATAGATAAGTATAATAAACGCGGGTGGTTCCAACGTCCCGCTCTCTACTGGCCAAGGCTCTAATAACATTGACCAAGTGAGGGTGCTGACAGACTGTCAGCTTGTCTGGGAGCTGCGGCCCGTCAGCTACATATCCCCACCTGTCAGCCTGGCACCTCTCGCCTCGCAAAATTATTTATTGGCCATCACCGACGCTAGCCACAGAATTTAAATTTAGAGATGATATGCCGAGGCTCTACTGAGGAGCACGTCATTTTTATTCGCTTGAATGCCTTTTGAGTAGCCTCGTTCTCTGTGGCCGAGTCCCTTTTTTGTAGACTTAAATGAATAATACACCTGGCTGAGAAGCTTATTGCAGACATAGATACCATAATACACGCGGCTGAGTTACTTCCGATAGAAGTAGGAAATGCAGTGCTGAGGTTTTGGTAGTAGTCTCAGGGGTAACAATTTGGGGGTCAACTCATTAAGCTTAATTCAACGGGTCAGAGCCAGAGCATCTATCTGAAGTTCTGGAGAAGCCAAACTTCGCAGAATCGACATCGCCACTCTATCGCACAAGTCATTACAGTAATATCTGTGCAACACTGATTACCTTCAACAAAATGGAAACTATTCCAACTCGTTGGATTTTCATTGGTTCACTACATACTTTCTGCAATTCTTACCTCAGACACTGGCTGTCGAGTAGCTGTGAAACGTTGTACCACGTACCTGAAAAGAGAAAAACACGGTTTCTTTAATGTTTTCACATATCACTCCTACATCGAGAGTTTTATCAATCGAAAAAAAAAAAATCCAATGCTCATAGATGCTCGTCAACTTCATTTACTTCAGTGCGCTTCATTTTGTAGTCGAAGAAGCGTCGATATTAACTTCATCTTTTCTTCACTAGAAGCTTAAAGGCTTTAGTTTAATAAAGCTTTAATTTTTGACAAAATGTAATGAAATGTTGAGGGAATTCCCCGCAGACTTTCACTGTATAAAAATAGAATAAAAATATACATGATATCACAGGTAATTCGATATTACAAAAAATTATACAATACTGATGTTTCAAAATACTATTTAAAAATATTGTCTTATGAATTCAATGAAAATGAGATTGGTAAGCGAACAATACATTATTTTGGTAGTACGTATTGGTAATGGGTGGAGAGACATGAAACATCAATCTACGGTTGTGGTTACTATATTTTCAGCAATTACTTCAGAAGTAAATGGGACGCACAGGAATATGTAGAATGTCGTAATGCAAAAAGCAATGGTTAATTATCCATAAATCACAGCCCGTATAACAATTTGTATCGAACTGATCAGTCATAGAAGTCCCATGGATATGCAACAGTAAAATTTTTCACTGTAATTTATTCTGTGCATATCAATCGTAAAAAATTTAAAATTTTCAGTTCTAGTTATTTTTCGTAACTTATGTATAATTGATGACCTTATATTTTTTATCTAAATCATTCTTTATTAGGTCACCGAGGATGACAGCGTACAGTAAACTATTTTGAACGCTTTCTTTTTAAACTATTCTTCTTAAAAACGTAAAATTGACAGTTTACTAGCCAACACTAATTTTAGATTATATTTGTAGGGCTTCAAAGAATGTCTAGGAACAGCATTATAATGGATTTATTCTAATAATTCGTCAGTAACCAAAACGATGATCGTGTAGAGTAAACTGCTACGTCCTATTTTTCCTTAAACCATTCTTCACTAGCCCACCAAGAAAGACAGTGGACCACGTTCCATATTTTTATTTATACCATTCTTTGCAAGGTCACCAAGGATGGCAATGAATGGCTTTTTACTATTTTTATTTATTATTTAAATATTCCCTGCAAGGCCACCAAGGATGACAGTGGACCACTCTGTACTATTAAAACTTTTCTTCGCCAGGATGACCGTGGACTACTTTGCACTCTTTTCATATTCCTCTTTCATCACTAGTCCATAAGTCTCGTAGAATACTTTGCACTGCTCGTCCGACTGTCCTGACTCACACGGTCATCATCCGTCTTGCTCACAACCAGAGCACGACAGTCAAAGATGAGAAATTGCAGTCTGTGAGGCGCCTGATTGATGCCAAGTGCCCGCACTGAAGTCCGAACTCGTCACTGCTTAAATAAGTCGCAAGGTCGAGTGGATGGACGCGAAATGTTGAAGAAACAAGCGGTAAAATTAAGGTTCTCTGGGTATGAAGGTGTTTGCAGGTCAGGGGGAACAGGGCTCTAAGGGCGCGCGCACATTTACGCAAAAGCTGCATTGCCACGCAATTCTGTACCCGATTGCGTTCCAGCGCACAGAGCTTCGGCTTGGACATTGCTATGCCACTAAAAAGAAAATCTAAGGTATGAGTCGTTTCTTGCAGTGTGTACGGTATAACAAGCAGCAATGGTCAAGCTTTTAGAATACCTCCTACTCCTGAGTTAGTTCAAAGTTGCAATGATGCATAGTTTCAGCGTGACATTCAAGTGCCACTAGTAGTAGTTACGGCAACGTGACGGCAGAATCGAGAAAAGTTGAGAGACTGAGGAAGTTTGGCGATAGTGTGCCCAGGCTATTAGAGGGCAAGAGGTGTGTTGCTTGGGGAACGAACGCAACTTCGTTTTCTCTGAAAAGGTCATCATGTGCTTTCTTGAAAGTAGTTAGAAACAGTTTACCCCTTTCGCCAAATAAATAAAACATGAGTAATTATTTCTGTGTTGCATACCCCAGTACGTGACCATATAAAATATCCTGAAACCGAAATGGTTAAAAGATGTTGACTTTAAATCAACCTTATATCGGATAATATGCATTGATATTGAATCTAAACAGTAAAGTGAATAAAATACGCTGCAGCTCAGTATGATTTGAGGAAGACTGCCAAAACGCAAAGTGTAACTCGACTTCCAAAAAAGCTCTTTACTTACGAGAAATGTTACCATAAGACACTTCGATTACAATCCTGAGAAGATTTGCATTATTAAACTATCAGAATATTACTGGTTTCTATGTTTAATTGTTGATTTGAGTGTCCTTGGGTATAATAATAATCCTGTGTACTGTAAGAAACATTGCAAGGAACTATAGGAAAATTGTAAGATGTCAAACTATATAGGTCTTTAAAATTAACCTGTAGGGAAAGAAAGTTACGTCGCTCTTCTTTCTTATAGAAAATGGGGAAATTTCCCGTCCTACCGACAGTCTGTCTAAATTGAATATTTTCTTAACACAAAATCAAACTGGTATGCATTTAAGCTCGCTCTTAGCTGCTTGACAAACATAGCAGTCGACTGAGAATGACAGCTGGCAAACTGCTTGAAGGAAAATATCTTCAAGGAAATGACACTAACTTCAAGAGCAGAACAGGCAGTGTGATGTGTCACACTGAGGTGAGGGAGACGACTTGGCTGCAGCGTAAAAGAAATAAATATTTATATTTACTTACATACTTTTTATCTATATTTGTGAATAAAGAAATATATTTTTGAAAAAGTCAGCATGCTATAAAATGGCCAAGTCACTCGTTATTGTTGAAAACCGTTGACTTTGCTTTCTCTTTATGAGAAACACTTCAGTAAATGTAAGCCACGTGGCACAACATTGTTAAAAAAAAAATTTGCTAGGCTCCTTTTCGTTAAATTTTCTTTTATACGATTGAGGAAGGGAAGAAATTAAAAGTTGGGCTTATACGCAGTTTTAAAATATAATCCTAATAGGTTTGAATTACACTGCATATCTGGAAATAATGTTCCAAAATAATCTCAGAATACACTCGAACATATTCCGTTACTAGAAAAAAAAATGAATGACTGAATTTAGATACTATTCGGTAAAATGGGTTACATATAGCAAGAGCATATCCGCTTATTACTTTCGAGAGAATGGAAGGGGATATTTTCCTCTACCATTAGTGCATAAAAATTAATTAATAGAGTACTGTTAATTTATTAATTATTTCTACTACCTTCACCCTGATACTCAGAGCTAAGTCAGGAGTATTGTTCCCTTATCATAAACTTATGACTCAATCTACCAAATAGTATTAAGTTTTATGCATTATTTGCTATCCGGAGATTGCTATCACGATCTCCCGTACAATAGTATCTGATACAGTAAGTGAAATGTATAACTTGTTCTCCCTACAACTATAAAAGTAATTGGAATGCATCTTTTATCTTTTTCACAGTTGCTGTTTAGCAGGATCTACACGCAGAAGCAGTTGAATTCAATTTTTATTTTGTGCTCAGATTGTATAAGTTATCTATTAACAATATCGACAGGTTTTGTTATCACCCGAAACGTGTTTAATTGTAACGCTGCCGTCTGCACTTGTATGTAATTTATTCATAACTATATCACATTAAAGAATTCTGCTTGCTTCTTCACTGCAACCATTTAACCATGTTTCACAGAGTCAGTTAACACTTACCCATGTCTCTGTTGCTGCTTGACTCAACCTCCTTTACTCCGACCATTTCTGAAGCTAACATGTATTGTCTATAATATTTCCGGCGCTTCGTCGCATCTGTTTTGACTTCTACGCTCACATACTTCATTGCCTGACAGTCACAATGCGCCTTGTTCAAGTGCAGCTTAAACGTAAATTAGAAACGTATTTACGACGACAGCTGCATGCGCTTGACAAAATAATGCTGCATTGTATTCACCGATGCATTAGAAGCACAAGGTTGTAGAACATAAGCTAAGAACTTCTTCATGGCCACCAAGTTTCAAAAGATACGTGGAAATATCCAGAAAACGGCAAGTGTTCATAGAAAAATTCAACGGGAATTTTCTCTCTGAAAAACGAGTAAAATTTTTAGACACTTAACGTTGACGACTTCGCTTTTCGTTCAAAACCTATTTTATTTTGGAAAATAATATCGCTAACTCCCTTTTGCAACTATAACGCATATGGATTTTCACGGCTTAAGAAGAGTTCATTTTTCACACAGGTGACAAATTTTAAATTTATTGATGTAGTTATCAATTTTGTCATTGAAATTTGATTAAAAGCGTGGTGGTTAAATCCCCCAAAATACCAGATACATCAATAATTTAGGCAATGCGTCCAATTGAACATTTTGCCCTTCAAATTCCTACCTGTTTCATTTACACAGGAATAGGCCGAAACTCCCAGCTAAGTCCTCATACGGATACAAAGTGTCATGCGGGAAATTAGCCGTAAAAGAAATGATCGTAATCTCCATAACGTTTATTTTTATGATCAGTCCGGTGGGCTGGACGGCAAACAGCTATGGCATCTCAAGCGGACGCTGCCCAGATATTCGGCTAGCTCAGACTCTCCCGCTCCAGCATCACTTCAAAGAAATGCTTTGAAGGTTCTACAAAGCGACTGTTTTTAATGAAACGATCGTTGGAGTCGGTCTGAGAGCAATCTCGACAGATTGCTGTTTGTTTTAGGTAATTGGTGGGCTGCGAACGCAATCCTCAAAGCCTCGGCTGCTCGTTAGCACAGTTTTGGGAGCATCGCCGCCGTCACAAGAACAATACGTCGGATTCTCTCGCCAGTTGAGTTAGCTGTTGTCTTGTTATTATTATTATTATTATTATTATTCCAGAGGAACGCATCTTAACTCACATCCCCTGCTAATCCTCGCGTTGAGTAATAATAACTAAGAAAAAAGATGATTCACCTAAATTTTCTAGGCTTCGCAGCCCTAGAAAACTTTAATTATTCTAGCACCTCATATCAAACTGGTATCTCATATCCATGTTGATAAAAAATTAAATTATACCAAATTTGTGCAAAAAGTCACTTTTTCAATGGCATGGGAACAATGCAAGATTTCACACCCCTTAAAGGTTAGCTTGTGCCCTGGGGTGCAAATGACTTGAACTACTGACCTAATGGAAGCAATAACGGTTGTTGGCATTTATACCAGCATGTTTCGCCAAGTGTTATAATCATTGAAGGCAATAGTGAAACCTGGCATAGAGAATAACGATAGTGACTGAGCTCATGCAGTTATATGAATTTACAGCTGACAACACGTTTCTAATGTTGATCACCAGAAGAATAGTAATATATTGCTGTTGACTATTTTCTAGGTAATTACGTTTTATGCTGCCCCGATTAAGTTTTTCATATAACTTAAGGAATGAAGAAATTCCTGTCGTTCAGGATTTTGTTTTTAAGAGACTTCACTGCACTTAAGCTGTTTTTTTAGTTGATTCGTGACAATGTACAGACAAGCTGTAGGCTGTTGTTCCAATTAAGCTCCTGTATTGCACAGATGCAATATTAATGTTTTTACAATTTGTAAATGAATTTTCATGGGGCACTGGTGCAGAAAAGCGTGTACGTGCTCTGCCAGTTATTTATGAGCTCTTCTATAGGAATCTACGGAAAACAATTTGAAAAAGATATTCAGAAGAGATATATGTAAATTGATCCGTTTATGGCTCAAAATTTCCTTCATCTACATAGTAAGTTGAACAATGGCATACTTTTTTATACTTTGGATACCGCGGAGGCTCTTCGAACTAGTTTCAGACGATATAATGCTTGTCATTCATCTTGCGCAGAAGTGATGCTGTATTCCACGATCAGTGTGAAGGCTAGTAGAGCAAGTAATCTCCCGTAACATCACTTGCTTACACCTGGTTTTTCGGCACTCATAATAAGTATAAATTCAGTAAGTTTTTGAACTCCACAGCTTCAACGCTATACTGGCGTTTCGAATATGATAGGGCATGCGTTGAAAAACAACCTCGCATACCGAACGGTGAAGGCATCAGAATATTTCTTTGCAACTACATCCCAGTCACAGCTGATCGGGACTGGTACTTCACACGTGCAACCAAATACAGTCCGAGTGTCTTGCAATGATCTTCCCATTTACATGCTCAGTAATTCCTTCTAGAATTTTTCAAAAATGTATGATTGCGCAGCTTTGAACTGAGTAGAGTTGAAACTGGGCAAATCATTATTGATAGCTTAATTCTCGCATGACTCTAATTAAGCACTGAATGATCACTGGTTAGCCACGGGGCGCTCTAGTCCATTTGTTCGGTATCCAAAGAGATGAATAGTATTCTTTCCTAGATAGTACTAGTTGTTTCCATTATTTGAGCATTATGTCTGCATCTCGTGAGCATAAAATTAGAAGCACCTACTCGATGTATTTCCGGTCTACAGTTACAACTCTAACAACGTGGTCTTCATAAGTGGCATTATCCTGTATTCTCACTCCAAGGTTTCATATAAATTTTATTGTTCCGATTTCGCTCCAATCAGTCGTCGGGTCGGTGGTAGTTTCAACAAAAGAGTAGTTTTTGCCGAATCGTCACAGTTTTTTGTCCGAAAGATGTTAGATAAATCTAATCGGGCCCGGCGTACGTTTTCCGCTGACTGTACTGCTGCTAATATTCGTTTATCATCCGCCAACGAAGAGGGAATAGCAAATTTACTTTGGGCCTTTATCTATGATGGTGATAAGGATGAGAATTGGACCAAGCGCCGTAGGTACCTTGTGAGACGCCTCTGAGTACAGACCGCAAATTAGACACTTTATTATTAATAATTCAGCTTTAGCTTTTATTTGTCAGAAACGCTGATGATATGGGTTGCATAGTTAAACTTTTCTAACGTATAAAAATATGCTTCATGGCATCATCAATGTTTCATACCCACACTCAATGCCACTTTTACCACGAAACTATGGAAATAGTGCAACCTGTCTTTTATGAGCGTGTCACTTGCACTTCTATAAAGAGTAGGTAGTGCAGGAAAACCACGTATACATTAAGCTTAAACTGGAGTCACCACCTTTGGTTAAATGTACAATGTTATTCTAAAAAAGAGTCAAAATGAATAGTACAGCCTTCTTTCGCGACTGAAATTTTTGTATTTCCAAGAGGAGCAATGGAGAAGAACCACATTAACCCAGAAGTGGAGTTGTCACGTCCGGTTTACTACGCAGTGTTACTCTGACAATGGCTCTATACAAACAGTGCATGCTCTCTCTCTAGAGTGCATCTTTTGTATTTTCAAAGGAAGAGAGCACAAAAGCGCTCTGCAGCGCAGCTGAGAACATTAGCGTACGCAAGTGCTGCTTATTGTTTCTGCAGGGCCCTCCCAGTCTGTGGTATTGGGGCCATTGCATACTACGCTTCACTGGCCCCAAACGGCCCTCAGCTTACACTCAACCAAGACATGGGAGTTCCTTTCCCAAAGCCCAAAAACTTTTGCCCAATTTCTGCTGCAATTGCGTTCGGATATTCTCTAAAGGTGCAGAAAAAGTCATAAAAGTTTGGGAGATAGTCAAGAGCTGAAGAGAGAGGGAGGAGAAGAAGATCTGGTCCTGAGTGTGAACAGTTTTTGGATATTGAAACGGACCTGCCAAAGAGTCTATAAATTTTGGAGGGCTTTTGAGATTCTTTGTTCCAATGAGGCATCGCAATGAGGGTTTATGAAAAAATACCACTGAGTGTATTATTATTAGCTTTCTACACGCACGCTCTCATCCAGATACAGTAGCTACAGTTTTTCTTTATTGAGAACTAGTGGCCCGTGCCGTCATTATAAATGACGGCAAAAAATTAACACTTCACCAAAACCCCCACCGTCTTTTGGGCTTCCTCATTTTTCCTATATCTAATATATACTGAAGAAAAAGATTCCAAGGTACTCAACTTTCTTTTTTGCCAGAAGGGTAAGCAGCCTGAGTTCCATTTCTCCCCTATCTAATACTGAAGAAAATGATTGCAAGGTACTCAACTTTTTTTTCGCCTTTTGAAATATGAATTTTCTCCTATCTTATTAGTTCTATTTTTCCCCTATCTAATACTGGAGAAAAAGATTGCAAGGTACTCAACTTTTTTTCGCCTTTTGAAATCTGAATTTTCTCCTATGTTATTCCCATAGAGCGTGAAAGGAAAGATATAAATATAGTTATAAATAAATATATAAATAAAAACACGACGTGAATTATTATATAGTACTGATGATTTGAATTTGAATAGACTGCTTCCCAAAAGTACTTGATTGTGCTGATTGTAAACGCGTTTCGTTTATTTGAATTGCGGCTATTGTAGTTGCATGGATAAGCAGTTGTATGCATCATGAGATATTTTCATGATTAGTATTTGTGAATATTGTTTTGATACAGACTAACTAAAGTACCCTACTCAATCCCATACGTTATTGGACAGCTGTAACAGAGTTGATATGAAGGACAATAAAATTAAATATTTTACAGAAGTACAAAGATTATTTCCGATATGCAGAAATCCCTTCAGTTAATAAAATTCACTTCACACTAATTTGGAAAATTTCAGGCACCATATGGTAATCGTTTCTCTCCTATCAACAAGACGCCGCTTAGCACAATAAATTTCTCGATTATTTTCGTCAAAATTAATTTTTTTATATTCGCCAAGCACGGTCAGTTACAAGCGTTTTTAGACTACTGGCATGCCACGCGCTGCACAACTGTACTTACTCGATCATTTGACATCTTCCTTTCCTGCTTATGGCGCGGTTCATTCAAAACCCTGTCTAGAATAATCTCCCTCTCATCTGCATCAACTCCGCCTGTATCTCCCTTCCAATATCATCCCAAAATCCGACTGCATTCGCCGTGAGTTTGCGAGCCTCGATTTCATTTCTTGCACCACCATAATGTGAATCGCTCGATGCTCTCTTCTCGTCAGCAATAAATTGGTCATCGATTGCTCTCCCTCGGTAGCAATTTCCGCACGGCACTTATCTCGTCTGCAACTGCAGACCCAAAAACTCCAACGAAGACCCAAAGAAAAACTCGAGCTTACAACAAGACAGAAGCGCTGCAATTCCCTGAAGCTTTAATAGGACACCCGAAGCAGTGCAGAGACAGCTTGTCTCTGTCCAGAGATGACAGCTTTCTTTGTAATATGAAAGCCTTTCTTTGGAGTCTCAAGCGAGGCGTAATATTTGTGCGGATTGCCAGTTATGTAGAAATTCAAAAAACACGATTTGGATGGATAATGGGACTGTGACAGTACAGTAATCACACATTACTTTAAATTATGTGGACCAGTTAGTACGGGGCATACAGTGTAGGTTAGTACTTTAATATTACGCATTAAATCTATATTGATCTGTTTAGACTGTTAGAAGTATGTAGCACAGAAAAACTGCTCCTGTTCAATGTAAAATTAAGCATCTACAGCATTTAATGAAAGGTGCATATTTACAAGTGTTGTTCAATGAATTAAGGCTGCAAGATTGAGGACAAAATGAACTATAGTCCATTTGCTTGAAATATTTGAGTGAAATAATGCTGTAATACGTAGTCGTGTCAGAAAAGCGGTGCCTGGTTGTAACTATAGTCGAGTATTTTTATTCTCCAATGAGTTCTGCATTAAAATGGAAGTGATTTTTATCCACGATATTTAGTAAATTTATGTTCCTAATAGTGTCCAGCTTCTAAGCCACTAGTATCTTTTCCAATAGCTGAATTATTCTAGAAACCTCAATGAATTTCACTCTGCATTGTTGAACCATATTCGTGAAATAACTCAAACGGTAATATATAGGTGATAATCTGATTTAATCTAATACCGCCCCAACGATATCGGGTAAAAGCCACAGATTTTCAGATAGGGATTGACTTTTATAGCTAAATCTGCATAACCACGACAAATTATTTCCTAGAAGTTCACTCTTTCTGATTCGCTGCAACTGCTGCTTTGCCTGCTCTCTCTTGCTTCTCTTATTATCAGATCATTTGATGAAGATACCAAGTTTTTTTTACAACAAATCCTACCTTTGCTCAATTAAAAACCATTTCTTTCGCCAAATTTGCCATTCTCCCATGTAGTTACTGCTTTTGCACCATAAAACACGTTATACTGAACAAAGCCCTTCACACCAACCAGAAGATCTTCTCATTACGAAAATATCTCAATTCCCTCTCCTACAATACCCAAACCAGATCCTGTATTTGCCAACTAGCAGAACATTACTTAAGAAAGACCCTCACAAAATAATTCCCTCTCCCTTATTTTACCCAAATCTTTACGACAGCGCCCCCGGTTTACAGCAGCTTGTCTAACCGTACAACTGCCGTGTCCAGTGGCGCAGTTGTTTGTCCCTCAGATTTGGTGTCATCTCGAGTGGTCTTCCTTTGTTGTCCTATTGTTGCGCCACCCAAACTTCTCGATCCAATTCCTATACTCGAAAAATGGCAAGTAATAAGGACCTAAAGCTGTGCTTTCTTTTCTCATTCTGTAGCTGCGAGATCGAGATAAAGGAAAAATAATATTGGATGCAGAAAATTACTGAAAGTTTTGAAAGTTGTTGGAGCAAAACTACTGTTGATAGTTTCTTATCCATCAGAAAATTATTTCTTGAAAACATTGAAATAAGTAATAGACTTAATGAATTAGCAAAATTTAGGTTGATATAAATGCCTATTATTGACTAGTTGTCTTTCTTCTCAAGCTATAGGAGAATCGCTCACAAAATATGAAAATGCAGTATCATCAGTGTTGACAATGCTTCGGTATGGAAGAATTTAAATCAGATTTTACAGAATAACAGAATTCTGGGCTGTTGGTACCAACACCGACGATCGTTCATTACCTATGGATAATCTGACGAGTTTGTATCCTGCTTTACCTCGATATAAGAGCTTTGAGTCAACGATTTTTGCCTCGGTCTAGGAGGTTATGTTTTCGTCGGATTTGTCTGACTTTTAGTCTGTTATTCTGTCGTTCTGTCTGTCACTAAGATAATTCAAAAAGTTATGGACGGATTTTGACAAAATTTAGAGGGATTGTTAGGTATGTTAGGAGGAACAGATGTTTAACTTTTGGTGAAGATTCGTGCATCCGTTTGCTTATCTGCCTCATTATTTTTAATACCATAACTGTAAAAGTCATAGACGGATTTTTATGAAATTTACATGAGTCGTTAGGTATCATACAAAGAGTAATTGACCAAATTTTTGTAAAAATCCGTTTGTTCGTTCGCTCGTTTGTCACTGTTTTTAATTTTATGCTTGTTAGTATAATAACTCAAAAAATTATGAATGGATCTTCATGAAATTTATAGAAGTTGTTAGTGATATTTAAACACATAAATCATTAAATTTTGGTGCAGATCGGTTAATTCGTTTGTACGTTTGATTCATGTTTGTCATAATGTTTGTTAGCAGCATAGCTCAAAAACTTATGAATGGATCTTCAAAAAAATTGCATAGACTGTTATTACTATCAAAAGGCGCAAATGATTAGATTGTGGAGTTGATATAAAGAAATCATGGTTTGAAAGCCAAATTGAATTTTTCGTTACCGTTGTCTCGCTTGGTGGAGGTATGCCCTCTCAGAGTGCTCTACTTATTTCTGTACTAGTGGACCCGTGCGTGAAAAAATTCACGTAATAATCGATATATTTTCACTGTTCTTTGACTTACTGTTTCCACATATTCCCACTCACGTTTATTAGCAGTTCTTCCCTTCTGCAATCTTTCTGCTTCAAGTCTTTCTTGTCACCGTGTTGCATACATGCTTCCTTGGTAGCTCGTCTTCGTTCTTGAGACTGTAGTAATCTCATTTTTCTTTTACGTTCCCTGTCCTCTTTCTTAATTAAACGTGCTTTTCACAAAGTAAAGTTTTAAGTAAGACACTACATTAAACTTAAATGCAATGTTAGTGCACCGTATCGTTGATACTACCTTCCATACTCAAATATCTGCTTCACTGAAGTGCTGAAATTTTGGCCTCTGAAGCGAAATCCATTTTGAAAAAAAGACAGTGAGCTAGAAGATTTACTTGTCTACTGCCGTGAATTAATTCTCTGCTGCCCGTCGTGAGTGCTTCGTTGATCATCTACCGAATTTATGCGTCGTGATCTGGGAAAAAAAGTTATTATCATCATCGCATCGTCAGGACTCTTTTGATCATCTGCCGAATTTATGTGTCGGGACCTGAGAGAAAAAAGGTATAGAATCCGACTCCGACAATATAATAGTTCCAGTTTGAAGAAGTGTTTCAAGAAAGAAGCGCATTCAGATACAGGGCGTCACCTTCTTCTGCAACCTGGTCATCGATCTCTACGAAAACGTAGCTCAAATACAAAGTCTACAACCTGGCCTATTTTCATCTATCTACTTCCTTAGAAGTGGACACGAAATATATAAATACCAGAAGAGTTTTATTGTATAAGGATGTCAATTGCATTTGTCAGCATTTCGAACTCTCTTGGCAACAGCTTTAGTCATCATTTCGATCTCTCTGACTAATAGCTTTTGGTCAGCATTTCGATCTCTCTGAGCAAAGACTTTTGGTCAACATTAGGTATCTCTGAGCAACAGCATCTATTCAGTAATTTACACTACAGCTGTCAGACACGAACGGGATCGTTGAAACTGCAGTCAGCGGTCAGCTAGTCTCTCCACACGCACCATAGCAATCCAGGATCTGTACCAGACATTCCTTGACAGATAATAGCAACGTAAACACACCTGACTTTGCCAGGTTATTTTATTTAAACGAGCGCTGTTGGAAAAAGTTATCTGCGTCAGGGTAAAGTTGTGTCTGACGCCAAAGTTTAGAGGGCAGTTTGGACGTACGAGTTTGGAAGCAATTTCTTGATGGAACGAGACATCTGAGGGCAGCTTGGTGCTATCTAGTGGTCAAGTGAAAACGCTGTATTTTAGGGGATTGTTTCGAGTGAAAGATGTAGCTGAGTACTAGAAAAACCCTACGCTTGACTGAGAAAACCAATAGTATAGGGCTCGGCGGCACCGAACAGTGTTAGGGAGTTTTTTTTTTGAAAATATCTACCCGAACGTCGGGGGAAAATTACCACTCGACTAGGGATAACCAGTGAATGTGACAATGCGTAGAAAAACTAACATGAGCGTTATTTCGTTGCGTTTGAATGTCTGCAGAGTCAGCTTGCGTAACATTTCAGAACATTTTATGTTTTCTAGTCTGCCTTCTTTTTCGAAAATATTTGGGAGGAACACATGAACTGTAGCTGAGGCCCAATCCTTCCCATTGTTGATTGTTAGGTGCCACGCTCGGCCTTTCAGTCGGTATATTGTACCCTAGTCTATGGTTGGCATGGAATTCATTTAAGGGATCCGTACACGGCACCGTGAAGTCACAGGCTTTCGAGTCAGCTATGATTATTTTTTAATTGTGGTTTTCTTTAGAATGTCGACGTTTCGGGGTTTGGAGTCGCTCAAGCTCAATTTGGATTTACTCATCCTTTGGTGCCCGGGCCTGTAATCTTAATAATGATAAAAGTAGTAGCCTGTTACCCTCTCGGCTGTTATTATACAGCAGTACCTCCAAAACACGTCTCTTCCCACGTAGCAATGAACCTCGGCTTCAGGTTGGACCAAAGTTGCAAATCAACAAGCATTGGTCGAATGTTCATTTTTTGGAAAGTCGAAACAATGTTGTTTTTCAATCTAGGACCAACATTGTCGGTGAATGTGCAGCCGTCAACGCAGTTGGTTATTCTAACTGCACGAAATTATTAGCACTATAATTATAATTGGATTCAGTGTTATACCGCCCTAGACGCAGCGCGGCGATTCAGGAGACCTCCGCGACAGTGTATTGATTCAGCAACGAGGATCATTCTTGATATCGCTGAGACAATCAAATTTGCCTTAAGAATAAATATGCGACGTTAACAATAGTGAACAGGCTTCGTCGTCAAATGTTACGAGCTTCCCTTAAGGGTGACAATTATATGAATACGATAAGTTTTTATCATATTATTTGCTTTCACCTTCGATATTTGATTGTTTATTCATCATTAGTTCAACGCGTCACTTCTAAAGAGGATATCGTAAATTGTCGGACCATTATTGACCCAATATTGCCATCCAGCATTATTAACTTCACATATTATTCCTTTGAACATATATTTGCTAATTTCTTGATACCCATTGTAAAATAATACATAAATTAAACTGACGGTATGATTTCTTGGGTTTTTTCATAAAACGTTTCCCAAGAGTGACTCACTGTCGGCCCAACATTGCTTGACAATATTTAAGTACTCTTTTTCTTAGCACATACAGGTAAAGTACTGATCCAGGAGTATTCAGCCTGTACTGTCCGGAGATATTTTTTATATTCGAATTTAATTGACGGTGAAACTACTCTGAGGTATTATTTTTTTTAATTAAATAGGCGAAAGAATAGTTGATACCGATACATAAGAAGGGGTATAAGAAAAGCCTCAGCAACTATCGACCAATCAGTCTTACATCGGTCGTCAGCAAAACCATCGAACGCCTATTGAAAAAGCGCAGCACTGATCACCTGAGGATGCAGCATCTCATAGCCGACTCTCAACATGGCTTCCAAAATGGAAAAAGCTGCTTAACGTACCTACTGGACTTTTCTCAAAAGTTGCAGATATTGAAGATGAACAAAAGGACGTAGACCTTGTGTATCTAGACTTCCAAAAGGCTTTCGACAAAGTCCCCCATCTACGGCTAATGAAAAAATTGGACGCCCATGTCATTCGGGGAGAGTATTTTCGATGGAGGAGGGCATGGCTTACGGGTCAGCAGCAGCGAGTAAAACTTGAAGGAGAGACGAGTGCATGGACGCAAGTTTCATCAGGGGTTCCCCAAGGTGGCGTACTTGGCCCACTTCTGTTCTCAATTTACATGAATGATCTCGATCTTAACATCCGTAGTAAAATCAGTAAATTTGCTGATGATACTAAACTATGTCATCCTGCCACGAAATGAGCCGAGCTCCAACAAGACCTTGACCACCTCATGGAATGGAGCAGAACGTGGCAGATGAGCTTTAATGTCGACAAATGCTCAGTAATGCACATAGGGCTGATGAATCCTTCCCC
>LQNS02015105.1:9320672-9341136 GCA_001587735.2 Parhyale hawaiensis
AATTTGAAACTTGCCAATTTGCCAATACTGTTCCTTACTTGATTATTGGCACGTGTTCAGTGATTGAAAAATTAAAGGACATTGAACCAGTATCGAATTATTGATTTCCTTAACGAACCTTATACCGAAGGGCATCAGAAACCCTTCACTGACTGTGTTGTAGTTTGTTTGTAATAGTGATTCCTAAGTCACGTTGTGACTTAATGACCAAATTTTTAGTAATGATCCGCTTGTTCGTTCATTCGTTCGTTTGTCACTGTTATTAATTTTATGCTTATTAGCACAATAACTAAAAAAGTAATGAATGGATCTTTATGAAATTTATTGGGGTTCTTAGTATTTTTAAAAGACATGAATTATTAAATTTTAGTGCAGATCGGTTTGTTCGTTTGTATGTTTGACTCATGTTTGTCAAAACGTTTGTTAACAGTATAACTCAAAAAGTTATGAACGGATCTTCAATAAAATTGCACAAGCTGATATCACTATCAAAAGGCACAAATGATTAGGTTTTGGAGTTTATACAAAGAAAATTATGGTTTCAGAGCTAATTTGAATTTTTTGCTACCGTTGCCTCACTTGGCGGAGGTATTCGCTCTCAGAGTGCTCTAGTTATGATATAAATTTGTACGGGCGTGCGGCTGTGCTTTTGTCTTTGAATGGCTTCAAACCAATCTTACTCAGGCTGTGCCGTTACGCGAAAATGAACTTCCTCTCCAATTTGTGTGTGAAGAGGAGAGTTAGCCTCGGCAGCGACATACCGTAACACAGCCTGGGGACGGCAGGATTAAGTAATCATTCGACTGGGTCATCATCAAAGTCGATCTAAGCCAAGCCCACTCGATTTAACTTGTCCGGAATTGCAAGTAAGAACTTTAATTCGTCACTTTGAATCGTGTTACAGGTGCTAGAACCAACCTGATTAGGTTGAGCCGGCTGAAGTCTCTATTTCAACGAAGTAAGACACACTTCATGGAAGTCTCATGGGTAACTGATCTAGAGTCAACGCCTAAAACTTGAATCCAGGACACCTGTCTAAAGATTCAGAGAAGCCAAGCCTGAAAGGCTTAATTTCAATCTCAACCGAATGCGCCCTTACTTAAGAAATGTTCTCTGCTAAACAGTAGCAACTTTAAGCCCTTTACCAGGGATCTTGCGAATATGTTGATCCAAGGGACGCATTGATCTTCCTAGGAATCGGTAATGAAAACATTTCTATTCTAGCGATGTTCATCAATGAATCAGCCCTCGTTCAGCGCACGCTTGAAAATTTGCCGGAAGAAATTCGAATACTTTTGGGCGCAAGCAAAGGTCACGTCGACTTCCAATCTCGTCGAATAAGCAATTTTGAGCCTCTTGAATTGAAAGTAACCGCCTGGTCAGTAATGCGAGGGTCTGTTGCTTAACAGAAGCCTTAACAGAAGGCCTTCTGCCACAGTGACTTCACTTTGCTTCTTGCCTAATCTGATGAGGTTCAAAAGATTGTACGTGCTTTGTTTGACTAAAATACGGTGAAGGTCCATTGCCATTCATGATAATTTCTGAATATGCAGAAAATGCTAATAAGTGCGTTGAAGAACAGGTGTGATTTATTTTATTGGTAGTGCAACGATGTCTTGATTTTAGTTCTAGTGCATTATCTTATAGAGTGATTCCTCAACTTGCGCGAGTTCAACATGCGGGAAATTCGACTTCTACCAGCTAATTCGTGACACCGAGTGCGCAAGTTACGTGAGCTGTGTTTTCGACTTGCGCGGTTATTAAAAACTATAGTATCTAGTTGAGGACAAACTAGGCCGTAAGACAATATTTCATGAACTGAATAAGTAAATTTAGAATTTGCTCTGCTGCTTCTTATTTTCTGACTATTTACAATATTGAAACAATTTGCATCTTTTGTAATTTGTTTCATATAAAGCAGTCACTAATAAAAAGCTTTTGGTTTCAAATAGAAACAAAGTTCTTTCAATACCTCTCCTCAGTGTTTCTTTAATACAGTAGTATTAAGCAGCTATCCCGGAACTTATTTATTGAAAACAATGTCTGGTACTCGACATGTACGATTTTCGAATTGCGCGTCCCCTAATTGCTCCCATAAGCCGATGAATGCCTGTACATAACTTTTTCATGAAAAAAAAACAGAAATTATAATCCTGCAGTGAACATGATTACAGTTTAAAGAATTAGTTATACATGTTGTGAGTAAACGCTCCTATGACGTAGAACAATGAGCTCTTCTACATCTTTTCTCAGGGTACACTAAGTAAAATACAACCATAAATAGCAATGAAGTAGCTCATCTGCTCTGCAAGCTGAGGATGAACGATGGAAGTGAGCCAAATTCAATTTCAAAATACATGATAGCCAATACTCCTTTTATTTTTTAATGCAGTCTGATGGCAATGAAATGCTCTAGCCCTATTTTTTGTTAATAAGTAATTGGTTCTGATTCCGTAAGAGTATTTCATGAGAGAAACTAATTTTATTACCAGACCTTTGGTCACATATCTTAAAAATCCTTAGGTTTCCATTTCGGAAACTTTGCTATACCTACAAATTTTATTAAAATTATAAGGCACAACGAACGTATTTGCGCGCTTACAGCAAGCATCACATGCTTTTTCTTACCACGAACACTGTTTCCAGAACAAACCGATTAATGTAAAACCTATGTCCAAGTCCAATTATCCCATTACATATATGCTGAACAATAAGTGCATGTACTATATTATTTACAGCACAATATTTCCCTCTAGTAAAAACGCTCGCCCATGCTTGCATTAATGAACAGTTATTTCTCATTAGTCGTCTTTAGATGCGAGTCTGGACACCGAAGTCTCACAATGAGAGGAGCCGATTGCAGGCGCGTTGCTTGCAAGAGTCCTGTAGTTTATAGTCTGTAAACTTCAGTGACGAATGTAAGGCAGACAGGCTTGGGCGCCGAGCAAACCTATCCTCATTTTTCCTTCTAAATTTAGCGCCGGATTACTTGAGCAACGCAGCGAAGTATTAAACTGCTGCGAGCGAGTGTGGTAAATTTAGAGTAGGTATTCCTTTAATGCAATGCAGGTACTAAAGTATATTATTATTTTGTAAGGAAGAAGACAAGCAAAAAAAAATGGCGTTGAATTTTATTTGGATAATTATTGTTGAGCATCTTGATACGACGCAGAAAAAAGTTGATATCTAAAGAAACATATACTGTGATCATGCATAACTAATTCCGATCACAAAAATGAGAAAGTCTACCCCCATTCTAAGTTGAATAAACGGTAATAGCAACGAAACGATGCAGGTGCGTATAGGTCGATAAACGGGCTCCATATTCAACGCATAAATGAGATTCTCAACAGATAATTAATTACATCGTGTGAGATGCAACACTTTATAGTCAAATCACGAATGGATGGTGCTGGAAGTAATAGAATGTTGGCCAATAATTTGGGGAAAAATAATAATTCGGGAAAAAATAAAGCTACAAGTATTTTTTTTCTTTTCGAAATAATTCTGCAATAATATTTAGAGATTCCCCATTTGTTCTAAAACGACTTTTCTAAGTGTTTAAAAAACACTGAGTGAAAATAAGAAGGTACAATCCCAGCCCACAGTTAGTTAACTGCATCGTGACTTGGAGACAAAACTGGTATTCTACCAAGAAAGTTCGTTTTAATGTAGTTGCAATAATTGTATGAGATTAAGATATTTCTACAAAATTTTCACCATTATGACGGGTACTTGAAATTACATACCTAGCAATCCCAATTGTTGAAAATTCCTTAAAAAAACATCATATCACTATAAAAGTGCTTGATGCTGCACACAACTAGAGACATTTTCGTGTCACCGAATTTATACTTGTGTATTAAGAGAGATAAATCTTAACGGGAGTATGACTCCATTAAAAAACAAAAGGAGTATTGGCCATCATGTATTTTGAAATTGGATTTGGCTCACTTCCATCGTTCATCCACAGCTTGCAGAGCAGATGAGCAACTTTAGAGATAAATGTAATTATGCAAACTTGTTGTTACATAGATTCCTTTGTGTGTGGTAGGGTGATTTTAATTTTGAAGAGTTTTAGAAGCAATAGTTACCAGATATTACCATAATAAATTTACTGGAACATGAGTCAAAGTGGTGAAGAGAACTCTCTTTTCCCAAGTTCCGGAATAACAAGTTTGGCTTGATCGACTTTGACGACCGGTACACATCACTTCATTAAAGCTATTCATGTATTAAACAGAGACTTTCTATGAAATTTAGAATCGTGAATAATGATACTGCCAAGCAAATTAAATGGAAATATCTCATGCTTACGCGTACAGAACCTAACTGCCTGTGTAATGTGCATAGACTTGTCGAATTCCACACTGTTAACCTGATATTACTACTTTGAAAACATAAATATACATTCCCAAATAACTTGAATGTATACCAACAGTGACGTAGAAGACCATGTATTATTATTGAATAGCTTAAGCCTCCAACTTCACAATTAAAGTGATCTATTAGAAGAAGAAATAGCGGTGAAATATAGCATGCACGAAAGTGTTCCCACCCAGGATCAATGCGCGTGGGGGCCATGACTTGGTAAAAAAATATAGGAGTTTAGATGAGTATCTATATAACAGCTATAGAGTTACGTGTATCTGCCTTAAAAGATGCTGTATACATATCTTTCTCAATTTAGCTCATTCACTGTAGGAATAATGCATACGTTATTCTGAAGTTACCTAATTCATATGTATCTAAGTATACGCTCTCGGTATGCATTAGATAAATTCCACCTGGCAAACCCTGTCTAGCTCGTCGGCTCTATAAACAGAGAATCTCTCAATGCAAAGCCAAGGCCGAAACTAGTAAATTATTTGATTCAGCAGGGCTGTCTCCCTTGCGAAGGAAGTAAACTGTCGCAAAATACGACTAACATTTTGGCGTAGACTTTGGGGGTGCATTGAACATGTCTATATAATAAGTTATTCTAAGATTGCCGGGGTGTTTAGGTAACCTCAGAAGTCATCGTGTCTTAAGATAATCATTGAGTAAGAAGTCTTATATGCGTGTCTTAAGATAATCATTGAGTAAGAAGTCTTATATGAAGACTGTAAACACATACGGCCGCAGCGCCGGCGAGATATCCAAAATTGTTTGACTGGAGCACATATACTCTTTACACGAGGTGAAGTGACTGTGGTAATGCGCTTGTGTGAACTGAGGCGTGGGTGCACATAAGAGGTCTATGCCAGTCTTAGTTGTTATAAACACACCTTTTATCCCCGAGTGATTTTACAGCTGGGCTTCGACTTTCTTACCCACTAGTGACAAGTTGTGAATGTAGGACTGAAGAAGATACGGGGCGTAGCCCAGATTTGAGGCGGAGTTTTAGCATGTGCACAAAAATTTGTACTTTTCTTGAATGGCAAGCATTTCTTCAGCAGGCTTTATAACGACTATTATTGCGGCTTGTACCACTTTGTTGTACTTCATGCAGTAATGCACCCTAACTTCTGGCTCTTCAAAAGTAATACAGTATTCAAATCGGGGCTTTTCAGAAAACATCAGGTGCTTGAGCCCATGAAGCCAACCTATACCTCAGCCCCTGCCCTTAGCTTCATCATTTCCACCATTGTATTTGTATGAATACAGTGTGTATTGTTCACTCTCATCTCCTTATCATGTTCGCCCAATTTAGTGGCCATTGTCTCATTACATCCACATCATAACCTCATCATCACCCTAGTTACCGTCATTTCAGCTTCACTCCACCACCATCGTCACTAACACACACACACGCACCTACGCACCTTGCATATTACACTCCAGCTTCCATTAGAAGCTTACTCTAACTGCGCGCTCTAAATCCATTGGGAAAGTTAGAACGTAAAAAGCTTTTTAGCCGTACTCGGAGCATTAAAGTTTGGGGCTGGCAGTGCGGCGTGACATTTAATATAGTAATCTGGGCAGTAACTGCGAGATACTGCGCATACGCTCAGTTACCTCGAGGATTTTTGTTATGCCTTGTAATTAGGACGGGCTGAGGAGGTGCGAAATGGCGAAATGGTTAGTCGAGGCGCGATCCAGACATTCATGTTTGCTTCTGCCAGGCGCCTTAGGAGTATCATTTCACTTCAATTCTTACTGTACGCATATGCAGCCACTACAAACTGTTATTGATGCGAAAAGTGATGCTCCATATTTAAGTAGAACAAAAATAACCCAAATTTGTTCACTGAAAATTTGTTTTCTTTTGAAAGTAACATTTGGTAGGTATATGGAAAGTAAAAAATTACTCTGAAATAGCATAAAAGTAGCGTTTGCGATCGCGCGGTGCTAGTATAGATAGGCGGTCCAATGTAAGGCGTTTAGATACTTTATATAAAAACTGTGTTAACGTTATAATTTTCACCCGAAAAGGAAAATGGTGCCTGTCTGGGTGAGTTCCTGTTAATTTGAAATTCACATTAGAATGATAGACACTTTTTGTTAGAGGAAGAGCGGATAAACTGCGTACTGCGTCTAAGCTGCTACACATATGAGGAGGGGGAATGGGCAAACGAGGTTATTTTTAGTGAAGTTAAAGGGGATTTGACCGCACACCCCATTTACAAACATCTCATGCACTGGTTCGTGCTGCAGATACACCTCCTGTAGGGTCACAGAGGAACGGATAGCTGCAGTCAATTACAGATTGCCTGTGCCATGATGTCATGAACAGAAGAGGTGTATGGTAACTGATACCGCAAACAGCCCATTGCTGGTTCGGCCAGGGCCCTCGCAGTGGACTGCGAATGACAGAAACGCTGATGCTGTATTATCGAACATCAAGATATCACCTTTCTGGATGGAATAGAAGGTTTGTGCTACCTCAACACATTGGGGGAGACAACACCCTTCACTACCCTGCCATTACAAGTTCTTCTAATGCAGAGAAAATACTCAAGCATTTTAAATGTAAGCCCTTAATGTTGATTTAAACTTGTCGAGACAGCCGAAATGAATTCTTTCATAGGTGAAACTGACGATTTAAATACATATATATTTATATTTTTTGTACCGTTGTCCCAGTGAGCACGACTTGATCCTATAATTCAGCAGCGATGGCGCATCAGCAAGAAAGAGAAAAAAAGCTAAGGCCTCGATATACTTCAGCTATGCAAATGAGGTCCAGGAAAGTCTTCACTCCAGAACTGGCAGGCCACGGTTTGTTGGACATCGCATGAGCTTCTGGCAAACCTACGACGCACCGAGCGGGGATCTCCAACGTGTAACTTTGCAAATGACGACACCTGAAGCGTGACAAATGCCCGCCGAAGTTCCTCCATTTTGCAATACTGGATGTTTTGGCATAAATTTAAGCCATTATGCTGTGTTCAAAGGAATTCCCCGCAAATTTATCGACGCTTATGCTTATCTTCGTTTTATTCGAAGCCACATTGCGGCAAATGTCTGCCAAAGTTCTAGCATCTTGCAGTACTGGATGTTTTGGTATAAATTTAAGCCACTTCTCTATCATGCAAGGAACTGCTCATCAATTTGTTTGCGGTTGAAGCTCATCTTGGTATTATAGGAAGCTTTACCACGGAAGGTTTTTACAAAGTTTGTACCTAAATCTTGCTACGTTGCGTGTATAACATTCATTAAATATTTTGCGTTAGAGAGTGACGGCCTCGCCTCAATGACATTTTTGCATGCGCGTGCGACTTGCTGGTCATTAAGCTAAGCCCACGAGGTATTTCATGAACTGTGCTATGTAGACACAGATAGAAAGCGGATTATATAATTGGTATAAAAGCTGGGCAAAATTTTACCTGCAATACGATCTCTTTCTCTCAAGGAGGAGAATTCCAAGCTGCCAAGTTCGTTAGCTCAGAAGGAAATTCAGCAAGAGAAAGAAGGACAACGTAAAGCTGGGCCAAAAACTGCTGTCAGATTGATATACACACTTTAACTAATTTTTAAGCCACAAAGAAATAGAGAAGAAGAAGAAAAAAAAAAACGTAAGGCACAGGCAGTCGGTGTACAGAAAGACAACTGCATGTGTTCACGTTGCATATGCCCTGCGCAGTGGTAGAGCTAGAGATCGTTTTTTTTCCTTTTCAGTGAAAGCTTCTTCAGTTTTCTCACAAACTGCACACTTGCTAATGCGGACAAATTGGCTTGAAGTTTTAAGCTGCGAGATGCTGGCTTTAAAGGTGCAAAAGTTTGGAGATTTTCCTACTATAAGTTTTCTTTGGGAAAATGCAATGAACTCGCTTAAAGATAAAAGTAAACACTGTGTGCAGAAAACGCTCCACTTTATAGCAGGTATAAAAATTGGATGAAGAAAGTTTTGCTGAGATGTGTATAAACAACTTTCAAAGATATTGGATGTGTTATTGAAAAAAAAAACGTGTATTATGTTTTGAATACTGACGAACATATATAAACTTGGATATCTTGACGCAGCTGTACACTTAGAGAAATTCCTATTAGGGTAACTTCATATTTAATTGCCTTGCAAAATATAAATCTACTCAGAAGCCTACTGACTAGGGATTTGGTTTTTATAGAAAGTTAACATAAATTCGCGGTTATAGAGATTACCCTGTGTATAGCAGCAATAGGTCAGGTAAAAAGGGATTTATACAGCAACAGAGTCTTCCTAAACCCATTTCAAGAACAAAAAATATGCACAGTAATAGATGTGGCTGAAATCCTGTCCCATGGAATAATGTACAGAATTTATGACTGTAGTATAATTTTCTTTGTAACGTTGTACATTAAGAGGTGGTCCGATTGAGGAATTTTAATCTGTTCTTAATAAAGCCTTGAAGGAAAGCCTCCCAGTAGAGGCAAAACAAAATTCTATACGGTTATTTGAAATTTGCATGCAAGTGTCACGCAGCGAAAAAGTACTAAATTTTTGCTACGTCATAAGTAACACGATATTGTCAAGCTACCGTAATGAGATGAAACGCTAGTGCTCATATGAAGCATTAACCCTATGTGCACCAGTCAGTGCTATCGCGCTGAAAAAAAAAAAATTCCATAGGATAAGAATACAATAAGACAGCGAACCTTTGTAGTAGAAAAACGCAGCCTGGCGCGAAAAGGGTTAAGCACCCCACAAGACCCCCAAAACCATACTGTAGGAGGCCTTGCCAAAACACTGTAGTAGAAAAATAATTAAAAATAATAACGGCAAAGTTGAACGTTTCTAAATATATGCCGCAGAGCACTGATACAGGATATGAATTCCATGCTGGCAGAAATCGAGAGATCAAACACCGAATAAATCGAGAAGTTTAGCGAATGTGCATTAAAGTTGGGGCCCTAGTCGCAGCTTGTGTGTTTCTCCCAAAGATTTTCTCAAGGGAGAAACTGTAATGGCAGCAGCCATGAACAGGCTACTTGCGCAGTCTGGCTGTGTGAGTACTTATGTATATATAGTGCTCAACGTCATGTGCATTCTTCTGTTATACATCGCAGTATGCCCGAGTAAAGTGTACACAGTTTGCAGACTGCAGTACTGTTGCTGGAGCTTTGCAGCAACACTCTCTACCTTAAATTTATTTTTCTTTTTGTCGAGACTCTTGCAAGTCTGAGGAAGAAATTTAAAAGGCGGTATTTAGTCTGAGAAAGATATTTACAAGGCTGATATTTAGTCTCAGGAGCATTCTTAGTGGCAGAGTTCGTTGTGCTGGAAATGAGTTCAGATTTAATATATTATTTAGTGTACTGTATTTGATAATTTCGATTAAAAGTTAAGCAAACACCGCCCGGAAGGTATGCCTTGTCACGTTTCAAATAATGCTATTACTACAAAAATTTATGGTGAATGTGAACTATTAATAACAAGTTAGATGCATTTTGCCGAAGCACTGCTATGCATGCATGCATCTAAAAAGTTATGTCAGCCAACGAAACTATGATTATGATACAGGCCACTTATATGAATAGTCATATGTGAGTTTTTCATTCAATTGCGATAAAATAGTGCAGCCATTTGACATATATACCTTCTTGGTAAAGGTTAATATAGCTCTCAGTATCCATGTTAAGGCTTCCTGCCCGTAGTTCAGTATTGGTACAATAGCTACAACTATGAAAGCACAGTTAGTTATATGAATATGGCCGATATGGTGTTTCAGCTGAAATTATTAGTAAAACAATCCTTCAAATAAATTTTGCATTACCATGAGACCGCTGAAGGCTTCTCCATTTTGATTAATTAATAATTCCGTGGGCTCAATCAACCACTAATCTGATACGCACGAGTCATTGGAATTGCGCCATGCGAACACCGCTACGTTGTCGCTTCTCTGTTTTACTCCCTTCATTGTGGATTTAATTCAAGGTCAGGCAATTGCATGGTACCGAGGTTACGTGCGCAGTACACACACCTGTGTTCCATGGCCGGCAGCGAAGTAATACGGTGCATCTGGTACTATAGATGTAGTGCTCGATATCAGCTACGCATGTTGTGTGAAGTTTTATTGCTGAAGTTCAAAACTTTTAGTTCCAGGTATTCGAAAAACTCTCTTGAATTATATATATAAGAGTACATGTTTCGAGTTCGTTGAAGTAAAAATATTGAGCCTAAGTGATAGAACAGGCCTATATCATAATCCCTATATAGAGGGCTTCCTATAGTTAGACTCAAAACATGGGTATTGTGTTCTGTTGAATCAAGAGTACAAGTTTAGAGTACCTAAACCTAAAAATTTGAACCTAAGTCATAAATTTGCAAAAAATATAAAAGGGCTTAGATCGAGGGCATTCTGTTTTTGAAACGTATCTATAACCATTTGGCCGGAACCGGGCGACAATCGAGTAACGGCTACAGGTAAAACTGTTGCAATGGTATGGACGCGTGTGCTCAAAACAGCCGTTTTAGGTGACTAAAGACCTTATATATAACGGCTCCAGACTCTTATAACGGCTGTTATAAGCACACGCGTCCCTGCCGCTCGATCAGCCCCTTACCAGTAAATAAAAGTTATATTCTCGCTAGATCAGCATTGTAAGAAATGTTTGCTATGACGTACGCTAGGCGCTGTATAGTTAAAAGGTTAACCCTTTCAAGGCGGTGGTGGAGATTTCATGCCACCAAACAACAGTTATTTTCAAGGTACGGTCGTATCTGAACCCTCTCAATTGAATCTATTGTGCACGTATTTTTACAATGTTCTTCACTATTCTGTTTTTCCACGCAGGATAAATATTTGCCACATCTAATAAAAATTGATGCTTTCTCTTTGAATTCATGGATATTCATGTATTGCTATATTGTGTAAATATTGCGTACAACGAAAGTATGTCTTTGTCACTGTTACTTATAAATACATTTAAGTTGGTTAATTTGTTCACTCAGAACTAGTTTCTTATGCCGAGTTGACGCGTCATTCATAACAACGCCTTCGCTAATCCACTCTTACGAGGGTTTTATGGTGTCATTGTCAGCACGTGTACGCTATGAAAAATTAAAATTTCAACCGCTAGATCAGATTCTCCTGCAAGTGTATATATAAAAGTACACAAATTACGGATATCTGTTCAAATTTGGACTGAAATAAAACTCAGAAAGCGGTTCACTTTTCTGCTACTTCTAAGACACAGTAACAATGCTGACAAGTGGATGTCTGAACGCATTATCATGAATGACGTGTGACCTCGCCCTTACTCTTCCAACAGAATGTCTGTTTCAACTCTTGCTTAATATATAAAGTAGCGGTTAGAGCTGGTCCTTTTGTCTCTCGCTCAAAAAAACAAAAACTGTCCCTGTACTCGTAGTTGAAGAATTTATTAGTTTCGCCACCGCAGTAACAGTTGAACTATTTCAATAGCGACGAAAGTAACTGAATATCAACAACGCCCCCGGCCACACAGGAACAAACTCGAGCCATGTATCAGGTAGAGAAGAGTAGCGCGATACGGAGGGAAAAGTTTGGACATGTCTCGGTGCTGCGGAAACATCGCAGTAAAGTTTCCGATATTCCCAGCAAACGGCAACGGTCAGCCAGCGCAAGGGCCGGACGGACGTCTCCTTACAGAGCGCAAAAACTTCGATGCAAACTGTCGAATGCAAGCGGCCTGCTGGAGACGGAGTCCGGATATTGAAAGAGCTAGGCATAGCGCATGGGGTATAGTTGCTTGAAGACCACTTGCGTGTAGTATAGCTTCAGAGATACGTTACAGGGCATAACAATTGTGCAGATAAAGTAGTTATAGCGGCAAGGCCACATGTGCAGCCGTTACGGGAGACTGAAGCCGTTATAGATATGTGGCGGTTTTAATCTCCTATGACGGCTGTTTTGAGCACACACGGTCACTGCTGGTGTCACGGCTTGGCTTGTATGGGGCTAGGTTATATTTTCTTCCAATAATATTGTGATTTAATCATTGTCAGAAAAGTTAACGGATGATAAAGAATTGAAATTATAGTACTTTGCTTCTTCAGCGCGTGCATGTCGTCTAGCTTCAAAAATAACGATTTACAGGCTAAATTTGCTGCAAGCATGTAATATTATGCGTTAATCATTGTAATGAAAGATTACGCAAACTAAATATTTGAAATTAGTGATTAGCTACTTCAGCACTTGCATGTAGCAGGCTAAGAGAAGCCCAATAAAAATTAGAAATTTTACAAATTGTATTTTCTCGATCTACATTTACGTTTTTGTTTAGATTAGATTAGATAGGCAGCAGTAGACGAACCAATAGGCCCATTCCCAAAGAGACACAGGAACTTACGCCCCGGCCCTCTATGAGTTATTGCCATTATGTTAGTAGAGTATAGAGGACTGGAAAACAAGAGAAAAAAGAGGGAAGAATCCCTGCCAAAGAGACGGTCATGAATGCACGCAAGCACGATGAAGAGCCACTGACATGCTGAGCTTGGAGATGTCAAACTGTGTAGTTGGAGCGGGAGAGAGAAAGAGACGGATTAAGGTGGCCTCGGAAGCTTTGGCCGTTAAGAGTTGGCGACTCCTGGAGGAGGAGTTCTTAGCTGTGGAGGATGTCTCTCCCAATGTATGTCAAAACGATTTTCAAAAGCGTTAACTGACTCCGCACTAACAATATCGGAAGCGAGTCTATTCCAAATGCTGACTATGAAATACGGAAAGAAATGCTGACTTAAGGTCGTTCTTCGAGCTTTATGCTTGAGTTTTTGACAGTTGTTTCGCAAGCGATCATTAAGGTCTCTTTCAAAGAGTCCCGTTGTCGGTACGTCGTTGAAGCCATTCAAGTACTTGAATGTTTCTATTAGTTGCCCCATGAGTCGTCGTTGCTCGAGAGAGATCAGACCCAGTTCCTTTAGGCGACATTCATACGACTTGTTTCGCAGCTGAGGTATCAATTTCGTTGCTCTGCGATGGACTCTTTTCATGTTATCGATATCTTTGCACAGATGTGGTGACCAGAATTGAACAGCAAATTCTAAGTGTGGCCTCAATAATGCCTTGTTCAAGGGAACGATGATGTCCTTGGACTTATATTTAAAATTTCTGGTGATGAATTCGAGTACTCTGCTTGCCATTTCCACACTCTTTAAGCGATCTGTACACAGAGCTCTGTAATCTTGGATCTTATTTTTTTTTTCATTCTTTTGTTTTCTTCCCCCGCTGGGCTGGTTGCGTCAGGGTTTGTTAACCTTATGGAGTTTCTCCGTTCCCACGTCGCCAGTCTGGTGTGATTTAATAATAATAATAACTTGCTGACTGTGTTGTAGTATGTTTGTAATAGCGATTTCCAAGTCACGTTGTTGGGTGACAGCAGCCAATACCTTCCCATTCATTCATTTTCAATGGGGTTGAAGGGTTCATCAACTCTATGTGCATTAGCCGGAAAAGTATCATTGTTGCAGAGCGATATTCACACAACTGCAGTCTTGAAATGCATTACGAGCCTGCTGCGTACCAAACTAACGACACTCTCTGCCAAGCTAAGAACCCTTTCGGATGCTGATATTTTTAGAGGTGCGCCAGGTACTCCAGTGTCGCAAGCCGTTACGCAAAACATTTTTTCAAACATCGGAGCTGGACTGGATCTAATTTTATTGCTAAATTAATTGCAATTAAAACCTAGAGCTCCTTATCCAGAACGCACAGCTCCTCCAAGAATCGCAATAGTGAGAAAAATATAGTTAATAGACACACAAACAAACGGACCGACGAATTATCACAAAATTTAGCAATCTACTCCTTGTGACGTGCCTTACGGCCCCTGCAAAGTTCACGAAGATCCGTCCATAACTTTTTGATTTATGTTGCCAACAGTCAGACAAATTCCGGCAAAAAACATGACCTCCTTCGTGGAGGTAATTCCATAAATCAAACCAAAAATCAATATCCTGTGAACTTCTGATAAAACGTTTTGGATGATCGGGCAATAATCTTTAAATGACTGTAACTTGCATATGAAGAACTCAGTAGGTAAATTTTGCGCTCAATTAACATAGTGTGTTCTCACTTTTAATGATCGAATTGATCAACTTTCGGAAAGTTGTCGCTAAAACTTTGCTAAAATGGCTACGTTTAATGATTTCTATAATTAAAATTGAAGCATTAATGTGTATGAATTACGTTTTTATAAGTCTTCAGCGTGTAAACTAATATTACATCTGCATAACATACTCGTGGCGATGCCAGTGATCAACCGTCGAGTTGTAATCTTCATAATTACGACCATATAATTGTGTTATACAAAGTAAACTTGATCCACTGCATCCTTTCTCGTCACTTTGATGACGCTTTCGACAGCATGCACATCCCCTAACTTTCTGAATATATAGGAGTGAGAACATTTCTAATGAAGTGAACTAAGTTGTTGCCGATAACATATCGTACGGGTTCCGACTGCACTTAGTACAGCCGAGATAAGTGTGTTTGTACTGAGATCCGCCACTCAATATACAAGGCTTAACATCCGAGTGCTCGGCAAGCAACTCGAGCTGATGAAATGCTGGTGCTTGACTTGACAGCACCGTAGATCAAAAGGGTACCCTCAACCTCTATCCTAACAAATACAGAACGTCCATGTGTGAAGTACGTTGCTTTATAGGCAAGCTGCTTTTCAAACTGGGGGTTATTAAATAGTTAAATGACTGTAGTATAAGTAAATACCGAGCTTATTTAAGCGCAGCTGAAGAAAGTATGCAATGTTCTCTCAAATGCAGAGTCTGTATATGGTAATCCATCTGATAAAATTAAGTAAAGTTACTACAGTGCAACAGAGAGAGGTCTATGTTATCAGAAAGGTACTACATAGAAACCGCTACATTACTAGCAACGTTGATCCAATTATTACACTATAATAATATTTTAAGAGATGTTATGCGAAAATTACTGGAATCCATGCACTGTTCTGCAACAACAACAGGGATAAACTGACCTAGGCGGTATTTGGACATTATATGTACAGCTTTAGGCAGTTTAACAGTGCCCTAAGTGTTACTCCATCTGGCAACATATAGAGCAAACTTACAGTTCCTGTAGTTGTATCTACATAAAGACAACTTAAGAGAGAACGATAGAGATTATATGATAAAAAACTATCTGATTCCATTTTAAATCGGATACGGTACTGTGCATTGATTCGAGTCATGTGTAAGAAGACATATTTGACATCGAGGATGCATATTGGAAAGATTATTAAAGAAGCTAATAGTTCAGAAGATTTTTTAAATAATACTGTAAACTAGCATGGGTATCTCTGATCGTCACTTGAAGATTAGCCACTTCGAAAGTTGAAATTGCCTCAGCCTATAATAAATTATTCTAGCTAACTACTGTATGTATAGGTACAGTGTCGACGTGTCAAGATAGTCAGTAAACTGTATGGAGTGCAAATCCCCGTTCCCAGAGTACGATTTTTAATTGTATATAACACCTTCTTTCTGTAATACTTCCCCTTATGTTTTAATGTTGCTCTATTCATGCCGCTACCTACATGATTATGCACAGGGCTTACTCAAGGGCTGATAATAAAGGAATGGCAGTAGAAGTAAATCCGGTGTTTTCTTACAATTCGAGCTTAAGAAATGAATTTCTATGGCAACTTACAACAGAATTAAATTAAATGTTTGTATCCCTTGGCAACCAAAGAAACCTAAATAAGAAGCTCTACAGCTTCACTTCAGTACGTCATCAGGAGCCATTGAAGCAGAGCCAATGGGATTCTATCTTCTTCTCCTCAGTCCAATTCCAGGAGAGATAATGACTTGAGAAAGAATCCCTTAAAAGAACCAAGGGGAGAAGAACAATAGTCGGATTCGCACTTTTTCTCCAGAGTTCATTCCAAGACGCGCGGAGGATGGCGGTAGTCATTAATAAGGTTCAGAAATAATGTTTTGTTTTTTTGAGCTCAAAGAAAAATGAAAAGATTTAGTTAGGGAAGCGGCTATGACAAATAATACACCCAGATTACTCTCCGGCATACTGAGTCTGAATATCTAAAAAGCTTTGTTACTTGGCAGGGTGCGACACCGATACATCTGTTTCGAAAATCTAAATAGTTGAGCATTCCCAGGAGCAATTGCAGGGCAGCTACCTGGAGTAACGAATAAATGTTCCATTAAAAGAATATTTATATCCCAAATCAAACGAATTTAGAACGCAGTTGCTTATTGAACGGGTGTACAAACCACACAGCCTGATTCTCTTCAAGCGCCACTATTAACAGTTTTGCACTATAGAGTTATATTAGCTGGAACGAGCAAACAATACAGATGGCTTGTTAAAAGGCTGCACTTGAGTGAGGTTAGGAGTTTAGTGGGCTAACGTTCCGCTACATAGATCGGGAGCTTATGCCGAACGCAGAGTTGTGTGTCCCAACCACCCACCATCTCATTAAAAAATTCACCTCCAAGCATGAATAAGTACGTAACTTTAGAAGCAGTGAATAAAACCTAAGATTTTTTATTACCAAATTGTTTTTTTTTTAAACTCAGGGAGCAAGAGGCATGGAAAGGAAGCAAGTGGAAATGGGGGAATTAGGAAAAATCAAAATCGTGGGAAAAGAAGAAAACCGACTTAAGCGCGTAAATCATGTACTGTGGTCTCACCGACCAAGGACTACAGCGGCGACAAAAGAGAGAACTAACGTACACGCAGTATACCGACAGAAGCGTGAACGAAAAACTCACGCATGGGCGCTTCCACACAGAACCACCGCGCATGACCTCAGCAAGCCGGAAGAGAAGAACAAGCATAGACAATATTGAGTCATTAACCGGAGAACGCAAATGAAAGGTAGAGAAGTGAGCAAGAAGGGAAACAGAATTTGCACAGAAGTGAGAAGAATAAGGACAAAGGCGTCCCGCGATAGCGGCAAGCTATGCAGAAGCGAAACACGTAACCGTACTGAAAGCAATCATTAAAAATAGCACGAATCTTTATTATCAAACCTAACCCTTTCAACAAGAAACAAGGGGTTCAAATGTAGAAAGCCAAAAAACGGCAATAATATTTTCTGAGCAATGCGTACAGAGATTCGCCACGTATATGAGCGTGAAGAAAAGAAACGTGTACCGAGGCAGATATGAATAGGAGAAGGGCAAAAACGAAACAACGGTTTACGCAAAGGCGCAGATTCGGAATAGCCAAACAAAAATATGATAAGAGGTACCTACCTACTGGTTCCAGAATAGGACAGACGACCATGCGACTGCTGCGGGGTAAGCCTAACTAACTGATCTGATCTGTCAACTGCACTTACGGGAAAGAAAGACAGCGTCGAGCTACAGAAGGGGCTGAACAGAACCTAAGTATACAAGTTATTATTGTTAAATCCTAGTTTAACCACGACAGCTATGGCACAAGCAGTGATACCTAATTTAACGCGGTATTAGGGCGGGAATGGCTCCTTTTGATGGTGAGTCCCACTTCTCTCTCTCTCTTGTCCTAGTGCACTACTACTGGCCAGAAGAATGAGGCGCAAATCACCTCATGTGAACGAAGGAGTAGAAAAGAGGACAGAAACTGAAACGCAATTGAGAAGGGCCTCTTTCGACGCCCCTCTATGTGGGCGTTAGAAACCCCTTGGGCTAAACAAACAGATTATCGACATTGCTTCTGAATACAAAGTGAAACACATTATTTACTGAAACTAAATACGAGGATAGGGAATAAAGAACAAACGTTCATGCCAAGTTTCGGTAAAATGTCATAAACCATCACGTAAGTACCCTTAGAATTGGCCATCAAAGAGGGTTCATTGCGCCATCTTAAGTCAGCAAATATGCAAACGAATGCGCGGCAGCCTAAGCCCACTGCACTCACTTGCTGGACTTGTGCATAGTTTAAAAAAAAACACAATCACTAACACAAAGCAGGAAATAGAACACACGATGGAATGGCTAGACCCTTTGGCTTTCAGCTACCCATCCTCATACAGCCAAGCGCCAACCCGCTCTGCAACCCCAGTAGACTTCAGAGGTCGCGTTCGACCACCTTACGTAAGCGGCCGTTACTCTGAAGTAAGAAGAAAAAAATATAATAAATATATATAATGAAAAAGCCCTACAGCATATGGCAATGCATGTCATCCAACCACAAACTGGCGCACATCAAGTGGAACGTACTCGCCACACAAAGTAGGGACAAGGTCAAAAATCAAGTAATAATACAGCAAGAGCATCTATCGGAAACTAAAGATAGAGAAAATATCGATGAAGAGTATCAGTGGTGAAAGGGGACTAGGGATCCACATTTTTGAACTCTGCGAAATTGCATGTTTCTCTGTTATATAACAGAGTAACCCGGCCGACACTTCGGAAAACCATTGATGAATACCTTCTCTTGTATTACAAAACTGCAGTGTTTTAACAAGGTCTTAATATTGTTTTTATATTACTGAGCGTAAATATATTTGCACAGTACTGGGCTATTATTATTGTTCTTTGCGGTGAAACACGTTATTAGAATTACCCCATTTTCATGCAATTCACTTCTACCTTCATATTCATTCATATTCTACCTTCATGAAAAGTTCAAACACATGAGGCTCCCAGCGTCCCAACTCTGTGTGCTAGTATCCTGGGAGACGAAAGGGCAGAGAAACACAGTATGTAAACAAATCACACATCCCGGTACGTAAATTAAGTTATCAATTTCTACCGCATCTCCCCCTTTATCTTGTACTACAATAGGGAAATAGGCCACAGTTCCCCAACAAATGCAGTAAAACATCCGAGTACAATAATGTTACGGATACAGGATCGATGGCAAACAAAGCACAAACACATAAATGGCATAATACGAGATCGAGGACACGTCATCCAGCGACAACAGCTACAAGCCAGAGGGTTGCTAACCAGAGTCAAAATCTGACATGGGAAGCGGAAATTCCGTTTAACAAAGAACAAAATTAATTGCAAGGAAGGTATTAATCTACGATGCAACAGCTACCCATAATAATAGGAAAAGTCACGTCACTGTCACCTTTTCTGGAGACAATGGCGCCGTAACTTTGAAAAACAACTGGTGATTTAAGACTCAATCTCACTATTGGGAATGGAATTGTCTAAGGTTGCAAAGCTTCATGACGACTGATTTATGACAAAAGTATGGCAGTGAAACGGTAAAGACAACTAGCCGTACACTCCAAGTGGGAAATCTGCATGCACTGTTAGTACTTCAGATAGACGCCCGCTGGCCCCAGAGAAGTGCACGGCTGCAGATGATCACAAACTGTCAGAGCTACGGCATCAGAGACGGAAAGGCTGAGGCGACAACTGCGCCCCCAACCATCCTCATTTCTGATTAGGGTCAGTTCCCCTGCAGTAGGGCCAGTGTGCCGAAAATGTTGACTCAGCGAGCCATGCATCGCAAGGATCCGCCTGTCTGTCAAAGAGGCTCGATCCTCCGTCCTACCTACCGAGCGTAAGGTTGACGCTGTAACATTCTGCCGCTGGGGATAAAGCCGCAAAGGAATGGCTCAGTGACAGCGACTTGGCATCGAATAGCTCGGTGCTGAGCTCGCGTCTCAGACTCTCACAACCATGCTGAACTACGTTAACAGGTTAACTCATCGCTTGACCAGTTTGAGACGGTTCTGCGCATCTCCCTGTGTGACGTCACGTGTAGAGAACGCTCGTGAAAATCGTCAGTGTTCCTAGAGTTTCGATATCTTTTCTAATTTATTTTTTTACGATTTTTTCGTTATATTGGGATGTCGTTTGATGGTTGGCTGTTCTGAACATGTTGATAACAATTTATTGAGGCTTCATCGCGTTCTTAAAGAGCTACTGGTGTTGCAAAAAAGAGCGTTTGGACTTGCAAACTAGCCAACTCACGTTCCGCTGTGGCAGGCTGCATGTGCTTTAACTTTTTTTTGCCTCAGCAATATGATTACCGCCTATCTCTCATCAGTACAATGCTTAAAGTAGGAAAATGTGCATCTGTGAGTTGTTGATGCCGCAAATGATGCGAGACTTTTTCGTTTTAGCAGGTATTTGGCTTTGGAAACAAGGCCTCAGGGTGTA
>LQNS02015105.1:9361421-9387569 GCA_001587735.2 Parhyale hawaiensis
ATAAATAAATAAATAAATAAATAAATAAATAAATAAATAAATAAATAAATAAATAAATAAATAAATAAATAAATAAATAAATAAATAAATAAATAAATAAATAAAAAATAAATAAATAAATAAATAAATAAATAAATAAATACATAAATAAATACATAAATAAATAGATAAATAAATAAATAAATAAATAAATAAATAAATAAATAAATAAATAAATAAATAAACAAATAAATAGATAAATAAATAAATAAATAAAAACACGACGTGAATTATTATATAGTACTGATTTTTCGTTTAGGCTGGCAAGATTTTTTATCTTACCAGTTAATTTAGTCTATTTTCGTTGAGGCCGGTTAGGCCTTCTTTTCATTTATCAAACTTACGTTATACGTAACGTATCCAAGTGGGTCAACTGGGCGTTTGTCTCGTTAAAATATGGCTTATGTCTTGCTTTTCCTGGTGAAATCCCGTGAGTTCTTCCAGAAACCCACAGCCCCAGCATTGCTCAACATAACGCGATAACCAGTGGCCCCTCAGCTAGTACCAAACATTGCCATCCGGGGGGGGGGGGGGAGAATGCGGACCCACATTTTACGGTCGCCAATACAGCCTTGCAACACAGGATTGGGACCAGAGGTGGTCTGTAAAACTCAATCCCCTAAGGTTACCGATATTTGGTGCGTGCCATGGCATGCATTGAGCATCGCGTATGGTAGGGCTAACCCTATGTGTACCAGGCATTGCTATCTCCCTACAAAAACTTTCTTTCCCGTGGGAAGGCAATAGGGCAGAGAACTTTCGTAGGAAAATAACAACGCCTATTATAACTATTACGGGGTCATACGGTCAGTCGAAAGAACAGAGCCTCCACTGAAGGGTGTTTCAATAGCTTTCTATACGTGCAAAGTTAGAATAAGATCCTTCGAAAGATGTTGTGGGATCACGTTTGATCAACAAACTTCATCGTGAATCTTAACCATGTAATGATGTCCCAATTCAGAATGTCCCAATTCGTAACAATATGGACATTTGAAATGAGACCAAATGTTTCCTATAGGCTTAAACTCTTGAGCTTATCAACTGAATATAGATTACAATAGGAAAATACCTTCTCTCTGCTGCTGCAAGCATCCATTAACTAATTTACTGTTGGACTAGACCTGGTTCTACATCTATCACTGAAACATGCACGTCTTGTAGGCGATTTTCTTTTTATTTTAGAGACTCATCCTTGAAGTATTCATTGGAATGGTATTATGTACAAAGTCACTAAATGCTTCCAGAAGACTCATTTGGAATAGAGCTGATAAAAAGCACAGGAAACACTAACCGATTATAAATAAATGGACCTTATACACAATAGTACGGTATTCACATTTGATATCACATCCCTATCAGACTTCTAGTTCGCCCAGAAGCTGAAATCGAAATTCAGCTGCTAAGCGACCGAAAATTTTGTTAACAAAAAGAAATTAATCAAAATAAGCATTGCCTGTTAGCCTATTGGGACCGGGGCGTATATTTATCTACAGCATCATTTGTCGTAATAATAGCATTAGTGAATAGCGCTATTCGTTCAAAAATAAAAGTTGAAGCAGGAAATAAATCTACGCACAACCACAGTGGATTTTAACTATTGCTAATTTGGGAACGACATTTCCTAATGCGATCAAAATGATGGCAGTATGGAAGAGAGCCCTGCAGTGACCCAAAAATAAATACATACCCAAAGCGCTTCAGCTGCAGAATCCTGCCATGAGAAGCAGTATGGTATTTCTTACCTGCAAAACAAATGAGTAAGTCAGTAAGAGAGGGCATATATGGGTATCCGTTTCAGTGCGCTAAGATTGAAACTGCACAGCATTGGCATACAGGTGGCTGAATAACACTCTCGTGGGAATATAATTATGGAAATAGCCATATCAGGTAATATACCGATATAGTGCTAAATTGTAGCGAAATAATTGCTCTTTGCCATCTTCCGCCTTTCTTCGAATCATAGAAATATTGACTCTTCAAACTATTAGTTATTTGCCAGCCAACTTTTCTGAAGGCCCTCTAGAGCGTCAATCTTGATAACGAATAAAATTCAATCATACTTCAGACGACGTACCCTGCATTTCAAATTGCGTCTTTATCTTGATTTTGGATCGAGTGCTGAGCTTCATCCGTTAACGAACTAGCCAAAGTCGATAGGAACGTGCGATTGGGGGCAGAAATTAAACATTCAACTGTTGAATTGTCCGAAACTTGGGGTAGGTACTGCGGCTTTGAACAGCTAGTTGAATTTCAGGTACTGACCCGTGATCTTTTCCCTTGATTCTCCCAGAAACTCAATGTTGCTTCCTAAAATGAAATTTTCAGCCAGTTGATTCAACATCATCAAGTTGCTACAAACGTTTTCAACACTATTCAAAGCTGCAAAGCCAAAGCCTAAATATGGGAATTACCCAATTGCCGAGCTAACTCTATGGGAATTACCCAATTTCTGAACTTACTCTTTTTCCGAATAAACAGCGAATATATGAAAGGCTTGGGTAATAATCCTATTAAATAAAAGCTCTTTGTTCGGAAACAGAGTTAGCTCGACAATTGGGTAATTCCCCTACGTCTGAAATTTTGGACTAGTCCTGCTCTGAAGGCTTAATTTTGTCGCCCAATCGGACGCACCCTATTCGTCAATCAGGGATTCAGTATTTGGAGGTTAATCGTACCAAGTTGAAGCAATTAAAAAGAATCCTTAAGGGCTTATTGAGGTTGAGCTACCTCGATATGTATATTGTTTCAGAAACTGGACAAAGCGCTCTTGTAGCCAATTCACACAGCCTAGTTAATACAGTATAAAACATAAACTTGGAATCGGGGTCGACGTGGTAATGGCATATTTCTCTTATATTCAACCATAAGGATAATACCAACTAACTGTATATTTTCCTATTATTAGCAACTCCAGCTCGCCAATAAGATAACTTATCTGTTTTTACACGGAGTTGACCTAGTGTAGGTTCATTGTTTTCCCTATTTACATGTACCAGGATATCAACACGTCATTGTATAGTTTTCTTGTCTATAGGCAGTTAACTAATAGTTTTTTTTCCTTTTTTTAAGGTCAGCTATTGTGAGTTAGAGATAGTTTTCTTTGTCTATGCAAGGACAAAGATGATGACGGTTGCTTTTATATTTTCCTTAATTGCCAGTGTACCAGGATCTGGTCAGCTAATTATATATTAAGGAATATAATATATACATATATTATATATATATATATATATATATATATATATATACCTTTACCAAGATGCGGCCAGTTCAAGGACAATGTATCTGTATTCAGTGCAGTTTAAATGGAGCGGTGTTGTGATGATTCTTATTTGTTATTATACTTTAAAATTTTGGACATTAATTTTGTGAATTAATGTCAAGGTAAACTCAGCAGGACTTCAAGTATTGGGATGTACAGATGCTTAATTATACAGCTTCAGTTTCCTACGGTTCCATTTTTGACGAGCCCTGTATGTACTGATCGTATTACAGATGAGGTTCTGAGATAACAAATTCTCTGAGTCTAATTAATAACTGCGCGGCAACTTTGCTAAAACTGCGGTGGCCCACACACGTATACTCTTCGACTGTTATATAAATGATACAACATAGCAACAAAAAATACACCAGCAGCACATCTTTTGCTCTACTCAAAGACCTCCATCGTAATTGTTATTCTGTAATCGTATTCTGTACACTGCCAAAACAATTATTGCAACGAGGGCGACTTCAGAATGCTCTTCTTCGCCCCAGCATGCTTATGCTTGGCTACTACGGAAAAGAAAAAAAAAGAGGTGGACAATTACAGCAGGTTTTGCGTCGCCGATCATGATTGTGACTAGTGTACCAGAACTATCTACCTGATTTTATAATAAGGGATGTTACACAATCTCTTCAATTGGCTATTCTGATAATGTTCTCAACAATAGAGACGGGTGCTTAGTTTTTCAAATGAACTAAAAACTCTTGTTAATTCCGAGACTGCCACACGCAGTGTTGACTTGTATAATCAAAGGATGCAGCTTTAGAAGCATAGCTGTGGCTGGGTGTTTTGAGTTCGATGGCGTCGTATACACTCAATGTAAGCGAATTTAATTGTTTTTCGAAGGTCTCCACTCTGCGTTAACATTCAGCGTACATCTGAATTGTCTCTGTTGATATTCAACTGGCGATGAAGATGATCGTTTACTGTGCGAGTTAAACGTTTTGAATCGCAAGTGATAACTTTAAACTACAGAAAAAATTAATAAGCTTGTGCAACATTAAATAAAAAAATACACATATACCGCAGTGGCATCTGACCAATACAGGGATTTTACGAATCCCTAGTGTATTGAGTGCACGGTCAGTGAAGCAAAAAAAAAAAATTATTTTGTGACTAGTGGGCGCGTCGTCATTAAATAACTTCAGTAAATAATTACAAACGTCAGCGAAATTCCCGGTTTTTCTCTCCTATTCTTCGTTCTATGCTGCTTAAATTCTGCGCTCAGTTAAGTCCAGAACATTTTCAGTCTTGTGAAAAGGTATTACAAGCTTCTGCAACTTTTACACGTGGTATAGCTGTACAGAGATAGTTCTCTGTGTCCTATCTCCGCATGACGGGGGACAGGATGACTAGTGGCTTCATACCTTATAATAATCTGCTTCATAAAACACTGTTAAAACAATTTTATGAGTAACACGAAAGCTCAATCGCCAAGGAAAAAACATCGTGGGAAAATACCTTGACATTATGCTTGTTCATTTTTAATAAAAGTATTGTTTGGTTTTAGTGGAACCGATCATACACACTGCTTGATATGCTGATACTGGTGCAGAATCAGTGGAATGTTCTTGCATTTTAGGTAAAACATTTCTAGAGTGGTTCTACTGGTAGAGTAACCAATCAGTCTTTCATCGGTCGTAAGCAAAACCATCGAACGCCTATTGAAAAAGCGCATCACTGATCACCTTAGGATTCAGCATCTCATAGCCGACACTCAGCATGGCTTCCGAAATGGAAGAAGCTACTTAACAAACCTACTGGACTTTTTCTCGAAGTTACAGATATTAAAGATGAACAAAAGGGCGTAGATCTTGTGTATCTCGACTTCCAAATGGCTTTCGACAAAGTCCCCATCTACGGCTAATGAAAAAATTAGAAGCCCATGGCAACTGGGGAGACTATTTACGATGGATCAGGGCATGGCTTACGGGTCGGCAGCAGAGAGTAAAACTTGAGGGAGAGACGAGTGCCTGGACGCAAGTTTCATCACTGGTTCCCCAAGGCAGCGTACTTGGCCCACTTCTGTTCTCAATTTACATTAATGATCTCGATCTCAACATCCGTAGTAAAATCTGTAAATTTGCGGATGATACTAAACTATGTCATCCTGCCACGAAAAGAGCCGAGCTCCAGCAAGACCTTGACCACCTCATGGAATGGAGCAGAACGTGGCAGATGAGCTTTAATGTCGACAAATGCTCAGTAATGCACATAAGGCTGATGAACCCTTCGCCCCCATTGAAAATGAATGGGACGGTATTGGCTGCTGTCACCCAACAACGTGACTTGGGAATCACAATTACAAGCAAGCTACAACACAGTCAGCAAGTTGACAAGAATGTGAAAATGGCAAACAGAGTACTGGGATTCATCACCAGAAATTTTGAATACAAGTCCAACGACATCATCATTCCCTTGTACAAGGCGTTAGCGCGGCCACACTTAGAATTTTCCGTTCAATTCTGGTCGCCACATCTGTGTAAAGATATTGATAAAATGGAAACACTACAATGCAGAGCAAAAAAATTTATACCTCAGCTGCGAAATAAGTCGTATGAATGTCGCCTAAAAGAACTGGGTCTGATCTCTCTCGAGCAAAGACGTCTCAGGGGGCAACTAATAGAAACATTGAAGTATTTGAACAGCTTCAACGACGTACCTACAACGGGGCTCTTTGAATGATCGCTTGCGAAACAACGGTCAAAAACTCAAGCATAAAGCTCGAAGAACGACCTGAAGTCAGCAGTTCTTTCCGTATTTCATAGTCAGCATTTGGAATAGACTTCCTTCCGATGTTGTTAGTGCGGAGTCAGTCAACGCCTTTAAAAATCGTCTTGACATATATTGGGAGAGACAACCTCCGCAGCTAAGAACACCTCCTCCAGGAGTCGCAAACTCTTAACAGCCAAAGCTTCCGAGGCCACCTTAATCCGTCTCCTTCTCTCGCCCGCTCCAACTACACAGTTCGTTATCAGTAAGCTCCGCATGTCAGCGACTCTTGATCGTGCTTGCGTGCATCTAAGATGGTCTCTTGGGCATGGACTCTTCACCCACCTTTTTTTTTCTTCTCTCTTTTCTCCTGTGCGCTATATCCTACTAACATAATGGCAATAGCTCATAGAGTGCCGGGGCGTATGTTCCGGTGTCCCTTTGGGAATGGGCCTATTGGTTCGTCTACAGCCGCCTATCTAATCTAACTGACGTGTATTGGATGCGTTGTTACTAATTTCACTCAAATCGTCGCCGGAAGTTCATCACTTACGTAATATGGGACGAAAATCTTACTTAATCGAGTTTTTAAAAATTATATATAACTAGAACCTGTGTGTCGTACTCTGTTATATGAGTCCATAAAAAGCTGCATGTGTACCATAAATCTGAATATCATATAAGCATCAAAATTTACGACATTTACTTTGTCTTTCGCAGGCTGCGCTATTTAGGTACACAGGTTCTTTCACCTATACAGTATTCCTAAAGGAGACAGAAACCATGTACCGCGATAACACAGTATGAGTATGATGAGGTTGATATAAATAACTTGTGTAGCTTTCGTACAAATTCAGAACATTTTTATCAGTATATGGTGATTGCTATGCTTGGTTTGTTGCTAAAAAGTATGGGCAATTACTGAGCATCGTTACCCCTATGACAGTGAAGAACATACCTGTACAATTAAATTAATTTTTAAAAATTAAATAGTAAGAAGTGCATACATACATTAATGCAGAAATAATTATGGTAGTAATAGTGCCCAGGTACAGAGTATTTTTTTCTGGATGACAGTGAATAATCAACACAATATAATAAACACCGTCACGTGTTTATTTGATTTTATATTTAGATGTTTATATATATATGTATATTTTGGGTCACATTCTTAAAGAAATAGATAGGCGAAAAAAAGGCTAAGTTGCTGATTTTGTAATTAGGTTGCGGTTTCAAGATCGGTGACCAGGTAGCAGAAGATGGCGAAAGTTAGCTCCTTATTCCTTTCCCTAATTGTACTGCTTGCTTGAAAAACTTCTTGGAATAAAAAAATAGAGATATTACAGGTTCTCTTAGCGCGACCATTCAGTCTTATTTTATAACTTCACCCATGCATTGAACAATAAATTTGTTCTCAGTTTACCACGTAGAAATTCATAAGGTAATCAACTACGGTCGGACGAGGCGATGATTTTTCTCTGGTAGTAGACGTTTTTCCTCATGCCGTGTTCCTTTTGAGGAAGCTAATTCTCTATCTTGACGGCCTCGGCTGATTTCACTTCGACACAACATCTTCGATGTACTGAAGGCTGGTTAGGTATCATGGATACGCGGCGGGCAATTCATTTAAATTCACTGAGACTTGCTGCTTTCTTATGTAAGATTTTTTCCGCATGTAATCTATGGTGGGAGACGATTGTGCTTCTTAGATGAATTGAAAGAGAGAGCACTTATCTGTTATCACAATTTAAGGCGGCTGTTGTACTGCATCCTTCAGAAGTATATTTGTGACAAATATATTTTGAATGAAGACGGGTCGTCTCAAATTCTTCTCTGTCATTTTTTGACAGCACGGGAACTATTGTGAATTATAAACATAGTGTAGCTGTTAGTAGGGCAAAAATACTGAAAATTTTTCCTGGTTGGCAGTGAATTATAAATACAGAAACAACGATGACAACAAGTCCTGCACAATCATAGAATGACAGAGGCAGCCTACAGATGTCAGGCGGAGTGATCCCTGTGGTGTAATGAATGCAGAACGAATCTGACATCAAACAACTATAAATTCTGTGCTACGTGGGTGGCCTACAGGATAGCATTAGCCTAATCCTTTTTTAGAAATAGCTTGTAATTACAGCATTGTGCTATATTGTGATATCGGAACGAGGACGTGCAGCGACTATCGATTTTTCTGTAGCATTTATATTAAAAGAGAGCGCGTAGCACGACTTGCCAATCGACATTGAGTTACGTACTTGAGGGATTCTTACCGGCCACCATGGGTAATACTCTACTCCATTTATGTCTAACAGGAGCATACTTACGCGCCATAGAAATAGTGTTTTATTGTATCTGAAGTAAAAGTTAATTCATGTGTGAGAGGGCCAGAGTTCTACTAACAATGAGACGACTACACGTAAAAAGAAAGGGATTTTTATAACAATTAATGCTGGTTAGTGAATACTGTTGTTATTAAAATAAGAATTTCGACAATTGCTGCGCCTTACTGTATAAGTTAGTACCTACTTAAAGTTACATCATTGGTAGTTCAATGTGGATTAAATTAAAGTAGCATTGTAAATTTTACATCAAAAGAAGTATGTACAGGACGTGAAGTATCAAACCAACCGTTCAGGTGTTCGATTATAGGGCATGAAACCTGCTTAAGTACTTTAACGATCTACATATACTCGAAAAGCCACCCCAGTTTCCGTGCATATTATTCTGAAAAGACATGTAGCCATCTGCACTAGGAGCATTCGCTCGGAATTCCAATTTTAGCATCCTGAAGGTCTTGATCACCTCTAGCATTGGAAAGCCACTCCATGGAGCCAAAGAGTAAGTGGCAGCAGCGAGCTGGCCTACCTTCTGACTAGAATATCTCCTAAGGCAGTCAGACAGCCGGTAAGGGGTGTTGAGCTCATCTTCATTCTGGTCAGCGGACGCAGACTGGCCAGAGCGTGGCGAGCTGCAAACACCTTCCCAATCGCCACAGCTCTTAGTTCTCCATAACTGGAGGACTACCTTTGCCATGCAGTTACTGGGAGCATGTCTATGTGTATTTAATTTTTATTCTAGTTACTCGTATTGTTCTGTATAATAAGAGTCGTCTCGCATTAGATGCAGGCATAATCTTGTTTAGATGTTCGTACAGTCTCACAGAATAATAATTTCGCATAAAATGCGTTAATACTTTCGGCAGGTGAATGTTTATATTGGGCAGTTCCATTGCCAGTTCTTTGTTTTATCGTTTGGGGGTCTAATTTAATCGAAATTGTAATTTGAAGAATCACCCCTCTCATTACCTACAAAGTTGGCGAGCACGTCACACACATGTGAGAGGTCATTAACAGCATATAATTATTTAAATTTCGTCTTCCACTACGTACGGTAAGCGCTGTCTTTCCAACTGGCATATATATACCGTTAACCTCGAAATATTATACGCACAATCGCCTACATAGACATTATTGTTATTATTCGTACAAACTTCACTTATCACTCCAACACAGTTATAAGTGTCAAAGAAAGAGCTATCTCTTACTTTACTGAGCAACACTGAAGTCGTGCAATACTTACGAGGTGGGGAATATGTTTTGTAACTAGGAAAAATTTAATCTGTCTCATTAAGGAAAATATGAGTTCAAAATCTTCTAAATCATTGAATTTTCGATTGATATCTCTCCAATTTGCCGATTTCCTACTCGACATGACCACCTTAGCCTTAACTACTGCTCGAAGACGCTTAATAAAAAAAAAAAGACTATATCGTGGTACGCTGGGGCAAGCGTATCTTGGCGATTTCAGCTCATGCACGAAGAAGAGCTCGCTTCAGACCACCCGGGTTTTTGTTTGTTCATGCACACGTCTTTGCCTCAAGGATGGACCATAGTGACCAGTCCATTGGGTTGAGGTCGCGCGAAGATAAGGGCCACAAAAAACTTTATCAATAAGGAGAGCAAATTGCTGATATGCACCATCCTTCGGTCCTTCGTGATGTGCGCAAAGTTCCGTTATGTTGAAAGGTCTACGTGCGGTTTTTAAAGTGCTCTTCGGCTACTACATGCATAAGAGCCCGCGTCAAGTAACTCTCCGTGTTGATTTTTTTCATCGCTAAACTCAGTCACGTCCGGCTGCGTGCTCGGTTACTTCGTTTATGAAGCGTCTGCAAATAGTAGTTAAGGCTAAAGGTGGTCACGTCGAGTAGGACATTCGAAAATCCGAGAGAAATAATTCTAGAATTAAATAGCTTAGAAGATTTTTGAATTCTCATTTTCCTTAGCGTAACAAATGCAAATATTCCTCGTTGTAAAACATATTCCTCACCCGGCACTTGTCTTATGTATTCGTCACTTCAAGAAATTAAATCCAGGAGAGATCATCTTCCGTTGAAAGGCTAAAAATTATCTTTAGGCGATAGGCAATATCCAGGTTAGTCTACATAATACTCTCGGAAACGTTTTAACATTAGCTGAAAAGTGTCAGGAGCGTCTCGAGAGTTTGCGTTTCCTAATATAAATCCACTTTTCTCCCGCTAAGCTGTCGTGCCTCAGAGTTGAGGCCAATTGTGCTGAGCTCCTTGTAGAAGAATTGCGCTCTAGTTCTAAAGAAAATAAGAATGCATGTACGTTTATCCACAGAAAGCAGCAGCACAAATCGTTGGCGTATTTCTTGACAACAAAACGATTATAGAAGTAGCAGACAAACTAAACAAATGTGATGTCAAAACTGCATGAATTATGTTATTATTATCACGGCATGTAAGAGAAATTGTGTAAATTAATCAATTAAGAAATTTTTGACTGTGAGAAACTGTAGGCAAGCATCTTAGTGATCAGCTTAATTGAATCATATAAACAGACAGTGTACTCGTTTACTCGTACCTTATGTGTGTATACATTATACCCCGAAGAGCATCCAATAATTAGTGATTTACAGTATAATCTGTGGCATACAATCATGTGCCCAATCGCGAGTGAAAACATTGATGCAAGTACGTGCATGGTACCTCTCATGCAGTGTTAATATAATATGTAGCAGAAGAAATGTTACATTGAAGATATGCCATTAATTTTGACAAACATTTAAATTAATAAATACTTGTATAACTTTCATGCATTATGAATTATTTTACCAACGTCATTGAGATTGAAGTGTATATTTTAAACGAAAAATAGTGTAGGATCTCTATAATATACAAGAATGCTCTAATGATGGGAGATGTATGATCCCGAAACATTAGATTTTATTCATTAGTCGACATTATATATTTGATACAAGAGTGCTTTTCATTGTGCGGAAAGGTAAAATACGCTACCTTTTGAGTCTGGAGTGTCAGCAGAGAAGAAAAAGAATGAAATTGACCATTTAGTCCACGCACGACATATACATTATATGTACACACACACAAACATTAATATTAATTGGACTAGAGTCCTATTACCAAATTGACAAAATGGCCCCGCAAGACACATAACTGTGATTATACTGATATTAGTGTCATAACCATAATTTATCGTACGTTCAATATAGACGTAGCAGCATACATTTTTAAACATATAATTAACACATAGATCAATTTTATCATCATAATATGCATTTCCCACTGACGATGATCACCACTGCAAAGCACCCTAAGGCTAATGGCACAAGTGGAAGACCCGCAGGATTTGATGTACTCAGTATATAGTAAACGCCACCACTGCGTGGATGGTCAAAATTTCGGTAAAGTCAGCAATTTGAGAAGACTGCACCCAACTGACAGTTGACCTAAGCGCCCTCTAACGAGAAGATTTAGAGCACTAAACCTCATCTTGGTTTGAACTGTCCACGAGATCTTTGTAATTTGCTCGGATACGTAGCAAACGTAGTGGTTGTACTGACCCTTAATGAAAGTAGTGGCAGTGTTGCTCTTTTCTGGCGGCAAATAAGGTCAATCATCGTTGTTACGCTCCTGGGGTCAGACGAGCCGAAATGCGCTGTTGTGCTCGTATCGTGTACAGAATTTTGGTGCCAAATTCTGGGCAGAACAATGAAAATCATAAATTTTGGCACGTGGTGATGTGTTCTGTGAGAAAGTGAGCTATAGTCTTATGAAGAAGAATATTGTGTTGACAAAAAATTTGCGGTAACACCTACATGGATCCCGTAGTATACCGCTGGTCCCGTTGTAACCATTTTGTACTTCTAAAAAGAAGCGAATGCGTTTTAACTGATAAGAGCGGATTAAAAGTAATAGTGTTTTCTAAACGTTGTACTATTACGCACTGCACAAAAATTTATTGACAGTATATTTGTTTTCCTTGGTTAGTGTTGCTAAATGTTGAAATGCAGTCCTTTTCAAGAGAACGTAAGGAACTACTGACAATTATATTTCCATCATTCAAAGCTTAGTTTTTGTTTAGCACTTTCACCAAACGCATCATGCACGCATAAATCTGCGTAAAGCCTAGAGGGGACTAACTTTTAAAAGAAAGATTGTGTAGCAGGCTGCAAATATAAATATACGTTATCTCAGACAATTGCAGAGATAAAATCGGCCGATAAGGACCTGGGTTTAGGGGCCCTTAGTGTCGGGTTGTCAGTCCCACGCGTATATCACGAAGCGGATGATGCATGCATAACTTTGCGCTGTCCAAATATTCCTTGCCTTACAAATTTTCTGTTCCAGAATTATGTAGCTCAGTCGGGAAAATGGAGTGGGCACATTATTAGATTATGTAGACAACGTAATTAGCTAATTTTGATGTCTAACCTCTGTTCAATATGTCTTGCGCTCTAAGCTGCAATTCATTAATTAACTAGAGTACTCAAACAGGAGACGACGTATTATTCCTCTAAAAGAGTAGCATCATTGCTAATTTTTGTTTTTGTATTTGAACGAAAATATCCATTCTATGACGTCCATTGTTTTTCATCAGTTTCTTTTCTCTTAATTTAACCGTGAACTTTTTCGTTAATTGCGTAGAATTCTCAGCTCACGACACGGGATTAAATAATTGACAGCAGTGCACCCTGCCCTCGTAGCATAGACAAGTGGGCAAGACAGCTGATTAGAGTTACAGCAAACTGATAAAAAATACTCTTGGTGGGTTGAGCAGGTAATACTTTGCATCTATTGCAACGGCATTCATGCTTTGCCCCTGGCTTCTTTACATCTTAGGGCCGAAACATACCAACAGCAGTTCAGCGAGAAGCTGGCAGGCAGGCTGGCAGTTTTTGAGAAGCACGGAATGCATTGGAGCGCGCACACCGAACAGCGACAGCGGCCTGCTCAACTGCCGCTGTTCGGTGTGCGCGCTCCAATACATTCGGTGCTTCTCAAAAACTACTAGCCTGCCTGCTTGCCTGCTTTTGGTATGTTTCGTCCCTTAGTCAGTGTGTGTGGTATATGTGTCGAGCGTTCATATGCGTGTGTTCAGGTGAATTAATAAAATCTTCAATTTTGACGTCTAATAGGCTGTACATTCATGAATATATGTAGATAGAAAAAATAGAGTGAGAGACTTGATGTGTAGGTCTCCAGATCGAGTCCTTGACTCGGTTCTTTGCATTTATTCTATTAAAAACACAAGACTGGACAGCTAAGATCCCTATCTGGATAATACCAGTTGCATGTTGACAGGGGTAAAACTGTATGAAAAGTACGTTATACTGTATATATATTTTATAATTCAAACATTTTATTTGCACTATTTACCATGAAATCCTTTTCACACTTCCGTTATCTACACCTTTTAGTTCGTAGATGTTTCAGAAATCATGATCCCACTTCTTTCACAACAGAAGAACATGTTTATCTATTTAATATACAGTATTTGACTTATGGACGACTACAAAAACGTACCAGAATTCATGATTTCCTCGGTATTACACAAACCCAGGAAAAACTCTACCAATTACAATTTTACGAAGGTAATTCCGCTCCTCAAAAGTTCTAGAGAAAGGGAAGCCGTAGAAATGTAATTGCCGTAGTCCCCATGCGAGCTCTTCTTGCTGCATTGATTTAAGAAAAGGTAGGAAGATTCTAAGTGGCAGGAGATTGAGAAGCTCTATGCAAACTTATTAAACTCTGTTCTGAGAGTCTAAGCTAAGATATACTTTACATAAATAACGTAGAAACTGATTCAAATTGAGAGAAATAGTGATCCTGTAGCTATATTTAATTTACAATGCTTCTCTGAAGCCTTGAGTTCATATTTCTCTATGTCTTGTAGCTATAGTTACAAGAAATGGAGGAGAAATACATCAGTGTTAATGCACATATTTAGAACGACCATAGTTTCGCTAAACAGTTACTGGGTCACCGCCTTTATCGTATCAGCTCTCTAAAAATATGACCATTTCTAGTGCATCTGCTCCTTTGATGAATAAATCATTACGCATAACCTAGTAATAACAAGCATGATAATTTTAAGTTCAGCCCATACAATGTCTGTTACCTCCGACAGGTTATGTTTTTGTCACGTTTGTCTGTCTGTTTCTTTGTCTGTCACCAAGATAGCATAAAAGCTATGAACGGTTCTTTACAAAATTTACATGGATTGTTAGGCATGTTAACTGTAACCGATGATTAACTTTTGGTGGAAATCCGTTCATCCGTTAGTTTGTTTGTCTCCCTATTTTCTTCTAAGTGCCATAACTCAAAGATTTATGGAGGGATTTTCATGAAATCCACATGAATTGTTAGCTTAATTGCGAAGAGTAAATAATAAATTGTTTTGATGATCTGTTCATTCGTTCGTTTGTTCGTCGCTGTGTTTATTTTTATGGTTGTTAGCACGGTAACTCAAGAAATTACAGGAGTTTGTTGGTCTATCTGGTATTCTTCTTAAATGTGAATCCAGCAAATTTTTGAACTCTACAGTTTTGATATCAGTGGCGTTTCGAATATGCCGAGGCATTTTGTTAAACAATCTTGCTCCCCGTACAGCGAAGCTATTAGAATATTTTGTGGCCACAGCTTTTCCACCATCTCTGCTTGGGATGCGAATATCACGAGTCCTTCCAGTTCTTTCCGAGTGTCTGGCGACAATCCGCTCATTCACATTCACAGTGATACGTTCCAGAATTTTCCAAACATATATGATTGTAAATCGTTCGAATCTGCGCTGTTAGTAATGTTAAAAGACATAGGCGATCAAATTTTGGGCAGATCGGTTACCCCTTTGTGTGCTTGAATCATGTTTGTCAAAATGCTCGTTAGCAGCATAACTCAAAAAATTAAGAACGGATCTTTAAAACTGTTAATACTATCAAAAGGCAGAAATAATTAGATTTGGCATTGATACAAAGAAATTCATGGTTTCAGAGCCAATTTTAATGAAAATTTTCGTTAACGTTGCCTTGCTTGGTGGATGTATGCCCTCTCAGAGTGCTCTAGTTGATTATATTTCATATTGCTACGAAAGATTTAACGATATTATAATTCTAATTTTCAAGTGCATTAATTGCATATCGAATTGTAGCTACGTTCTACTATAGAGCAGACTATTATCTGACACTGCTTGTAAGAATAGAAATAAAAGTTTAGCATTTTCTGACATTATCAAAGGCCTCCCGTAAGATGAAATTCCAGAAAATTCAATCTTTGTGCTAATTGCTCAAAGACTCACACTGCTGCAGCTTGCTGTTAGTTCATCTTATGACTCCTTTTAATGACTGGTAGTTTCATTTACAAGTTCAAGCGCTCACAAGAAAAAAAAACATAAACAGATAAATAAATGAGGTATTCCATAGCAAAACAAGTTTTAGATATGGAGACTCAAGGTTCTTCAAAACACGTCAATAAGGCAAACTATGACTGACGAGTGCATGTTCACTGCAAAATATCCATGATAACCGTCATAATGGCACAGGAAGTTGCCACTCAATAAGCGGTTCGGAATCTCATTTCAACCTGATACAAATATTTCTAGTATCTGATAAAAACTGCGAAAAACATACCCTTCAATTACTGGGCATTATTGCGAGCAATATCTTTTTTTACCCCTAGCCGATTAGTTCTTGAACATTTTTTTTTCGTTTATACAGCATATTTTACATTTTCTTTTACGGTGGTGGTTTATTGCTAGCTTCAGACAACAAGATTTGTAGACCTTCCAAGAACTAGAAAACTGCGCCTAACATTACTTTATGCTGCTCTGTAGCAATTAATCCTCTATGAAATAATTATAAATGTCCTGGTATGGACCTGTACATAACCCAACTCTCGTAGCTGCGATCGAGGCGCAACTTCTACAATTTGAAATCCCTGGACAAGCAACAAACGGGGAAAATGGTTTGCAGAATACAATTCAACCCAAAACGGGTGAATGTCGACTTTTCTTTTAGTGTTGAAAAATACTATTCCTGGGATACATCTAATTTTAACCCGTCGGTAAGTATCAGTGTAAATGAAGAACTTACGAAAACCGCCTGGAAAAGTAGTCAAAATAAGCGCTCTTGAAACTGCAGATCTATGTACATCCGTAATCCGTGCATTGTAAATCAACCAATAATATTTGCAAGCTTTTCATAAGATCTGTTTCCTAGTATTCTAGAAAACAATGTGACGAAACGTGACAACATGACACCCAATCGCCAGCGCTACAACCAACGGGGCAACAGTGCAACCAAAGTGGCAACACTACAGCAACAGTAGCCGTACTGTAGCCAGTGTAACAACACACTGCAACCAAAGTCTCGACACTACAACCGCTATGGCAATACTGCGACCAGTGTTGTATGACTACAACTAATATGCAACGCTGCAAACATTGTGGCAATACTATAACCAACATTATAACGCTGCGATCAGTGCGGCAACTACAAATTACTTGTGTCAGCACCATAATCAACGCACTGAAAGTCATCATAATTGCAAATATCGTCCCAGTCATTGCTATTTTCCGTTTGTAAATATCGTCCCAGTCACTGCTATTTTCCGTTTGTAAATATTGTCCCAGTCACTGTTATTTTCTGTTTGATAATATCGCAACAGCTTCCGTGATTTCCCGCTTAGAAATATCGTCCCAGAGGCTGCGATATTCATGCGTCCAGCGTCTGCAATTTTCTGCTGCCAAATATCGTCCCAGAGGCTACAATATTCATTAGCGAATATCGTCACAGCGGCTGCGATTTTCCGTTAGTAAATGTCGTCCCAGAGGCTAAAATATTCATGTGCAATATTGTTCCAGCGGCTGCGGTTTTCCTTTTATCACTTATGATTTATTCAATCTAATCTGCGTTATAGTGAGCCAGTGAATTGTCTAGACCTTGACTTAGGCATCATCTGCTCTCTAGGAATGAGCTACTCGGCCAGTCAAAGCCATTAAATAATATGAGAAAATCTACGGTCAGCATTTGCCCGGGTCAATAATGCTAGTTAATTCAACAGTACTTTTAGCCAACCTAGAACTCAATTTTACCGTGCTTGAGCTGCCTAGAATTCCGTTAGGAACTAAGACTCTAGTAGGCCCTCTTGGAGAATATCACATGGTACAGAAGTCTGTCAGTATCCACAATAATCATCTAACCAAACTTTGTTGCACTTCTCATGGCTCAATTAACTATCAAATTTCGTAGAAAAGCACTTTTAGTTGTATCGCTCTCACAGGAGTACGGTGAATGAATGTTAAGGGTCAGCGTATCCTTTGACATACATCCTTTGAACATTTTATGAAGTTTTTACTTAGTTTATGAAAAATCCCTTGATGGATGGTCGTCAACTTATAAATCAAAGTTGAGGTAGTTACTAATAATACTTTCAGATAGAAATGAGTAATGGAATGTTAAGATCAACAGATTTTCCTGTTCAAATTTTAATACACTGAGTTTAATATTTCGACTGCTCTAATATTTCGGAATCAGTTGCAGATAGGGTCAGTAGAAGCTTGTTTCTGTCCACTCTTCAAATCAATAGTTTAATTCTTGAGTATCAGAACGCTGCTTTCAGAGGATTTTAGGCAGGGATATCAGCCATCTTTTACAAACCCCATCACGCAACGTGTTACAAAATATCAATAACGTAAGCTTGGAAAGATCGGCTCCGGCATGTAACCACCCAGACTAATTTACTGCTCGGGGGCGTAGCTGGTACAGCTTAGGTTTGCAACATTCGTCTTGCAACAGACTCTGAAAAATTCCGGAGCAGTTATGATTAAAAACTACGCACCTATAGGCACTAGGAGACGGATAAACCCGAGGCACATTGTGCCGAGGCGACACAATAGAATCGCGCTCAGCTTATCGAACGGACCCTCAGCTCGGAAGACGTTCATCCTATCGTACCTGCTGTATGCTACCGACCTTCTCTGTACGGATCGTCAGATTACAAGTTGAGCGAGAGTTCGTCTAGTATGGCCCAAGCGTAAGATTAACAACATTGAGTAAAGTGTATGTACGATTCAATGTCATTAGACAGCAAGCACTTTCCGACGAAATTCCTCTTTATTTTAGAATTTTGTTATCGCTAGCCTTAATATCGAACTGCAGTAGCTATCAAGAGGCGTAAATCCCTTGAGAATGATAAAAATTTGTATTGGCACATAGTCATACCACTAGGCACATAAGTAGTTGGAATGTAGTAGAAATTAACTGTTTGGCAGTCTATCATGGGCACAAGTGCCTAATAGGCCCGGAAAATTCTAGAGCATAAATGCTAAACTGCTGTTAAGCTCGCTAAAGCAAAAATAATTCACACTCAAATTAGTGAAAATACTACACATCTTAAATTCGCCAGGCAATTTGTGCTAAATGTATATATTTGTGTCTTAGCTAAATTGTATTGAATAGAAAGCACACCGACTTCACGAATTACTGTAGAATTGTTATCTTCTTGACCTTGAAACTAATTTAACAATCATTATACTACAGATTAAAGGCTTCAAGTTAATATCAGCCGTCTCCTGTAACATGTGGAACATCATCACAAGATTTTTAGTACTCATTGGCAATTAAAATTATTTAGATAATGCATCTTGGCTCAAGCGTACAACTCAGACAGATCGCTGTGAACGATAAATATAATGAATTTTATGACATAACGAAACGTAAATTCCATCTTGTGCGTCACTTATCGTAAGCCAGTTAATCTCAGGAGGATTGTGTTCAAGAAAACAGAGGTGTCAACAGCAAGTGTTGCGAAGACATTCATACTATGCACCTTATGTTCTTTATATTTTGTTAGCTTAAGGAATTTATTACTGTAAATGCTTTTTATTGCTTTATTTGTTATCGAAAACCCTGCGTATTGCATTGCGTTCGGCTACTATAAAACTCAGTCATGCAGCGTCCTAAGTCAGGAGGAATTACCTTAGATAGACTCTGTAACAGTATGTCTAGCTTTTTTTATTTTATTATATAATACAAAGAAGATTTTTTATTATGAACTACTTTATGAATTGCTTCTTACATATGCCATGTACGTGAGTAACTTCTGCTCTTAAATGGGTAGTAAATATTCTCCCTGCGTAGAGTGAGATAAATTGAATGGAGAGAATTGTTCAAAATCAGTTAGTTACGTTTCATAAAAATATTAACAGAATTTATTTTTCTCATGGACAATATTGGGGGGGGGGGAGAGAATAATGTCAATCGCATGAAACACTCGTAAATCACAGCGTCAAGGGCGCATCACATGGCTCTTCATATACTGTAGATGCGTGGGTCTCGTCATTCAGCCAATGAAGGCCCAAGCAGAGATCTTTATTGCCCAATATTACCCAGAAAATTACATGAGATAATACAAAGAGTGTGTGCCTATTTGCAAAGAACAACACTATACAGTTAGAGAAAACTGCGCACGCTTTTCGTGTTTACATTCAGCAGGTGTTACGCTTAGCGCTGAATTTTAAAGAGTACCAGCTGATTACTGAGAAACAAGAAGGTACTTGTTTGTGAGAAAACAAGCTTCATAACCCTAACTGCAGTGAAGCTCTTACAATCCCTGTAAATGTCCAGGTAACTTTGTTTAAGTCGTCTCACGTGTCTAGAGTCACGATGCTTGTTTTCTTGTGTTGGATGACATCTTGCCACCTACCTCGATCCCGATGGGACAATCATTTATCAGTATTGCTTTTCTTATACTCTCTTCCTTCCTTTTCATACCTTCTGCTACATGCTCGACCTTCCTCCGGAGCACCCCCCCCCCCCCTTGCGTAACTACAATATCTTGCCGTAAAAGTATGTGTAACCACCGACCGCCGGCTCCAGCTAGCATTTTTAAAATAAGAATCTTGCTACTTTTTGAATTCAAAAACTTTCAAATCAGTGGCTTAATTTTCACATTTAATGAGATTGTAATCGAAACTAACCAGTGAGTGATCAAAATACAGTTAACGGTTGTTTTTCTATTTTATCGTAGACAGTGTAGTGGAAGTTTAAAAAAAAGTTTGATATTTGGAGGAAACGTACTTCAACCTCTTCGCGAGTACCCTTTTTGCAGCCATTGATACTGCACTAACCGAAATCATGCCCCACCTATGAACTTTCCAGCTTACCATCTCATACAACGAAACTAGTAGGGAGTTTGTTGCAATACTCACATGCAAGCAATCGTCGAAGGGTTAACGGCAGAGTCAGCTATCTCCCATTCAACGGTCGTGTGGTTAGTAGACATGTCCTATTGCCTCTAGTATTATTGTGACTCAATTACAGCCGCTAATTTGCCATCATAAAGGACATTAAACGAGTGATTGCAGCCTCATGTTATGCAGCTATCCTGCCGTAATTACAGCAGTAGGCGAACTTTTACGGTAACGATGCTGCTGATCCGGTTCCGAGATAAAAATATAGATAAAATGGAAGAAAAAAAACGCATGTACAGAGTCTTCATTCATAAATCCTCCATTGATCAGTTGACTGTGCTATACAGCGTGCTGTAACTTTTATTGATGGCACTACTTGAATCGCGCTAAAAAGCCGAACGGGAAAATGACAATTAAGTGCCGGACATATTTATTTCCTCCCCAAATAATCTTTAGGAGAAACACACGAGCTCCGTATGAGACCCATCTTTTGAACCTTGTAACCGTTAGGTGTTAGAGTGGACTCTTTAGCAGGTGTTCTGTCCGCCGAGTGTGCTGGCATGGAATTAATTGTCGTGATTCATGTACAGCCGTGTGGATCTGCAGTTGTACATGTCAGCCATAAATGGCTGTTTGAGCTGTGCTTCTTAGCAGCGGTTTGGGCCTCACATACACTAAGGAATGCATGTAAGTAATCATATAAACTTGAAAAAATAATAGTGGTAGTATCAATGACAATAATATAATAAAGTTATTATTACTACCTCTATTGTTTTTATATTTATTTTTATTAAACTGCCATTCACTGCAATAGTGCCCCGACAGTCAAAAATGATTGGGTCAGTCAATCATCACTCAAAGCATATGCTAATTTCGACTCGCTAACGGGAATATACTAGGATATCACGATGGTCGAAATTTTTCATTCAATGAAAAACTGTTTCGCTGACGAATGATGTCAAGTTGAAAGAGTAAGCGATGCAACAAAAGTAATTGTAAAGTAGCTAAGAACTAACAAATTATCAGTAAGAAGCAGATAAAAATCAGCATGCATGAGGGTGTTGAGGCAAACTTCAAATATTTTGATATTTCCCATTATTTGATTTCAACACTGACAATGCAAGAACTGAATTGAAATTTAAGGCTGCCAGACACTTTTGCCATCTTTTGCAACCTGGCCTAATTTACGCCTATCAGTTTTGTTCAAGCGCGACAGACAATGGACAGATAAATAAAGATATAAATATGGAAATAGACAGATATATACACCTTGGTCATTATTATATTGCAATTTCTCTGTTTGGGAATCAAGGCGCTATATAGGCGGCAGTCTCCAGGTAAAAGATAAGAGATAAGTAATGTCATTTATTTTAGGGTGTATCACTGATTACCAAACGCTCAGTATTATCAGATAACAAAAATTCAACGTCGTAAATCATAATAGCGGAAGCTTGCAATTCAGACGGAGAGGTAAACGACGGACTTCTTGAAAGATTGTGTAAGATATTTATTAAATATATTTCGTACAATTGTAGTTGTAAAGCCTTAGATAATATCGGATTAAATAAGTTTACCATCCTGTCAGAAACTCAAAGTCCTATCCGATGTCTACAGAGGAAGACATCAGATACAGTTTGCCGTAAATTCCTATGACTTTTATTAATATTGGGAATGCCTTCGGATCATGACGCTTAGGTGTGAGGGGTGCTTGCTCAAGTGGTAATGAGCAGCAGCTTTCAAAGACACCCCAAGTAGATTTTTTTTTCATTTTGCACAGAAAATAACTTGATCCAGACTGAGGCAATCATTCTGAATCTCTAAAACTTGAAAGTTCAGCACTACAGCGAGCGCGCTATTGACAAGAATCTTAATTTGGACAGACCTTTACCGGTAAAACATGGAATTAATATTGGAGTTAACTGGAACTGAAAGTTGCCTGCAAATGCATCTCACTGCCCTACACAACAATATTAAAAGAAAGTTCTCGAAAGGCCTTGGTTTTGAGTTATGGATTATAGGCATAAGATTTGGTACGTATCTCATCTGAAAAAATAACCGTTTTGTCTAGTATCATCATGTTTGTCTCATTATTTTATCCGGAATGCTCATCAAGTTTATCCTTGCTATTTTGTACAAGTGCGAGCCCTTTGACAATTATTAATTCATTTTGCTATATGCAGCATAAATAATAATAAATAGGTAAGTGCATCTTATCAGTAGTGCCATAAATCCGCTACCCTCATCATGTTATCGTATTTGCGTACTCATCTCGTCGGCTGGGAATTTCTTTCATTCGCCAGGGAAAATTAACAACTATCTTGCCAAGTTTATCGCGCAGTTTAATGGCAAAAAATAGGTTATAGACTACCAAGGCCTGGGCTTTAGTGTCTATTTGAGAATGAGCCTCCTGATTCCCCTAGGGTTCCAATATTCAATCCAATCTTATCTTCCAGGATTTTTTAGCACTCTACTGTACCATCACTGTGAGTGAACTGTATTGCTAATTCACGAGTTATTCTGCTAAACAACAAATAAAATTTTGCGACTTGATGTATAGTTAGCTAAGATCCAGCACGAAAATTTTAGCCGTTGCAAGCAGGACGTGTTCTTAACGAAGTTTGTAAATGCATCAATGATAATTTCTGCCTAAAGATATTAGAGAGCAACGCCGCGGCACCACGTGGCACAAAGTTCTTCCAGATTTTTATGGAATAAATGCAGCCACAATACATACCTTGTGCGTAGAGTCCAACAACGAGGATGATAGCAATAAACTTCATTGTTGTCGTACAAAAAATCTTTGTTGAGCACGAAATAATGCGATAATTGTTCTTATATGATATGTAAAAGTATAGAACGACGGAACTTGAGGGTAACCAGTGAGGCCGGAGCGAAACACGCGACGTCTATCCACCACCGTTGCTGAAGAGCTACTGCTGACCTCGTCCCTCAGGTCGTAACCGACATGACCTGGTGGTCAAACTGACCTCAGACTCCGCCCCATTTACCCTCGACGCCACGCCTTCTCCCCTTGTCCGTCCGCCTTCTCATCTAAGTCATACGTATTCAAGGCGCGGCGTCTACCTGGTCTAGGGAGACATGGGCACGTGAGTAGCCTGGTCTGCGGAACCCCAATTTCGAGTAATATTGGCCCAAGTAGACTCTCATGCACGTGGCCCACATATGCTGGTGAGTGTCATGCATTCGGCGGTTGAATTATTTCTAAAGTACGGCATTGACACTTTTCCCGACAAGAGATTGAAAACAGGTGAAAATAATTTTTTCTCAGGAATCTTCAGCACTAGGGCACATTGGATCATCAACTCCTCACAAGTCTTAGACTCGGCAGCTTCAATATTAAATTGCTGGTCACATTGTAAACAGTTTCATAAAAGTGCATAGTCCATGAACTTCATTTTAATGCTCTTTAGTCATAAAAGAGGAAAACATAAATTTGGTTTTCCTAAAATTAAAAAATAAGAAAACTGCATAGGCTTTAAGCTGCAACAAGAAACTGTACTCTATATTCACATATTTTAATGACTATCTATGTATATTATACTAAAACTAGTGAACCTTGCTTGTGTATTTACTTGTTTGTGTCTTGTTTGACACAGCTTCTTCACTTTTAGACGAGAAGAAATTCGAGGTGTTGGAGAGCAGTCGCATTCTTTCTATGGATTAGCTCTTTAACTCGATTGTATCTGTCAAACGGAAGTTAAACTGCGCTGGGCCTCAAGAACGAGCATGATCAATTCATCGGTTCCATGGGCAATACAACTGAAATACGTAACATATAATAATTTGACTTTGCTTAGAACCTGGGTGTTGAATATTCGTTAGAGAAGCAAAGAATCTGCTGATAGTGAACCGAACGGGCCGCTCCTTAATTGACGGGCAGAAGAGGACGGCCAAATAGCAGGTGGTCTATGCCCAGCTAAATAACACCTGCTTTTTTGCGAAAGTGAAGACGATTGCAATGACGACCTTACGGGTCACGGGCTGTCTAGTGAACTCTAAATTTTGAAGTAGTAAAACAAAACCACGTAGTTTGTAAACGAGTATGTACAGTATACAACAGTATTTGCTGACAATTACATAATGCAACAAGGAAATAGTTCCACTTATTATCATAAGAAATTAAAAAATGCATTACGTAAGATTTATGGTGACTATAAAAGCTCGCTGCTAGTCTCCTATTGACAAAACTTAGCTACACTCCTCTCTGATACCTACTGCTCGCAGCAGAGCATGCTATGCTTACGAGTTTTCAGTGGGTGGGACCCGCAATGTCGCCCGTACAGCGCTAGCTTTCTTTTTGTTGTAGTTGGTTGTGATGACGCAACTTGCATCACATTCATCACATTTTACTTCATCGGATATTTATAAGCGCTTACACCGATATTATGGGGTCCCACCCACTGAAAACTCGTAAGCATCAGATAAGAGCCTATGATATTCGAACCGGGAATAGTATCTAATTTCTGGGCATAATTGCAGAGCGGAAAGACTCCTGTAGTCATCTTTTTTTTTTCTCGACACAACTAGCTGATAAAAGCGACGTGTACCGCAACATTGATAAAACTTATCAGTGTTGTCATCGTGGGCAGATGGCGTAAAATTAATCGTTGGTATCTTGCTAATTATAGAAATGAGTTGAACTGTTTTTCCATCATTTCGAATTAGTCTTTCATGAAAGTTTTAGAATTACCGGTCCATTAGTTTACAGCCACATCCCCAGGCAAGCCATCCAAGTGAAAACTTGAGCTCTGGACAAGAACGTTCCCAATCTACTAGTTCATAGACGCCAAGTTGAACTATAAGTGTTTTCGTGTACATGTGCGCACTCAATTAACTTAAAATAACAGAAGTAGACCTACCTTGTTTACTACTAGCCAGTTCCATCAATAAATGCAGGCAAAAGTAGTTACCTCAGCGGAACAATCCATTTCCTCGCTCTTCTTTGGGGCTCTGCTCTGAAGACTGTCTTCACCTTCCCTTAGGCAATCTTCTACTCAATTTGCCCTTCATGAGCTCATAACAAATAAGGAAGGAGAAGAGAGATTCATTGTTCTTGCAACTGGTACTACAGTACATACTTCAAATGTCTTTAACGCTTTAAAGTCGGATTTGGCAAAGCAAAGGCTCTTGGCCGTTGAGAAGATGAAATTTTCCTATGGAATACCGATAAAAGGTGGGCAGAGACCAAGCAATCAACCAACAAACTAAGCAACCAATCAGGAAGCTATGCGGGATGTTTGGTAATAGTTGAAAAACATATGAGGATTCGTTTCACAAAACCTCCAGAGTGCCAAGTGGATATGTCTTTTAAAACAGTTTTACCTCGTGTAAGCTAGAGTACGTCTGGATATTTTTAAAGCTTGTTGTACCAGCAGCGCATACTGCTGCCTGACGGAGGCCAAGCAATGGGGCGTAAGAAAGTCTAAAATGTAAGACCACTGCTACATGTCCTTTCTAACGTAACCTAGAAATACGATTAATACTCTCGTGTATTAAGTAGCATTTCAATATTTTAATATCTCCATGAGTATTAAGCAAAGTTTATTATAATCATTGTAAACAGGGTAGACATCAGCATTATATTGCTCATAATTCATACAG
>LQNS02015105.1:9389911-9450785 GCA_001587735.2 Parhyale hawaiensis
AAGACACAAGATCACAAGACACAAGACACAAGACACAAGATCACAAGACACAAGATCACAAGTAAACAAGCAAGACCGGTTCACAGACTTTTAGTATAATATAGATAGATAGATAGATAGATAGATTATAATAAGATCGCTTGTCTGTCCTGTCTGTTTGTGTGTTTGGCTGCTCGTCTGACATGTAGTCTGTATATCACACTCTCGATGATGAGCTTAAATTAACTTTTACTACAAGATTCATATCATGCAAAGACTTATTTGAGCACTTGGGCCCATAGAAAATATTTCTTACTGCAGGGTCCTGATTGCGCATTTGTACTTTAAGTTGAAAATGCCGATCAGTATCAGTAAACGCTTGGAAAATACAATCAGAAATAAAATAAAAATAACCTACGAGCAGGCTTTGAAATTCAAAAACTTATACAGGCTTCAAGAGGTAAATCGTCATTAGAGGCCGCCAGGACCCAATAATTGGAAATTTATAGGCATTTATCAGCTGCCTATGCGTAGATAGTGAACAGTATCTGATAGCATAAGATAAATGACTATAAATTTCCGATTATGTTTGATAATAGCGCAGCGTATGGCTGTGCATAGCGGCTTCATGAACCGAGCTGAAAAATATCCAAAACTTAATATGTACATGAAAATTTGTACCAATGACGAGTAGTCTGTCAAAGATACCGAGCGTTGAAAATCTTCTGGGATACATATACTCGGTACAGCAATATCAAAACTCATGATAAGAACTTTGAGACAAAAAAGTACGATTTTCGAATGAAGAAGAAGTGTTAGATTGAAAATAGGTAAATTGGTCTTAGAAAGTAAAATAATCCAGGTACTGACGCAGTCACTTGGCCCGCGCAAAATGGAAAATCAAGGCTTAAATAATTGTAGGCAACATTTATTTAAGACTTGACTTGCCCTGGACTTCAAATAGGAGCGTTGGCTTCGCCATACTGAATCGTGTTGCATGTGTACATGTTAGAAGCAACCCGATAACAGTTGAGACGGTAGAAAGCTCGATTTTACGGAGCAGGACATTGAAGTTTTGGAAGTCTAGAAGGTGTTCCATTAAAGGTTAACGCCTGACTCTCAATCCAGCGAGGTGAAGCGAGAGCTCCAGTCTGACGTTCGGGACAAGTCCAGCCTATCGGGCTCAATTTTACCGGCCAATCGATGACGTCACTATATACATAATAAGGTTATGGATGGATACGTTAGATTGGGGAGTGAAGTTGAGCTTTCGAGGCTTGACTTGTACGAAACTTGAGGTTCTGGATATGCCTCGCTGATTCGAGTTTCAGGCGTTGACACTTAATTGCTTGCCTGTAAAACTTCCAAGAACTCGATCTAACTTTATAAATGGAGTGCCCCGTCAGCACAACATGAAGCGACAACACTAAAGTTCCGGTCAGGAGTTCCGGCAACTGGACTTGGCTTCGATCGTCTGTAATACTGGATCAAACGAGCCCTGTGCTTTTCGTAACCAGGATTTCAAGTAACACAAGCACTACAGTCGCAAAACCGGAATGAACTCACCGTAAGATATTCCAATGCTGATCACGAGTTTTGATGCTCATCAGCAGCCGCAGCGAAGTCATTACCAGTAATGGGTTCGAGTTATTTGGTAACAGATAAGATGCATACGCAAAGCACGTAATGGGTTGTGCGTCAGTCTTATGATTTGCATACACGAGTATAGGAAACAGTTCCGCTCTATAACGACGAGGAGGTAATCTGGATATCACTGCATTGCTATTAAGCAGAAGTATATTTAAGAGTTACACGTTTAGTTTAACAATGGCACATCCCAGTTTGTATTACGTAGTCTTTCAGTATATTCATTAGGTCATTTAGGACATGCACTGAAGTTATACGTTTTCGATGTTCCAACTCTGGTTCACACAACTCTTTTGACGACCATACTCACTACTGAGCGTTAGCGTACACATGAGAGTTAGGTATAAAAAAAGGTATGTCTATACGTAGGGCTGAATTGAACCTATCCTACCCTATAGCTAACCTATTCATAAGTAATCTAACCTATTCTAACCTAGCCTAACACATACTTTGAGGTTGGGCACGTACTAAATGTACTGGGGTCGAACAGAGTGCAATTAAGTTCGAACAGAAATAGCATTAAGCATTGAATATCTCCCCCGCTCACTGCAGAGGCAACTGATCTGTTTCTGTCTGTTCTTACGGTAGACAATGCACCTTTAAATCATGCAGCAAGGGTTCAAAGTGCTTTTAACAGCATATTATAAAAGACTTAATAAAGATGGTTTCAGGATCGTTAGCCATGTTGACGCCGTGCGCTGGAAGGCTCTAACGTTTTGCATCAATTTGCTCGATCTCAGTGGGAGTCGCTAACAATGGTGTCACCTTCCAAACTCTTGAAAATCGCTTCATCGTCCAAAATCATTCAGTTGTTCAATTTTAGTTCAGCCAGAGCAATATTTGAAACGTGACGATGTGATCCTCAGGACGTTAACGGTATAAACACAAACACAAAGAACACAGAGGGTTGACACAATACGCTTACAAGTACAAACAAAGTAGCCTTCTTTCAGCCTAGTGATTATGACCAGCCACAAATATTGGTGGCCACGCACAATCAGAATAAATTCATACACTCAGCCTTCACCGTAAGATTACTAGTGTTTGAAAATGAATATCTTCTGTGAATGACGCTGGGCTGGAACTGGAAAAGAAAAAAAGACTTTCACCCACGGCTTCCTATTCCAAGTATCATTCATGATATTCTTGTGCTAGCAGTAACGTAGAAAAATGTTTCCACGCGCCTATACAGCACATCATGCAGGAGGTAAACATGGTAACGGTGTTCAGAAGTAAACCCATACTTTCTTCTATAATTTAATTTACCTCCTAATATCTAAATTCAAGTATCTGACTCATCAAGTGCTTTGAGAGGAGCAACGGGTCAAAGTTCTCATAACGTCGTGGGGCAAGCAGGCTCCGGTTGCGGTCATGTTGCGAAAGGTGTGTTTCTCGTCCCGTTTTCTTCTGCCGTAACCACAGCTGACAGGCAGACGTGTTGAATGTCCTTTGGGTCTACATGTGCAGGTTCAGAGGTTCTTGAGCTCAGCTAATCTTTAGTCCTACAGAGCCACAGTTTCGTCTATTGTCTGTTTAAACGTCAGTTAGAGTCTTGATTTGAAAGTGTAGTTTATTGTGCAGACAAGCGCAACTCTCGCAAAAATGAAATTTGAAGCAATTCTTAAGGTTTTGGATGGACGGAGCAACTCTCTCATTTGTGCCATGGTGGACTTGTAATTTATGGTTGAACATTTATCAGTTTTAGTGGGAGTCATGAGCAGCACTGAGCTGCACAGCTCTACAGAATTGAAGGTGCTTCTAGTACTTGCATTTCCTAAAATTTTAATGAACAAACTCAGGAAAACTCGTGGTTTGCTAGTTGATTTTTCTAGATAGGTTGTGTTAGTGTAAATCTGGTAGAACGTATTGTGCTTATCTTTTTCTTCTGTTAATTTCTTACAAAGAAATAAGATAAACGGCGCCGAAACACATTCCTTAATAAATTAACTAAACAGAAAGTACGAATCAGTAAGAACCCAAGGCTAAAAAAAAAACATGAACAAGTACGAGCTTTCGCTCTGGCAAGAGGTTAGACAGTATAGTTGGATTCTTGATCGATACATTTACAGTCAAGTGTTACAGCTCAGAGCTGTACGTATGTCCAGACAAGTACAATTTTATGTTTATTGCTTCGAACTGCAGAAGTTGAAATGCTTTACGTATGTACGCAACTCTTAACTATTGACTGCATGATCTACCATATCTGATACTGTCCAATAGTATAATTCCTAAGTTATTCACTGAAAAGTTACTTTGCGGTCACTCGGCCATCTCTAGGTGACCGAGTTGTCAGAACGTCTACTCCACTGTACGGCAGCCTCGGATTCGAGCAAGGACTCCTAGATTCTATAGGGGGCCCTGGCTCACGTCTCAGCGCGGTGCAGTGTCCTTTCAGTCCAAAGAGCTCTCCTGCATGGAGACATCAGTACGTGTAAGTAAGACGAGATAGTCTCAGATTGACTGTATGAACTGACTACTGTTATTATTCTTCACCCTACAAGAAACTATAAACATTTAAAAGCAATGCAATTGGAAAACTTTGTTATGTGTGTTCACTGGGTGCAAGGTAGCGGTTATGTAATAGAAGTAGAGCTTAATTAAAAAATACACGGATCTGGACCACCAGGGCCCAAAAGGTTTCTCGCTTAGTGCTTTATTGTTATAATAATAGTTTCTTTGAGTAAGGCAAAGCAGGACTGAAGATTTACTAGAATTTAGTCAGATTGCTGATGCATACAAATGTTCATCTAACATTTTAATTAACACATTTCAACACTGCGTAACAAAACGAGTAGCCATCTAAGCCCACCTTTCAACAGGGCTGATGGTTACTCGTGAACAGTGATTGTAACAATTTTAGAGGGCTCTTACATGGCTTAGAGTTTCCTAAGTAATGAAAGGGTAGGCAGTTGAACATCACTAACAACCGTAGTTTAACCCAGTGATTAAAAACACACTCAAGCAGCTCGCAACTCCATGTATCAATCACTACGGTGTTTCTTTTAGGTTACTGGCAACAATTGTTGGGAGAAATACACTTGTTTTCTGTCGTTCTCAGCTCGTTTTAGGGCATTGCAGACTATTATTCAGACTGACTATATTATACCATAAACAGTGTGCGAGGATTCCTTATGCAAAAAAGTTATAGCAAAAGTAAACTCTTTGCAACTTAGTTATATCAAGAGCTTCAATATATTCTTCTACAGAGAGTCCTTCAGGTTTTGTTCAGCAAATAAGGCGAACCTCTGAAATTTTCATGAAATACAAGCACTTGTAAGCTCTGACCGACAGCATGTGTGCTATTTGCAAGTACAGTATAACACTTCTGACGCACGTTGGTCAAATTACTCGAGGTTATATGCCGATATAGCACACCATTTCCTTCTTCTGGATTACGAATTTTATTTTTACCAAGCTTTCGACTGTTAGGTCCGCTACTTATGATATGTAACTAGTTAGTATCATAAGTAGCGGACCTAACAGTTTTGAAGTGCCCACCTTGACAACGACATTCGCTGAGAATGTTGGAAGCTTGGTAAAAATAAAATTCGTAATCCAGAAGAAGTATTATTCTATGTTAGTCAAATACATGGAACCTGGATGTCCTTTATTTTCATCGATTAGAAACCATTTCCTTACAAAACGAGGATAGTGCTTAGGAGAAGGGAAAAAAGGTTGGAGTTGTCAGCTACTTGAAGCTGACTCTTACGTGTAAACATGCGGCGCAATTTGTACTCCTACATGAGGTAGATGTTTAACTGCAAAATTTCGTGCATTGGTTTCATTTCTCTCCCTGGTGTGCGTGTCACGAATTATGCAGCGCGATAGAACTGAAGCGCTTCTTGCGAATCGGAACGATGTCCCTCCCATCAGTTACCTAACGATTACCGATGCTATTGCTCTACCAATATGCAGCAAAAACTACATTCTTTGTTGTAGTTGAGACTCTTGCAAGCTGTCTATCAAGGTCATGTATCGACACCCAAGGGCAAGGAGGTCGCCATTAAAATGTAATGTCAATACTGCGTTTTACTTTCTTCAGGATATTTGCAACTTTTTCGTCAGACTGCCTCCTCTTACACTCAGTTAGATACATCAAGTTTGATGAAATTGTTTGTTGAGTTAGCTAAGGTTTCATTTTTTACTAATCGTGCAAAAAATATGTAGCTCTGGTCAAATCCTTCCTGCATACTGAACAAATCCGGATATGTAGGAACATATTATAAATCTCTAACATTGAACGAGGCAGTTCAGTACTACAGCGAACTGGAAAATACTAGTTCATGTATATCGAAGGTTATGAACTACTTACTTTACTTAGAGTATATCTAGATAATCTTCGGACAAAGTCCAAGTGAAGTTGTCCCCGTCACCTCCCGTGAGTGGAGCCACGATGCAAAGTTTCTTCTGTTTGGTGGAACTTAGCGACAAAGAGAGAGCCAGCAGAGCATTATCTCCACAATGTAAGAGGTGGTATTCTCTTAATATATATATTATTCTATTGTTCTCATCTATATATATATATATATATGAGCTCGGCATTCATGATGAGTGTTCTGTCATACCAAGAAGCAAATTATCTCTTCAGAAGGAGCTACAATATTAAACCAATGAAGCAAGAGAATGAAAGTGGAAGGGGGGAGGGGGGCTGCAAAATGACATACTCTCACTGGAATGTTTTTCTCACTGTAGCTTGCTCAGTTTTATTTTTCCTCATAGTAAAGCAAACGTTGCAACGCATCCCAGCCTAGCAGAAGTGAAGAAAACTGCACATGTGCGTTCCATCAGCTACTGAAAGACTTAAAATTCTTGAATGAGAAGCGTAGTTTCTGCGTAAATGATATTCCAAACAATGCTAATTCCTATGAGAATCCGACTTGGAACTTTGGGTTAACGGGGTCAATGATGACCGCATATAATTGAATTTTTTATTTTAAGATATCACATGAGTCGATACGAAGCAATATGTAGTATAGACATGAAGAAAAATTGATTACTCGATAAAACAACGGCGCATATTGCCGATACAAAGTAAAAGACAGTAAACTAAATTTATGTCTCTACGATTGTATTTTACCAAGAGTTTAATTGGAAGCTCGTATCTAAGCAATATTGAAATTTACAAACAGCTTATGTAATAAAAAATTAAAATTCTTAGTCTATCGAAAGAGTATTGTTTCACACTCTAGTAAAGAGTTTCATCAACATAGCGTAATATTTTTCTGATGCAGGCGTAAGACTTTCCTACCGATTACACAAGTGTTATGTGGGAAGACAACGCTGCAGTGTGAAACAGGCTTAACTTTTTCTAACACCAAGCCATATAACCTCGTTAAATGTCAAGGTGAATTAAGTCAACTTGTTCGCATCCTCAACTGTGACTCCGACTCTTCTGAGTATCAGCTGTCGTTTGGACACTTTATTATTTATAATTACCTCCGCCAATGAGGTTTGGTTTTCGTCTTGTTGAATGTCTGTCACCAAGATAACTGAAAAAGTTTATTAGGTATGTTAAGAGGAACAGATGATTAACTTTTGGTGAAGATCCGTCCATCCGTTTGTTTGTTTGTTTGTTTCTTTGCATGCTTCATTTTTCTTGTAGCCATAACTCAAAAAGTTCCAGACGAATTTTTATGAAATTGCATGAGTTGTTAGGTATGATATGCAGAGTAAGTGACCGAATTGTGTGATGAATTTATTTCTTCGTTTGTTTGTCGTTGCGTTTGATTTTATGCTTGTTAGCACAATAACTCATAAAGTTATGATTAGATCTTTATGAAATTGACAGGAACTGTTAGCAATGTTAAAAGACATAATTGATTAAATTTTGGTGATGATCGATTAATCTGCCTGCGTGCCTGATTAATATTTATCAGAATGATCGTTAGCGACATATCTCAAAAAGTTATGAGCAGATCTTCAAGAAAATTACAGAAATTCTTTATACCTTTGAAAGGTACAAATGATTAGATTTTCGTGCTGATATATGAGGAAAATTATAGTTTTGTTACCATACCTTGCTTGGCGGAGGTATGCGCTCTCACAGTGCTCTAGTTATACTTTGGGTACGGATTGTCAGGAATGCCTCGATCCATCTAAGACATTTCCCAAGCATGCCCATGTTGGCGAGTTTGAGCAATAGTATTCCATGGTCAACTTTGTGAAATGCTTTTGCAAAATTTAAATGTATTTCGACCACATTTTTGCCTTGGCATAGTAGGTCTGAAATAGAATCATAATGCTCAAGCAGCTATGAAGCGGTAGATCATTTATGGTGAAACCATAAATGCAAATTATGGGTCAATCTTGCTTGGCAACTGATGAGGTATATAAAAACGAGTACTAACGAATAAAATCTCATCTTGAACGTTTCGACCACAAATTCAGCTCATCTTCAGCAATAAAATAATGTCTGAAAAATATAGGATCGTCTGCAGTTATGAAATATGTGAGTACAATCTAAAGATCAAACAGACAAAAATAAAAACAGAGAAACTAAGTGTTGACAATTGCAAGTGGGTAAACGCTTGTTTGGTCATTTTTTGAGGCTTGTTTTCGATCTAAATCTGTGCAATGATTCTAAAATTCTCACTTCTAGGAAACCTCACCCTTGAGATAAAATGCGAAAATTATCACTCCTAACTAAAACGTCACACTTCTCACAATGGTTGCGCTCAGCCGAATGGGGAGGGTGACAGAGTAAGGCTCCGGTACGACAACTGCGACCCGTATGTTCTGCGATCCTGCTTCTCAAGGTACGTACAGGAGAACCGACGTATCTGGCATCACACTGTGAGCACCCCCTATCAAACGTCTTCACTACGTGGCGCGTCAATGAGAGAGGTCTATCGGAGGGCTTGAGTCCCTAATATCGCTACCCTGTAACCAACATACATGTATCAGACGGCAGCGTGAAGCCCCTCCACAGTTTACGACATCTCCCTATGCAAATTATCTGCCCCAACCACTGAGATAAAATGAATTCTGCAAAGTTCATCACCAGCAAAATGTGGTATTTGGTAGTGGTATAGTTTTAAAGTGGCTAACCTGAAATTTCTGGTATTACATATAGGTATCTGTGCACGTATGTAAGGTTAGACACCTATTCTAGCTGAACGGAACAAATTCAATAAATAAGCCTAACCGTAGAGAACCGGAAGAATGGTGTTATCTATAGCCTTGTAATTTTTTACAACTGAATACCTACGTAACGCACACTCTGAAACGGGCCAAACATTATATTTACCTGACCGAACCTGGTGACCTATTGTAGAAACAGTGAGAGTCACAGAAAGTAATGTTTGGGAATAATTGGTGAAGCATATTGCCGTGCTGTAGGAAAGCTCCCTACAATTGAATAAAACGTTAATATTGCTGGACAGACAACAGCAACTTAGCGATAAGGGCAGCAGATAAAAAGATTGCCTGCCGTGCTGCTCAAAGTATAAGGGGATTTGGAGATACGATGCAGTAACTGTTGACTGTTTTATGGTGAGGGAAAAACTACTGTATTGTTATCTTTTCACCCGTATCGTTGAGAATCTATCCTCATACACTGACATTACATTACCATTATTTTACCGAGGTGTTAAGCGTTTGTTTGTTAACATATGCGTTTCGTACGTACATCATACTGTACGACTTTTGACATGCATGAATAATTAAGAAGCATTTGTTACCTACGTCGTTGTTCATGTAAAACCGTAAGGTCGTAAAGCAATAGAGAATAGCAACAGCCGGCAAGCCCAGCAACAGTAATATACTAAGCCAAGATCTTATAGCCTGACTTACATATGTCAGAAGCTCCTTTAATGATTGGTCAATAAGAAGCCAGTAATTTTATGCTAATTCGCTGAACAGCTGGTGTAAACCAGAAGACAACGTACAGATAGGGTGCGTTCGATTGGGCGATGAAATTAAGCCTTTGAGGCTTAACTTGACCGAATCTTCTGACAGGTGGCCTGGCTTCTACACTTGTTGATTCAAGTGTCACCTGTTGACTCTCAATCAGTCACCTGTGACACTTCTATGAACAAAATCTTACTCCGAAGAATGGAGATTTCAGTGGGCTCAACATAATCAGGTCGCTACTAACACCTACACACCCACAACACGATTCCAAGTGACGAAGCTAAAGGTCATGTCTGCATTTCCTAAGTCAAGTCTAGTGAGTTTGACTTTAATCGACTTTGACGACCTATTCGCAGGGGCCTTTAGTCCATCGGAAGATCTTTCACGGCAGTTCGGACTAAAGTTCACCGGTTAGCAAAGTATGGTCGGAAATGCCGTTTCGAAAGCTAGAGTTTAGATAGCGCAAGAGTATTGCCTGTATTGACACTGAACCGTACTTCTCTACACTCTGGAGCAACTGTTTTACGGCAGGTTCGACTGCGCGCCGAATCAAATCTTCCAGACACGACTTGTTCGAAACTGCAGACAGAATTTTTTGTTTTGCCACACTGAATCGCACTGCAAATGTTAGTAGCAATTCGATTACATTGCACTGGCTGAAATCTCCATTTTATGGAACAAGAACGAATTTTTGGAAGTCTCAAGGGCAACCAGTTATGGGTCAACGCATGGAACTCAATTCTCTAGCGAGTTGCTGAGTGCATGGCTGTCATCTATAACAGAATGGCGTGGTATAGAAGCACGGAAATGAACGTTGATGCCAGCATTGCTGGAGGAAATTAAAGGGAAGCGTCACTGCATATACGAAAGTCCGAAAAAAAGCGAGGACACGACATTGTGATTCTCTTTGCGTTGGAGTCTGCCATCAAATGCGCAAAAACGATAGATGATATAACATAATATTAGCCAGTTATGAGCAGTGACATGATTCGTTATTCAGTGAAGAGTGCAAGTCTATGAGGCAATTAACAGTTAAAATGTGCGCATGAAACTTATCATATTCCTAAAGTAATTACAGTTGTGTTTATACAAACTGTATTATTAGAGAAAGGAAGAACTGTAAAGTTTGATATACTATAACACCAGCCGTTTTACTCCAGAAAGTGAAGGAGTTGTGTTAGCAGCAATTAACCTGGCGTGTTAGCAGCAATTAACCTGGCGTGTTAGCAGCAATTAACCTGGCTAAGAGTTTTCAAGCGAATCCACTGACTACAAAGAATGACCAAAACGTTCTTTGACGATAAAATAGGAATGATTTTGTTTTCACAGTGAAAGCTTATCTCTATTGCGCGACCTTCTTTTCGGCAGTATAAGTCAAAATATGATCCTGTCGTCTATCCACCCATTGCTCCCGTTTTTAAACACACAATTAGTGTATGAAAAAGTAAGGATTACATTGTGCTCTGCACACATTGTGAGGCTCAGAGAACGTAGTGTCGAGACTCCCAGTAAGAAAGCTCACGAATGACAAGACTCGTGAGTTTAGCTTGAGAGAGGACTCTGAAAATGTGAAATTGCTTTAACTTCAAGTTGGGCGCATTCGATTGGCTTTCAAAATTATTACGACACGTTCCATTGGCTCGTCAAAGTCGATCTAAGCCAAGCCTACTTGACTTGGCTTGTCTGGAACTGCAGACAGGAACTTCAGTTTCGTCACTGTGAATTGTACTGCAGGCGTTGGAGAAGCAATCCTAGTATAATTATCCCACTGAAAACTCCATGTGGCGGAGTAAGATTGAGTGCTTGGGAGTGTCACAAGTAATCGATTGAGAGTCTCCACCTGAAACTCGATTTATTTGCAGCCCTGTAAATTCGTAACGACTTATGAACGAAGTAACATAACCATGCAGTAAACAAAGTAAAGTAGCATGTACAATAATTGTACTGCTCGAGTCGGGGCAAAACTAAAAGTTTCCCCTCGAAGGTTTTCTTTCAGCAAAGAAAATGTCTTAGGAATATCTAATGTATTTTTAACTCTATTTCAGGAAACATTTTTCTATGAAGGACAACTGTTTCGTCATTCGTGAAACCTCTTTTAGGAAGAAACTCACAAATATAAATTTGAATGCCATTTTGTGATAATTACCAATCATAAGTCATGAGATTAAATTACTTACATATATCGATCGCCGATATATTACTTATTAATTCATTGCTCATTGAGTATATGTATTTCTTAAGGTTCTCCTGTGTCTCAGTGTCTGTGCTGCTGGATAGTCATACCTCAATTATTTCAGTGCTGTTTCATCAAACTTCAAATAAATATAGCATATTCTCCGAAGTAAGTAATTCTGCCATATTGGCAGGGTTCACCGGAGGTTCATTAAAAATTCCCAAGGATAACGCCCATCTAGTGGCTCAGCGGAGAGCTAAGCTAAGTTCGTTAGTTTTAACATGTCCGATATGCCAGACAGGAGTGTTGGTTTCGCTCATCTGATGCGTCTGCAAACGGCAGTCGCAGCTCGATTATGCTTAAGACACTTGAAAATTTAATTTTAATGTGCAGGGATGAGTTTCGTAGGTAAACTATTTGCGTTTAGCGTCTTAAACTCGATTCAAAATGCTGAAACTAGCACACCTGGTTGAAATTTCAAATAAGTTAGAACAATTGAGATTAGTTCCACTCACCCTTGCCCTGATCGCAGAAGTTGGCGTACATATACATACAGGAGCCCCATTTTGCTCTCGCCGAAAATCCGGTGCGAGGGTACAACACAGTGACCTAGGGGGCAGGCTGTGAATATCTTATTGCAACCCAATTTTGCCATGAAACGGGCACACTTTGTACTTGGCAGGTAGTAAGAGCAAAAGTTTTCGCTAAATTCTGCTGATTGTGCCCTAGAAACGCATCATCACCTTCTGCTGAGCATGTCTACAGAAGTTACTTGTTGAATCATTAGAGCGAGTGGCTAAAAGCCTAGTCTTCACTAAAAAACAAAGCACCAATGTGACTATTACTAACGTTATCATAGCTGGTAGTATCGTCTCAGAAAGGTGAAATAAACAGGCTCATGACTAAAACTTATTAAAATTAGACGTCTTGGGAACTAATCCCATCATCAGTATATCTGAAACAGAGACAAATCAATCTTTATTCTTACTATATAAATACAAAATTCACAAAAGTAATGAAAACTAATTAATCACTACCAGCTATGATAACGTTAGTAACAGTCACATTGATGCTTTGTTTTTTACTTATTGGATATGCAATATCGACATGGGCAGCTCCTACAAAGTGAAGAATACTGATTAGTGTGATAACTCACACAAGTCGTGGACCCAGTGTTGGGAAACGTTGATTTTGTTTCACTTGGAGAGGGTTTATGCCCCTGCCTTGCTTGATTCTTCTCGCAATATTCCATTCTGACAAGTTCTGCAACTGGAGGGATCTCCCCCCCCCCTCCATTTCGTCGACAAAATTAAATTATAGGCCCGTCAACATACACTTTACCACAGATGCACTGGCACATAAGGAGCCACTGTTTTGGAAGTTGGCCACGAAATTAGTAAGTGAACAGTGCTGTGATTCTACTTCCGCCGTTATCAAGCCAGCATTGTAATGGTGGCTACGCACAACAGTCTGCTTTAGGGAATAAGAATACCTAGAGGTAAACCAGCTGAGGTGTGCTGTAATCATAACCTATGTGTTACTGGTGCTACACCGGTGACCTCGTTGCTCACTGACTGAGTCGCAATGAAAACCCGAAAAGCGGCAACGGTCGATAGTTGCAACACGACCCTGGTAGACGCTCAGAAACATTCATTTCAAATGAAGGGAACGCGAAAATTATGCAAATGAGCAAAGAATAATTTCTCTACTAAAGAATAAGTAAATTAGATCATTTCATGACTCCGAGCTTTTGCCTAAAAATTTTCAGTTGACAAGGAATCTAACTATCGTTAATGAAGCTTGCACCGCTCATCGAGAGATGACACTCTTATGACCAACTAGAGGGCCCCGCCGTCAAAAATGAAGCAGTATTTTTGTGATTAAGCTCTTATGACCGATTTTCAGGTTCCATTATTTCGGACAAGAACTAACGGAACGGGGTTGAGGGTGCTTTGTGACGTCTGGCTCAAACTCTATTAGAAGTCTAATTTTCACCGACAGCTATAGTAAGTACTGTAGTCAGCTTTTCTGTATATCCACCACAATGTATTTTACCGTATAAAGACTATCTATAAAGTTATCACTTACATATCAGCAGTAATGATGCGATTCAACTCTTGAATGTAACTTAATTCTGACGCCGGCTAAAGGCGTCTTTTGTAGCCACCCTGTGGGTGGATCAGACTAATTTGTCCGTATTGGTGACCAATTTTTCACGTGATTCTAATAGTGAGCCGACGTAATAGTTACTTGATCATAATTCATAACCATAACATTATTTCTCTTCAGAAGCGACCATGAGTATGATATCAAAAAGAGATCACTGCAACATGTTGGACAACCAAGGACGTTCTAATAGAGAGGAGCGCATCTTCACTATTTATTCAAAGAGGTTCTAGTAGAGAGGAGCGCACCCTCTCTATTTATCCAACGGGAAGCGTTGCAAGTAAACTTTTCCCTTAAACTGGCTGAGTGGCTTATCCAATCGGAGAGCGGCATTGCCTCACCCAGCCTGGGAGTCCTCTAATCTTCGAATCAATATAGGAAGGAGTACTGAGCTCAAGTTTTCATAGCCATTAATCATCGACGAAATTCCGAGCTGATGGAAGTATGTAAAGGAAACTTGTATCCTGTATACCATCTGATGATGAAACTAACAGGGTAACCACTGGGATATATGTAAATTTTCAGACACGATTGTTTTTACAAAAATATTGTAGAACTGCCTGTCTGTTCTTCCTTAATTATATGTGCTGACCACTGCCACTTCAGCCACTTTAAGGACTCCAAACGCCAGCTTCGATCACGTGACAAAGCCATGTGTTTACTCTCCTAGAGAGTGCTTGGGCTTGCTCCTCCCATTAGAAGTTCCTTGTGGACAACCAAAAACTCAACACATCAAGTATAAGTTCACGATATTTTCTCATTTAAAAAAAAAAAACTGAATACAATTACCGTGACTGATTGATATACTGATATTCAGGATTGTTGTGCCGTAGGTTTATGCCTGCTGTAGTGCTCAAAAAGCGTCAATCAGTGTAGGTTCACCTATGAATTGACTTCTAAATAAATATAAAAGTTATGAGACGCTCATTCCGTACAATATAAGGCCGTGTTCACATGTCCCTGATCGTAACGCGTTCACTGAAACGGATGGACGCGGCGCATTCATTTGATAGAAGCAGCTGCAGCAAATGCGGGAAACTGAAGGATGAAGCACGCCCCCTTTGTGAACGAGCCGCGTCAGTCAAGTTCAGTAAACAAAACATATAAATATTGAATTAATCCTCTATAGCGTTTTCAAATCATAAACAAGTAGACAAAAATGCTTTTTACCCCACTTTATTGATCAAAATCACTGTATTCCCGTTTAACACGCGAAACCTAGTTAAGCTGAAAATGTTACACTAAGAACACTGACGCCATCTTTGATTTCACAACGAAGCTCTTCACTGCGTGCTGATTTCACTTTTATCGGTTTATCACCCCATAAATATTTTGAAAATAGACTGTTCCTTTCATATGCAGGCTATAAGAGCCAGTTAACACGACCCTCAAATCAACGCGTTCAGTCAAACTGATGGAAGCGGCACGTTAATTTGGTGGAAGTGGCAGCAGCAAATGTGGGAGACGGAAGGATGAAGAACGTCGTATTTTTGAACGCATGTCGTAATTCAAGTTCAGTAAACAAAACCTCCAAATGCAGAACTAATCCTCTCTAGCATTTTTAAATGATAAAAAGCCGACAAAAATAATATTTACCGTCACTATAACGATCAGAATCACTGTTTTCCCAACACCAGCAAATTATAGTTAAGCCGAAAATGTTTTACTACGAACGCAGACGCGGTGCGACGCCATCTTTGATTTCACAACGAAGCGAATTACTGCGCGTTTTTTTTTTTGCTTTTATTTGTGTATCAGGCTATAAATATTTCAAAAACTGGTTGTTCCTATCAAATTCAGGCTATAAGATCATGGGATACGAATGTGACTTCAAACCGAAGCGAAATTATAAAGAAACGGGATCATAAGTGAACGCGTGGCGTCATTCATTTGACTGAAGGATAATTTTCTACGTGTGGACAATGGACAACGACAGTAAAAGTTGACTCACGGCTGGTGTTTATTTTCGGTAGTAAACGCGTTGATTTGAGGGACGTTTGAACTGACCCTTAGATTATGGTATATGAATATGACTTCGAACCGACGCGAAATAGGCTATAAGCGAAAGCGTAAAGAAACAATATCAAAACTGAACACGCGGCGTCAGTCATTTGAATGAGGGTCGCTTCTACGTATGGACAGCGACAGCAGAAGTTGACTCACAGCTCGTGTTCATTTTCGTGAGTGAACATGTTACGATGATGGACATGTAAACTGGCCAAAACAAGCATCGATTGTTTGAAAGCAGTTAAGGCATCTCTAGCTGATGACCGTTCTAATTCTTTTTAGTGACCATCATGCCCATTATAGACCTAACAGCGAATCGGATGATGACAATGGCCACCAAAAGGCGCCTGAAATTCTTCGCAGTTCGGATCAAGTACCAATATCAGGCTGCTGACACCTTTCTCTAGATTATCATTTCCTATACTGTATCTATTTTTTCTCCTTTAGAAGGTGTATATTAACACCAAGACCAGCTCGAAACACTTCCTCAAATCTGGAGCAGATCTAATGACCCCAGGGGGAAGGAATGCTGTCACATCCAAGTTACTGAGATGGAATGATAGCTATAGGTAAACATTTTCAACACTCTATCACCGACACAGTAGTTAGGTACATTTATTATCTAACGCATTAGCCCCATGCAATGCATTATCAATTTACGCCTACTACTTGCCGATACTTCTTACGGTTCAGTATCTACCATCATTTCCAAGTAATTACAGCACTTACATAAATGTAATGTGTTAGATACTAATGTTATCTTCATAGAGAAGGATAAAAACTGCTTAACATGTTTTCAGCAGCAGCGAGTGAAGCTTAAAGCGCAGGAATATCATCTGGTGTTCCACAAGGTAGCGTGCTTGGCCCACTTTTATCCATAATTTACGTCAATGATCTCAATCATATTATCCGTAGTAAAGTCAGCAAATTTGAGGATGATACTAAACTATGTCAGCGAGCCAGACAAAGAGCTGAGCTCGACAAAACTTTGAGCATCTCATGGAATGGAGCGCAACGTGGCAGATGATATTTGATGTGGACAAATGTTCAGTAATTCACGTAGGGCTGGAGAATTTCACAGCCCAATTGAAAATGAACGGGACAGAATCGGCGACTGTCACCCAACAACGTGACTTTGGAATAACTATTACCAACAAATTATAGCGCAGTCAGAACGTTGAGTAGAAGCAGTAGTACAGTATTTTACTATTGCATCTGGGACACAATGTCGATATCGCGCCGAATTATTCGTGTGGCTTAACACAGGCTCGTGCGCCACGAGGGCGCAAAGTACGTCTCGTTTCAAATTATCTATGATTCTGGTCACTGTTTTTCTGCTGGTAGGTCTCAGATTCTAAGTGGTCAGTGCGCTACTGACAGGAAAGAGGCGCAAGTTATGCATCTCCAACCCCCGGGCACGGCTGAACACTTTCGCTCAGCTACGCCTTGCAGGGGAAAGAAACGAAAAACAATAAGTTAGAAGACTAGTGGGAACGGGTCGGCCACCTCCATCAGCAGCCCACCTCCCGAAGCAGAAGGGGAAGTATGGAGAGCCTACTTAACTTTAAGAAGGTTACCCCGTCAGCAGGAACTGCGGCAAGCTGCAACGTCCCCTACGGAGAAGACACTAGGGACCCTTGGGATTGTGAAGCCCAAATATACTGTGGCAGGGAAAGGGCCCGCCAGAACATACCCCTGAGGGCTCAGCAAGTTGATAAGAATATAAAAATGGCAACAGAGTCCTGGCATTCATTACCAGGAATTTCGAATAGAAATCCAAGAACATCATTTATTCCCTCGTACAAGACGCTAGTGCCCCCACGCTTAGAATTCGCTGTTCAATTCTGGTCGCCACATCTGAGCAAAGATATCGAGGAGATAAAAAAATCCAAAGCAGAGCAACAAAATTGATACTTCAGCTGCGAAACAAGCCATACGAATGTCGCCTACAGGAACTGAGGCCTGATCTCTCCCGAGCAAAGACGACTCAGGGGGCAACTGATGGAAACATTCAAGTATTTGACTGGCTTCAAGGACCTACCTACAGCGGGACTTTTTGAAAAATACATTAATGATCGCCTTCTAAACAGCGGACAAATACTCAAGCATAAAGCCCGAACAACAAGCTTAAGCCAGTAGTTCTTTCCATATTTCGTAGTGGACATTTGAAACAAACTCCCCTCCGACGTTGTCGGTGTGGATACAGTTAACTCGTTGAAATATCGTCTTGACAAACATTGGGAAAGACATCCTACACAAATAAGAACACGTCCTCCATGAGTCACAAACTCTTAAGCTCCGCAGATCAGCTGCTATAAATTACACGTGCGCGCATGCATGATGGACTCGTGGCTAAGATCGTCCCTTTTTGCTTCTTCTTTTGTATCTCCGTCTTCTATATCATGCTAACGTAATGGCGATAGCTCATAAAGGGAGGGCCGGGGCGTAAGTCCTGGTATCTCTCTGGGAATGGGCCTATTGGTCCGTCTTCTACCGCCTATCTAATCTAATCTTTTCCGTTATCTCAGAAGTAGAGGCAACAGCACAGTCCATGAAAAGGGCCTTCTCTCTACTGTGGCGACAATTGCTATTCTAATATCCTGTTGGTAACATGTGACGCGTGTTTGACAAGTGTTCTGTGTTTTTTGGTCGTATATGCCGTCTAGAAGACACGAAAAAAGGTAAGAAATGTCGATCTATGTACATTAGAGTAGCTAGTGCATAATTCGTTCTACGACGAACAAATAACCAGTTTCAAGATCGTTCAATAGTCAAGCGTTGAATCGAGTCATTGACCAAGGATGATGAGACTTACAATGGTAACGCAAGGGGAAGGGCCAAGCTGCAGTGTACCATTGGAAATGGGCTTGTGTAAGTTAAGCCTAGTAAGTTAACAAGTAGCTATTTTACATTGTTTCTTCATCATTTCATTTGGGCCGCCAGAGTGTCCTACATGGCCTACAATCTTCATAGTTGCACAAAAATATGTGTCAAAGCATCTACGAACTTTTCTGAAGGATAAAATTTTGAAAGAACGTTAGTTAAAAATCTTGTAAAAGAGCACATGAATTCACCCTGCAAATGCCCGCATGTGTCTGATGCACTTTTTGAGTCAAGTTTATTCGTTTTTAAGATGCAAGAAATGTAGTGAATTTTATTGAGAGTAGTATGGCATTCTGAAGATGGAATCATGTGAATGAATACCTCAATGTTTTCGATTTGTTTTCGTCGTCTGCCAATGACCTGCTATCCTCTATAATTTCAAACCGCTGCAACAAAAATTTACTCAGATGCATCCCAGTCGAAAATATGGTTGATGTTATAGTAGAACAACTATGATTATTGTCGAGATCTTTTGTTGTTTATTATCGAAATATCCTCCTTATTCAACCAATTATGGGTTATGTGTGTGTCACAACCTTCAACCATACTGCCAACTATATTTTCCAACCATACATCCCAATTACAACCATTAAGATTTTAGCTGCACAACCATGATCTACCATAGTGAACCGTAAGAAACACCATTCACGACCTAAGTCGAGTGTGTTCAGCGAATGATACCACTATATTCTACCAAAATGAACTTTTTCAAACTGTTGACATATTATGCACTGGATGTCTGCTCTGTTTTGCGATAATAAGTTGCTTATAAAAAAGTTTAATTCATACGTGCGTGCTAGGCCTGCAGCTCAGAATTGTCTAAGGCTCTAAACTTCAGAACGATGCGAGAGCAGGAGCTTGAACCAATCTGTGCAGCTAACGCACGTTTGTATGCAACTTCTTTAACTCTTATCCGGTATAGAGCTGTACTACACAGTTTAGCGGAAGTCGCAAGTCGATTGATGAATTTTGTCCGTACCCGTTGTCAGGATACGTAGGGCTCAATATACCATAAAACTTGGCATCCATTTACATAAAGCTAATGGGAATAATTTCTTGATAAAACTTTACAGATAGAAACTGAATAAACATAAAAATAGATGGCAATATTTTATCAAAGATCGCAGTACTATTTAACATAGGATACAACAAGTAAATGAAAATGATGGGTAACTACGCTAAAGTGGTTAAGCGTAGAAGAAATCGGGAAACAATAGATGAAATAATGTCAAGGCGGTTGGCATCCATGCATACCCTACAGTTTTTTTTTTTTTTTTGTAATTCATCGACAGGAAAGAACAAACTGAAAATGTGCACATTTTTTTGCACTATAATATGAACTTTTAAATGTTTTGCATTCAAAGTTATAGTCATACATATTTTTTTGATCGATTATGTTGGGAATTCTAGCCATATTATTATAATCCATGTCAGTCCATACATATTCTTCCCCAAATAATTTGAGGAATTCCCCTCATGATCGTACGTACGAAAATCCATTGATAACTTATCATGGTTATACTCTAGCATATGCTCTACTATATATAATCTTCAAACATCAATATACTACCATCGACCTTCGTTCCCTAACAAACCTTAAACAACCAATATTACCTCCACCAACATCGACCTAAATATAAAATCAACGTTATGTTTTGGTCGACATATCTACCATATTGTTCCATCATCCATAATCGAACTTAATCTCTCATACACCACTATATTCTACTATAATCACAACCATTATTTCCGACTGGGATGCGAATGATTGAACGCCGAGTTAGAAGATTTTTTGAACAAGATTTGCAAGAAAAACATTAAAGGACCAGAGAAATAAATTACTTTCCTTCCGGCGAAGTAATATGAAAGCAAAAGTCTATACATAACACGCAGAAGCCGCAGAGTTGCTCAGTAAAAGTTGAAAAAAAAATCAGCTACTATACGCTGCGTACGTTACAGCAGTATCTATAACAGTAGTGTCGTGTCTGACTCGCGTTCACTAGTAACTTACAAAAAAATATATCTGACCGTATTCCTATACCTAAATTGTCTTACGCGGAACGATGTTGTTGAAGCTGGCGAATGTTAAATTCATTGTTTTCCGATGATGCCGTATTTTTTTACGATTAGGAGAGGAAGATATGTCAACGACGAAAATGCGACGGCACAGCTCAGGTCCACATTTTACAGACACTGTCCGACCGGGTGCCTGTTACGGAAAAATCATCCTAAATAATAGTACAATTTTATCCTCCAGAATGCTAAAGAAGTTCGTTGATGCTTTGATATATACAGTACATGTGTTTGTGCAGCTATAAAGGTTATAGGACATGTAAAACACTCTGGAGGCTCAAATTAAATCATGAAGAAACAATGTAAAATAGCTACTTGTTAACGTGCTGTGCTAGGTTTTTATGACGTCACAAGCCCATTTCCCATGGTGCACTGAAGCTTGGCCCCTCCCCGTGCGTTAACCTTGTAAGTCTCATCATCCTTGATCATTGACTACCGATCTGTAAGTCTCATTTTATATTAGATAAGAAGTCATCATAGGCAAAATCCACTACGGTGGATATAAGTAAGATTTATAGTCCTGATCACATCACAGGTGGGATGCTAATTTCATGTAGCCCATCTGGTACAGTGCCGGCTGTCAAGACTCATGGCACTACTAATACAGTAACAAAGTCCCTCCCCCCTCCTCCCACTGCTCCAACAATTATTCTGCAAAATCTTGTCTGACTTACCCGTTGGTGATGTAACAGCCTGCGTTTATACATCGTCGTGTAAGCCCTCCTTTATCGTTGATTGATGGCCCACATTGTCTAAACTGTTTGTCTGCTGAGTAAATTTTCGCTTGCTGCAAGCATCCTCAAAAGAATAATAATTTTTGTGCATCTGGCAAAAACTCTTCGGTGATTGGTATCACAAGGCAGCCTAACTAACAAGTTATTTAAGGCTGGTGCACACTGTGGTCAAATGAGCGAGAATTTACAATTAAAGTGCCAAATGTTTTTTTTTTTTTGCCCTCGTAAGCTCAATAGCTCGCATACCAAACAGAGTTATAAAATGTTAAATGTCACATCTGTTTGCTCAAATGGCCAATAGTGAAGTTTCGTAATTCTCCTCAAATTTTTAGTGAACTATAACTAATAGTTTGGGCTTTCGTACTGTTTAGTTGGACTCAGTTATGCATCCGGACCCGGAGCTGAGGAAACTAATTTACTCTACTATCGTGTGAATCACCATTTTGGCCAGGCTTTTCCTACATGACGTGTTAATGTTAGGGACAACAGCCATTTAATACGGTCGCAAAAAGTATTACGTGCGTTGTCGTACGTACCGTTGTCGTTTGCGTTAGAAATTACCGTAGACTCACTTTCTCCGTATAAAGCAATTTAGGCGAGTTTTTGTACGTTTTCATAGAGCCTATGGATATATTCTTAGTTCTGTTGCATGCTACCGTCGTATTGAACTTATTTCCTGATGCCGATGACGCACGCTAGTCAAAAGAACGAGTAACGTCATCTTTTCGTCCGAGTGCGTTGATGCGTCCTTTTAAGTAGCACACACTTGCGAAGAATTTTGAGTCATAAATCCCTCCAAATATTAATTAGATAGCCAAAAGTTAACCAACGGTACTTGCAGGGCAAACTGATTTGGTAGTTAACATTTTTCCACCTTTTCTTGGCAGTCTCAGAGCTGTGCTTACGATAGTTCAACATAACATTCGGATCAAGAGATGACGATACTCGTTCTTTTGACTAGCGTGTGTCATCGCTGTAAGTCTCAACTCTGAATGCGCTCCTGCCGCGAGTTCGTTTAAGGAATTCAATTGTAATTGTATCGAAAACTGAAAATCTTCACCTTGTTGAGAAGTCAATGATATAATAATAACAATTTTGAGGCAAAATATTGCTCAATGGCAGTGAATATAAGTTTTCAGCTTGCTATGGAGTTTTACAAGGGAACGATTTATTACAGCTAAAAAATCGAAATTCGAGGCTTGTTCTAGGAGGATGGTGCTGCTTGTGTAATAATTAGAATACATCCATAATCTGTACAGATTGGAAATAAAAATGATTTCTTTTGTACATCTTTACTGAAATTTACGAATGCCGGGTCAGACCAAGGTATAAGAACAGCTAGGATTCGCTTAATTAATTATGCTCCTCAATGGGCATTAGTTCCTGGAAAAGACATTTTTGCCAGAATATAAGAACATTACTTCGTTCTTATATCTTAATTATACCAAATATATGACATTTATTGCTAAATTAAAAGCATTGACCGTGCAGTACGATAAACTTCAAGACAGAAAATATTATCGGCAACTTGCGTGTTTGTAAATACTATCGCAGACATTCTACTTCAACGATTTGTTGAAGTGACGAATTCAGTACGAGAGGGCGGTAAATAATAGCTGTATGGCGCTATTTGAAAGCTCATACACAAGTGCATTTAAGATTCCGTAAGCGAATCATTTATTGTTTTAGCAAACTGCAATTGTGAACAAGAGGGAAATCATTTAGTTAGAAAAATAAATCATAAAGCGCACCTAAAAGTGTTTGTGTACCACTGAAAATCTCTACTGTAGCACCACGCACGTTAAAACTTTTAAGCGGTTGTGTAATATTTTCCGAAAATGTCCCTGCTCCAGATGAATTCACAAGATATTACAATATGGATACCACAGGATAGACGCGATGATGTTTTTCCACTATTCGGGTTACGGCCATGTCTCTATACGCTCAAAAAATGTCTCCCAATCGAAACTGGAAAAGCACCAATTGCCTTCAGGATCAAATGTGGTGACCTCATTTTTGGATTTCCTATTAAGCATCATTTACACGAGGCAACTTTTTCGCGCAACACGGTTGCACTCTTAGGTTGTAATTTTTTTTCCAAAAATGTAAGTCCTACATCATAATTGAAATTATTTTCTCGGCATAATTGGAGAAACCAAACTCAATGTTCAACATTCTTTTGAAAAAGTCCTTTCCTGCTAAACAAAAAGTATTAAATACATTGCAGCCACTGGTAGGAAATGCAATGTCATGCAGCGTTATCACAATTAATGGCCATTACAAGTCAGTTTGACTGAAAATGGATCAATGAAACGTTGTACTGTTATCATAATATACAGAGTTTCAGTTCTCTTCTTGCTTTCACTTAATAAGCCATGTAAATTTTGTGAAATCTGTCTTGTCTAGCAGTGACACATATTATAGCCTGCAGCTTTTCTAGAATTCTGGTGTTTAATTCTCACTTTCTCTGCATGAGCTATGTAGACCGTATCATTGTTTCATTTTCAGTGAAACTGACTTGTAATGGCCTTGTGATAACTTGGCACGGTTTCGCATTCCATATCATTGGTTGTAATGTGTATTAAATACTTTTTTGTTTCTGGCGGACTTTTTAAAAAAGTGTTGAAAGTGGAGTTGGTTTCATCAGTTATACCAAAAAGTTCATTCAATCATGATGCAGGACTATGATTTTGAAAAAAGTTACAATCCTACTGCACACCTTATTTGCGACTTTCCCTTGGTTTGCAAGATTTCACTCTTCTGCATAGAATAATTTTGAGTTTTACTTCCTGATTACTTCTTTACTTTGATTTTTCACCTGAGCAACTGAAATTTGACATCCATGTATGTTCTGAACAGGTAAGAATCAAAAGAATTTTTATTTACTGGCTTAGTTTAGCATCCCAGGCCACGGAAGCAGGCGACCACCGAGTGGAACACTTTTCTCGCCCAGAGATAGACGAGTGAAAAAATAAAAACACTGTACGTATTGCGTAACAAAAGCTGCATCGTATGAACGGGCTTGTTTTGGGGCAACACTTTTCGCAATGAGCGGGTAGACCTTTTAAGGTCAGCATTAAAGATCGAATAGCGGATAGAACCAGCACTAATTGAAACGCGACCAAACGGTCTCAGTTTACGTTACAAATTTAATACTCGATGGGTATGAGTGCTCCACATTGCCCGATGTAAACACTATTGATAGGTGAGGTGCCTGCGACGATCTGCAAGACGTCCATTCCTCGGGTCACCTCGCCGAAGGGGCACCTGAAGACGTCACCAGGGTTGTCCGAGAGACAGACGCCGAAGAGCGCCCCGAACCTCTTCACTCCTGCCTCTCCACCCAAGCCGATAACAGCACCACGCTTCTTGGGTGCACTCCAGCTGATGACGGAAATGCAAATTTGTGTTACGAAAACGTATGCTTCGGCTACTTTTATATCATGCGCTTGTTTCAAAGTGATGCAAAAGCTGGATGAACCCTGTGCGGTGTTTACATATCGCTGTGCACTTCTACAGAGTAAGGCACTGCCAATTCTATACTGCTCTCATAGATGAATATATACGTTAAACATATACGCTTCAGCACACTTTACAGGAAACATAGGGGATTGGTGACTATGTTAATCGAATAAGTAGTTACTGGACAATTTTTGATGTACTTAATTGAGGAAATGTGTAGATTTCATATCTATGTAAATCGGCGTCTCGGTATCCAAATTGAGGCTACATTTTTCGAATTCTGTGTTATTCGAAACTGTGTCAACCGGGATTTTCCTGTACCGCACTTCTATTGCCGAACCACACCATAACGCACTGAGAAGTTAGACTTGCCTGCAATAGGTGTAAATCACCAGCTGAGACAATGGAAGTAACAATATCATCGTAGCGAAAAAGAGTAGCTTAATTTCTGTAACAAAGCATATCAGTAACAGCAGTTGGGGAGGTACTTACGTCTACATTTTTACTTCATCCCTCACCTGTTCCCCCACTCGAGATCTTCCACCAAGCCGACGGCACCTTGGCCGCCTTGCCGAGTGTAGTCACCCATCCTGAGGTACGACCCAGCAGCTCCTGCTTCGTCGTGATCATCCACCCTGCCCGTGTGCATTATTTATTCATCTATTTGCCTTAGTTTATTACTAATTAGGATGCCCTGCTTTCGCAAATGACGGCGAAGACATTTCATTGACAGCTCTGCACTTCTTACCTTCGTTGTCCTGACTGTTATTGAGCCAGTTGCGCCAAGGCCTGTTAAAGTACTGTAGGAGGCCTTGGCTTTGCCCCTGCCTCTTTGATCTTTGAATTCCGCTATCAGGAGACGTGAGTACGACACTTGATAATGGTATATATTTCTGCCACAATTAGGTTATTCCCACGCTGCCAAATTATGAACTGACAATGGCGTGTGGCTTTATATTCACATCCTGTAGTGTGACCAGTCGTCAAGTGATAGACGTTCTACAAAATACAAGTCAATAAGTTACTCATATATGTAGTAGTTTCAGATATTATTCTTTGATATTCGAATAGCTTAGACCCACACTTTTTGTGCTCGAGCTCGCATCATGGATACTCTGTTAACATTCTAGCAAGAATGACTAAAACAAACTTCGTTCCTTCCCTAACTGCAAAATAAAGAAGCTGTTATGCGGCCTCCATGAATCGCAAACCGGTTTGATATTATCCACGATTTATATTGAATTGGTCAGGTCAATGTGACATAATTTTTAATTGGATTCCGGATTTAAATTTAGGCTGTCAGTGGTAAATCAAAGAGGTTTCACAATAACACAAAAATGGTATCATGAAAGCGAGTAGCGGTAGGAATAAGTACAAAAAGTTTGTTTTCCGTATCCGAGTTTCCATTTTCACATGAAAAGCTGCTAGATGAAATTCGTTGAGTAGATTCTCCGGTCCTATGAGTGTTAATTATTAAACCTGGTGCCCTGGTAGGACGGCGCAGAGTGTTTATTACCTACTGCCCCCCGCCCCCTGATAGGACGGCCGAAGAGTGTTAGTTACGTAGTAACCTAGATGGACGGCCCTATAGAATAAATAGCTTAATGCCCTGACATGAAGGCCCGCAGAGTTATTGTAGATTACCTCCTTCCTGCCCTGATTAGGAGGGTACAGAGTAGATGACCTGCTGCCCTGACAGCAAGGTCGCAGACTTTATTTACCATGTACCTTCCTAGGTAAACCGCCACAGAGGGTAAAGTACCTGATGCCCCGGTAGGACGGTCCGAGGGTACCGACGCACAGGTGCAGGAACTGAGCGGACCGACGCATGTTGCCCCGCAGTTTGATGTAGACGCGGCCCAGCGTGTGGTCCCCGACGCAGAAGTCCAGGAAAACTTCAGGGCTCTCACGCTGCACGAACTCCATCAGCAAGCCAAGCTGTTTAAGAATAATTGATTTAATTTAAAATACTCTTAATATAAGCTATTCCGGGAAAAACTTAAAAGTGATCTCTGGCATCGTTTGATTTGATTACCAGTAATTGCGAGTGAAAGTAAATTGTCTATAAAATCCTGCTGAGGAAAAGTTAGAGTGCTCATAATGAATTCCTTCAGCTGAAACTTGAACTTAACTGTGAACAAAATTCTTTCAGTGTGAATTAAATATACTCTGAAAAAAAAAAAATCCATTGGCAGTTAGACCGTTTGAATTTTCTGAGTTTCGCCCGCATTACATACATACAGTGCAGCAGTTGCTGATGCCCGTGCTTCCGACAAGTCTCTCCCTAGATGCCATCCACGTTCGCGCTGGCGGCAGCCCAATAGCTCTCGTCTTTTGCAGTGACGAAAGCGGAGTTTACTGTGATGCAAAAGACGAGGGCTATAGGGCTGCTGCACCTAAACAACTAGACGCGAAAATGGGTAAATCTAAAGGGGAGTCATGTCGCAAGCACGGGCATCAACAACTGTCACACTACGTGTAATATAAGCACAAGTGAATAGTGCTCTGTATAAGTCTATGAGAAGAACGAACATACTCATTTGTTCACTTAGATACATTAACACTGGGCAGTAGTACATCAATATAAACGTTAATGAACAGTTTAAGTAGCATTTCTTATGGTTCCTCTTAATATCTTTCGGACCAAAATACCTTTTAATAAAAATTCTAATAACACCATTATGAGAGTCATGCTGTACATTGCGTTTGGCTAATGATGTTTAAATGGTCAGTCATTACTTCTTGATCTATTTTTAGCAGCCAAAGAAACGGAACAAATATAGAGCAACAACATGATCAATTTTATCAAGCTCCCTCCCTTTTAAAGACCACGTGCTTAGTTCGTAGCCCTTTAATGCCTCTGAGCACCTTTTGATCACATTAAAACTGCTATTTCTATGAAAATCATATGTAATTTGAACTTTAAAGGGCTTATTCACTAAACAATAATGCTTAGCTCTGGTATTGTTGGTTACGCTAGTAACGTTATTCTGCCTTATAAAACTTAATCCGTAATTTGAACGTTGAATGTTTTATGGATTAGATAATATTGCTTAGCAATGACATTCTTGGTAACGATTCACACAATGCTAATTCTGTGAAAATTACTGTTTAAATACGTCGTTAACTGGCTTATGGGCTAAGTACGTAGCCCAAAACTATGGCATTCTTTTCTGGAACGGCGCATTCACTAACCCTGACGGCGACGCTGTAGTCCGCAGCGTGTTGCTTGGAGAGGCTGTAGATGTGGAGTCCGTGGGCTTCGGTCAGCAGTTTAGCTAATCGGCCGTCGGTGTGCATGGCAAACACCTGCGTCTGTTCCTTGAAAGACAACACCTGCAAAATATTTAATTAATTATTTGAACTTCAGTATGTAGTACTCGTCATTGAGACCGGTACGACGGTTGAAGGTAGTTGGGGCAAGTGTTATAAGCCGCTTTCTGTTGCATATGGTAAAAAAAAAAAAATAATTGCCAATGAGTCTTGAGAATAGGAATGATACGCTTCCAGGAAATTCAAAGCCGGCAATGGACCTAGAAAAGGAAGACATTTATTCCGAAGCCTGGGCATGCGAAAAGAGGCCCAATCTGTCTCCTATACAGCAACACTGTCGCTTCCTTTTACAGAAAGTTCAAAATTCATCAGTAACTGAGTACTTGTAGTGCCTAAGTGCAATAAGCGTATGAAATGTTCAACAGAAGCCACTATATAGGGTGTTACAAACGAAGCTCAGAGGTTTGCTTGAAAGCTCAAACTTATGATCACTATAAGAATAACGTAAGCCACTTACATTAACACAGTCCTACCTTAGGCCTACATAGCAACGAAATACATGAGACTAGATTATGTTAGATTAGCTATAGGCTATAGCTAGTAGTATAGACGGACCGACAGGCACATTCCAGAGAGCAGCCGATATTCGCGTTCCAGTCCGTTATCGTTATCTTATCGTGAAGAACGCTGATGTGAGTAGTAAATGCGTAATTGCTGGAATTCCAATTACTCACTCCATTTCCAATTTTATTCTGATTTTGTTTCTTTCAGATTTGATGGTTCTCTGGAGACTGCTTAAGTAGCGAAAAGTTCCAGTAACGAGTAACGTATTTATGTATCCACTGAAAGCAAGTTATGACTAAGGATTAGTTAGACTCAAGGGTCGTTTGAGTAACTCGAACAAGTTTGAGTTTCGCTTGTCGGGTTTTTATAGCAATGGCCGGATTCTCAATATTGGTACGTCAATCAGTACCTTAATCTGTCTCCGGATCGCCCAGTTAGACTGGAATATTTTAATCATGTAAACTTAACTTATCTGAAACTGCAATCCCGAGTGGTGGATTCGTGACATGCAGTCCCGTGCCAGACGTAAAATGCAAACGAATGGCGATGTTTCAAGCGTCATTGGATTGCAATTAACTCCTGAAACACAACCCAAAGTGGCAAATCGAACGCCCGGGATTCAAGATATGACTAAGTTATAGCTAATCGGATTACATGATTTCCATCTGACCGGGCGAATCGGAAGCGCCCACAAGATGCTTGCAGTGGCACGTACACTGTACGCTCTGAACGGTCGCTGATGTCATCACAGTGTCTCAATATCACCTTGGACTTAAATAACTCAAGATAAGCTTATCGGCTTATCTGTAAAATTAACTATCCGCCAGGGAACGACTTTGTATCTCCCTGCATATTTAAAAGTAATTGCAGTTGGAAATATTGTTGGAATTACTCCTTATCGCTGAACGAAAGTGGTGAAACTACAATTTTGTCTACAACAGGAAAAGAAAATACACAATCGTTTGAATGTCTGAACCATTACCAAGCTCAAGCGATTGAGAAAATTACTTGGTCAGACCAATTCACTATAAGTCAGATCCTTGGATGAGAAATTGAGACACAATAATAATAAAAAATATTATGTCAGTTTAGCCACATAGTCTAACCTTTTCAGTCTTATCAGATAACTTTTCGACCACTTTTGAAGCTTCGCTTTCTTCGTCTTTCTCCACTTTTTCGTTTCCTTCTTTTTCCACCTTTGAATCGTCTTCCTCCTCTGTGAAGCCTCCTTCGATTTTCATTTCCACAACTTCTCCATTGACTTGCTTTATCACCTGTAAATGTAACCGTAATTAAAAACATGCAAAGGTAATGTCATCTTCACAGAATAAGAAATATTGTCGTACATCGATTTGGTATAAAAGCGTTGCGGTGGAACAAATTTTCAACTACTCTAATGAGGAAGCCTTAAATGTGAGTCAATATTGGCATTCAGTGCACTCAGCTCTCTTCATCGACGGCATGACACAACAAGCAAGCTAGAATACAATCAAAATTCTGGCTGAAAAATTATGCATAAGTTTTCTGTTTTGCAAAATTAGAAATACTAACCATACTGTGCCGGTATAGTATTTAGACTACCTGACCTGGTATAAAACGTGTGCATATAGCTGAACTAAATCCATCGTAACGTATTCTTTACTTACCTAACCTATTCTAACATAACGTAATCTATCTCAACCTAACCTAATACATACTCTCCGGTGGACCACCTTCTCTCCTAAGACCCAACATAGGTACCTTGAAGACGGAAGAAATTTCGAAGAAATCCTCAGCTGCTTCAGCAGCCCCAAGCAGCCTGCGCGACTCCTGCATTAGTTTTCCCGCCTTGTGGAAATTGCCCAGCAGAGCCACAAATTCCATGAGGAATTTGGAGAAAACCTTGGTCGCGTCTTCGTGACACACTTCGACTGTAGTGAGCGCTGATGCTTTCACCTAAAAAGGTAAACAACGATATTATGTGGCATGCTTGGCACATCGGTTTTCAGCTATACCTAGAGACACACAAAGGAAAACCTAATTATTTTTACCAAAAGCTTCAATGAATGATTAAATATCGTAGCATGGGAAATAAATTTGCTTCTGCTTGATTTACAGGGAGTCCTCAATATAGGCCCTATTTGTTATATTCAGTTTCGTCGTGGCACAAACGCATCCCGGACAGCTTGAAATATCAATGAAGTGTTTGGTGAGGATGGGGTTGTGAGGGGTGAATGAACGCACGCACAGTCCGACGTGAATGGGAAAAGTTCCTGTCTGGTGATTTTACTCCTGAAAATCAGCCTCGTGTTAGCCCTCAGACCAAGGTAGCTAAAGATGAGTTACAAGCTGTAGTGAAAGACTATATAATTCAAATAGCTCGTGAGTTAATGGCGGAAGTAAGCTGACAGTTTGAGTACATATTTGTCTGATATATCGGAAAAACTTTCAGTTCAAAATCGGACATTTCATTGATAACGATCTAATAGATAGGTATTGTAGTTCTATTAGCGCCATAGTAAGACGCACTGTATTGCTCAGTCGTTCCAATACCAATAAAAAGTGTTTAGTTGAAACAATTGACTACGCTCACAAGAACTTTCTTTGTTTGTGAACCCTAAATATAATACAAGCGTATCTTGTAAACGGTATTCCAAACAATAATATCCATGTGCGTAAACTGACGTTTTATTTGGTCCATATATGGAATTAAGGTGCCGTCGCTATTTGCTCAATGGGGATAGTTTATGTCAAGCCTAGACAACTATAAATATTTAATCCTACCAGGGCAAGGTAGTTTTCGGTTAGATATTGAAATTTAAGTATAATCTGTTATGTTATCCCTCAGTGTGACAAGACACTAGGGCGAGATTTAACCCAAAAGATTTGGTTATTCAAAATGACTTATTTCAGCTTAGTACTTATTACGAACAACACAAGTTTTCTATATGATTTGCGTAAACGTGAGCCTAGATGTACTACTTAATCTACCCCAGTCTTTTCAAAAGAACCTGACTATGAGACAGGCTCATTAGATAACGCAAAATCAATTCAAATGTAGCACTTACTTCAGCAGCAACATCCTGTAGCTTGGCCAGCCTGTGGCCCCCATCAGCAGGGTGCCTGTCGAAGAGACACTCGCCACAGGCGGCCTCCTCACACGTCCGGCACCAGAAGGACAGTCTGATGCCATGGCTCTGGCAGCTGCCACTGCCTTTGCCATCCTTGTTGGCTTCCTGCTGTAGTTCAACACAATATTGCATCAGGTCCGCAATGATTTATGGGAAACTCAATTTTCATTAAAATGCAATCGTTTGAATACACATGCAGAGGTTGAGTGTATTCGTGTATTTTCGTTGTGTGTGGTCTACTCTTATATGTGTTTGGGCCTCATACTGAATGCAATGATGTTGTTTATCATGTTCTTGTATACACCCATGTAAACCAATTATGCTCTTAATAAAAGGGATTTACTACTTTTGTTGTCATATAACACACGTCCCAGGGCTTTCAGACTAGTTAGCTTTGACAAATATTATTATAAATTAATGCCTCAGAAAAGCGTGCCAAGCACATACTCCTACTGGAATTCTTCATTTGAGCGACAGAAAACTCTAAGATACTAAGAGTAAAATCCATGAAAGGCTTAAACTGTCAGCCTCTACAAGCAAATGCGATGGTAATTTAACAGACGAAAATATATTTTACAAAACTATATGGCATACAGTAACCACGTTTTGCTATTTTGCTCGAGTAATTTTTCCTGTATTTTTTCACACCACTTTTAACTTATCAGCACCGCCACTTGAACTCACAATGATGCGTTGAAGTGCGACGGCTCCCCGGCGACTTTCCAGGAGGGTTTCCAGGGAGACGTTCACCGGCAGTGTTTCCACCGCAACTCCTGGGTAATTACGCCTGTGAAAATGAAAGGTATTATTATCATAATTTCTTGGTGGATCGTATCCATGCCTTCACGCAGTGGGCATCTACATCATTCAACGGTACCTTTTGTCTTCTAAAGGCAAAATCAGATTTAGTGCACACCTCTACCACGAGAATTAGATTAAATTAGATAGCTGGCGTGATACTGACCAGCAGGCTCATTCACAGAGAACAGTCGGGACTTACGCCCCGGCCCTCTATGAGCTATTGCCATTTGGTCAGTATCATTTAAAAACAAATGCCCGATAGGCTCCAGAGGAATATGGAGCTGCAGTCAGTACCATAGCAAGGGGCTGTGAACGTCATTAATATGCTGACACACAGCCAAACGTCAGAAGAATTCACCGGGCTGGCAAAGAGGCGATCTCAAAATTCCTTCCATGCAAGCGCAGCACCCTAGCATCCAGCCACTACCAGCAAAGCTGCGTTATTGCAGTACTAAATATTACCTTATAAAAGTTACACATAAAACTGTAAAATACAAATAAAATTACTTACTTGCACACCGGACACTGCAGGGCCTGTGCTCTCTCCCTTATGCACACGCTGCACAGGGTGTGGCCGCACCCGGTGAGGAGCACGGGCCTCCTCACGGCTGTGTCATACTCCACCCTGCACCCCGGACACACCAGCACATCAGTGGCTGCTTCTTCACCCCCGTCGGTGGGAGAGCTGGGTGCCGGGTGGTCGGCCCGAGCGGCACCCAATATTTCTGCAGTTGAACTGCCTGGGTGTCGCACCGGCAGTTCACTTGAGGTTGCTTGGGTGACCCTTAAGAACTCGGTGGCATAGCGATCCTTGAACTGGTACTCAGCTTTGGATTGTTGACCCTGAGAGGCCATGTTTAGCAACCCTTGGTATACTTTTATTACAGACAAGGCCTGCGGCAGAAGTGACAATGTAAGTTGACTAGTTAACAACAATGTTTCATGATATGTAGATGAACGATTGCCAAGTTAATAAGCATGACTTTCTAAGCTAACGTTATCATTTTGAAAACGACAAATGATTGTTAAAACGAGTACGCATAGCAGAAGCTGCATGGAAATACGTCTGAACATTGCACATTCATTTGTTAGCACTTTAATTTCAACAGTAAAGGATATATGAAACACGCTTCAGTAATATGGTAAAGCAATTCACCAAATATTATCATACTCGGCAAATTGAATTAGCATGATGCTTTGCAGTTTTTTCCTTCAGATTTTTATCTTCATTTATCATTCTAACAATTTGGTGTTATCTTCTTGTAGTATATTCTGTCTGGATGGTGTAATTAGCTTTGCAGATTTGTGTTCCAGATGAAATGAATACATATATTGGCAATTTTTCCTCATTTTTTTCAGAAAACACGTTTACTTTTTGCCGTCTCGCTTTGCCGGAATCTTTTGCTTCTTAACTGTCTCTACCTGTTATGTTTTAACCAATCACTAGCATGAACCGTGTGTAACTGCGTTTCATCAGGTGGTAAGTATCGCTATGCATTATAAGTCAGTTTATATACGTCACTTTTTAAATCTAACAAAACTATCAGAATTTAGCAGGACAAAAGGGTCTACAATATCGGTGCGAAAAACATAACACATTCCATATATTTTGCTACCTTAACGAAAGAGTAATAACTGTAAACCACAGACGACCTCACATCATCAATCTACCAGGCACACTGACTGCCCCGATAACAGGGCAGGCTGTTACACCATATCTTATCTCAACACTTCTTGGTGCTGTTCTGTATTCCTATTTTATTGCACTGAAGTACCTCTAAGGCATATTATTACCGGTTTAAAAATGATATGTTTCTTAGTCAATTGCATTACGTTATGTAGTGAATAGCTGATATCGCCCACAAGTACTTCAGTGCACCGTACTGCCCGTACGAAAAATGATATTTTAATCTACTTTATTGGTTGTGAAGTGTTACTTTCGCTTACAAGCACCGCACGACCTTTATAACGTTGCTGATGTTAAAAGCACTTCAATTTTAATTTTATCGTGTTGTGTCCTTGACATTTTGCTTTGACGAATTGCCGGTAATATTTTTATTATTTTTGCCTGTATTACCAGTTTACAGAAGCTTTAATTTGGAATCTATTGTGTCGTCTATAGTTTATTTGGCTATTACCTGAGTGGTAAATAGCCTTGTCGACTTTCACGGAACGTTAACCCTATATTGCTCAAAGTCCTTTTGAAAAAAAATTCTAAGAAAGCTATTCCTAAGTAAAACCAAAGTCTCATGCAATCGTAAGAGAGTTAAATGCTCAATGTTCTTTGTAAAGAGGGACTCAAACAATTCTTTGCCTATCGGTAACTAAAGGTAAATAAAGTTTCACTTGGGCGAAACAGGATTAAAGCAGCCTCAGTTTTTGATCCACCTATGACGTTTTCATTCTTTCAACCTCACTGCTACTAGTTGGTACTCATTGCTAGGAGTAACAAAGTACCATTACTCGTTAATCAATTACGGTTCCTCTTTACCTTATCGTATACTCGACCACCTCAGTTGCATATTGTGCCTAAATGTAAAAATTCATTGTGCACACACGATGTACTGTGTTTTTCTTGCAGATTACCATATTTAGCACACACACACAATGCACAGTCCTAACTGAAAAGAATCCCCTATCGGGAAATATATAATTTGTCGGTTTGCTTGTTCGGACTATCCGTCTCCCTATCATTTCTACGCAGGAGAAATTTATCAAACTTGAAACTCCAGCGGATACTAAATGTTACTTCTTTTCCGCGGCAGTCTTTTATGGGCGTCAATCTCTTGATGGATAAATTAACAAGAAAATTGGCGTTGGAAAAGTGGAAGGTATTTTTCAGAGCAAACCCACCACGGAAGTGATCATTTTCTGTGGCTATTTGATGACGGTGTGCCACAGGAAATAATCACTTCCCTGCATGGTGGGTTTGCTCTGAAGAATACCTTCCACTTTGTCACTGTCAATCTACTTGCTAATTTAACCATCACGAGGTCGACGCAAATAATAATAAAAATAATAAATTATATTAATAAAATCCACTGGAATTTCACACAAGGTTTGCTGAATACAAAGAAAATACTTTCACACATAAGTATTAATAGCTTAACATGACAATACTTCTAGTAATGAAACAATGAGGAGACGGTCAATGCTAATATTACATAATGTTTTCCAGATTGTGACTACAGACGCTCATGGTTTAACTGACCAATACAAATCTACCGTGTTATTGGTATTACATCAACCATTTGTACTCATATGGCACAGTTTTTAAAAAAAACAGCTCTATAGCCAGCCTCTAGGCCAGTGTCGACTCTAAAGGCCGGTCCTCTTGTTTTCCTATTTTTGCTGCTGAGAACTACTCATAACAAATGTTTTCACCACTACATAATGAAACAATAATAATAAGAACTTACAGTTCCCAAGTGCCAACATAATAATGTAGCATGATGAAATTAATAGAAAGAGCAGGATCCAGGGATAATAAGGAATATCTGATCTACAAAAAACGTTATTACGAGCTAATGTGCGCTCGTGATTGCGCAAACGTTTAATCGTGACTTCACTCAGGTACAGTCACGGCTACAGTTACTTTTCATTAATTGACTACATTACAATGGTGATTACACTTACATGTGCCCGAGACCACAGTCCAGCGAACACTGTAGTTTTTCCTGTTTTGCAGTACACTAGCGGATGCAGACATGGTAGACTGGCTGTGGTTGCTACCATTCCGCCGACTCAGCAGTTCCTCGCTCGAGAAGAATAGTAAGAAAACTTGTAATTCAGCATTTTAAAATAGTCATAGATCAGCCACACATTTCTCTTTCTTGTTCTGAGACATTTTTTTATTAACTTTCTTTACTCTAATCCAGCGCAGCTACATACAGAAATTAAAACTCATATACAGTATTAGAAAATGTATTCTAAACAAAACATAGGGTCTCGTCAAAAACTGCTGAGATCTCTCTAACATTTTTGAAGTAGGTATGAATTGCATATATGTTACTTTACTGAAGAAACGGTTACACGTTAACATGGTTTCCCTATAACATTACATTCAGGCGCGCTTTCACCTTAGGGGTAAAATAATTGAGGTTACAATTTATCCCATAGCAATTTTAAATTCCATCATGAAGCTTGGAGGCTGAGCTGGCATTCATTCCAAAAAACTTTTTTCGTGGTTCCATCCAAATTTTAAATCTTCAGACAAATATATTCGACTGTAAATATGGATACAGTATTTGAAAGCAACACTGTTCTAAAGTTTTGGTGAAAATTCGATTGTGGACCGTTCTTTCTCTCCTAAGTCTATGATGCTGTTAATACAGTCTTAAAAGCGAAGCTTGTTACAGCGCATTGATACAAAATATCACCACAATAATTACACAATGAAATAGGGACAAATTAGGATGAAGCCTACACTGATAAGCAGATAAGTTCTTTACAACAGATTTTTTTCCAGGCCTAACATCTTTAATACCTTGCCGCTATTGTTGTTATTGGATCGAAGCCTTTTCCAAATCTCTGTAGATTACATGAATAATTTTACCCTCTTATGAACTCGTCCTGGTTTTCTGTATTACATAGCGAGCAATAGACGCTCTGCAGCGCCTCAAACTGCAGCTCTATAAGACCAAAAGCTGCCCATATAAAATCTTTAATTCTCCGTTCAAAAAAAAAAACTGCTGCGTATGACTAATGCAGAGTGACTAAATATGTTTATGGAAGCTAAACGGCTAACTCGTAACGCACAATAATTAAATTGCTCGCCCTAAAATCCTCCATTTGCTAGATTTCAATGTGTCAAATTCTATACTGGAATACTGCATATGAAACGAAGCAATATTTTACTGAGTATACTAAGTTCTGGGGCCAGATGCACCAACGCCTTGTATAGGAGGCGCCTGACAATGCATAGCTGCTGCTGTTATGCTGCCTGACGTAGGTCCAGAAGAGCACATTCACGGAAATGTTATCATCAATTTTCTAAAATATTTATGTATCAGAATTTTTTACTAAACCGAGCGGGTATACTAGAATTTTATTGATATTCATGAAAAATTAGTAAAAGTCATTGATGTATGGACGCTGAAAATTACTGAGAGTAGAACAGTGAACGAAGATTGTAAGGTTACGGTAATGTAAACTGTACCGTTCTCTGGAGCGGTACCGATCTCGCGGCGCGGATATTCTGCTCTGAGGCGCGACCGAATTGTACCGCCTACCGGTTCCGTTCACTGTTCTACTCTCAGTGATTTTCAGCGTCCATACTTCAATGACTTTTACTAATTTTTCATGAATATCAATAAAATTCTAATTTACCCGCTCCATTAAGTAAAAAATCCTGATATATAAATATTTTAGAAAATTGATGATAACATTTCCGTGAATGAGCTCTTCTGGACCTACGTCAGGCAGCATAACAGCAGCAGCTATGCATTGTTAGGCGCCTCCTATAGCAAACCCAGGACTAAGGTACTGTGGCAAAAACACTCCCCGCTACTTTATTGGTGTGCATTCCTAGATTTCATTATAGAAAAGAACTTTTGAAATAGTTACTGAACGACGGCAACAAGGCTAGAAATGAAAAGTAGAAGCGATGATACGTTCAGCTCGTTGAAGTAGAACATCGTGATCTAACTTCATAACATGCAGTTGGTAGTAGGAGCAGAACCATTGACTGCAGCACTGCCGCTGCCATTGGGGTAACTCGCCGTTTTATATGAAGCACAATTGTAGTCCTAGTTTACTGTATCATTGATTAGCTTAAATACAGAAGCCGGTATATCCGATTATGTTACGATGACCTACCTACGATGAAATAACATTCGGCGATGGCCATCGTAGGCGGTCACAATCGGCGATGAACCATCGCATTAACACATTTTAAAATTGCATTAATCTCAGACCAAAAACATGGAGTAAAAGCAGCATCTCTTATAACCTCGGCCTGTGTGCGATTTTCAAACCGGTAATACTATTCCTAGCTGATAAAAAGTGCGAAATGTAAGTCCCAGGTTATTAGTTAACATTGTTAGATCTGGGAAATGTATTAAAAATAAACTTTGTAACCCTCTTTATTTTAATGTTACTAAAAAATCAATGTTAAAACTTGTAAGGCTGTTTTTCTGCAGTTTTAGTCTTATTTCATCGGCATCGGAAGTACAACCAATGACGATGCCCATCGTGTGCCATCGCCGATGGCATGTTCAGCCATTTCATCGGGCCATTTCTTCCTCATAACACCGTCGCCGATGTAGAAAATGGCCATCGCCGATTGTTTGATACGATTTCCATCGGACCATCGCTATCGCCGATGAATTTTTGTGATGTTAATCGTAAGATCGCAGTTTTTCCGATGGCGATGGTCTACACACCATCGCCATCGTATAATCGGCGATGGCCATCGTGCCAGGCTGTGCCTAAATATATGGAAAAAAGAGTAAGCTCGGTTGAAGTTGCACCAATTTTAACTGTTCTCTGCTGCAATTATCAATGCAGTGCCACTGTACAGTTATCTGCAGCTTATGCAGTTACCGTGCAAGTATGAAAACTGCTGCAGATGTGCTGCCGGAGCATTCACCTTGTACTGTCTGGGGAAATTTTCTAACATATTATTGGCATTAAAACTAATTCTAGGCATTATTTTTCAAGTAAATAAGTAAAAGAATAGTTGAATAAATGACTTTGAGACTCAGAAAAAAGTAGCTCGCGTATGGATGAAGTTATAAGCATTTTTAGTGGGGGTACAAATTTGTTACGCCTTCGCGCTGAAGGAGCTGAAAAAAATTGGTTACGGATAGAGTTAAATTTTTAAAATTACAAGAGGAGTAGAAATGTAAAACTTCAGTACTTACATGGTTGCATTTGTGCCTGCAGCTGTACAGTTACGACACTTGTAACTTTACAAGGCGTTAGAGCGTCCGGTCCCGGCCTTTAACTTTTCTTGACATTGCCAAAGCCCAATATTAGGCATAAAATTAAAAACTGCAAAGAGGAACAGTGGTTCAGCAACTTTGCATGGTGTTGCAGTGGTTTAGCAACTTTGCATGGTGTTGCAGTGGTTTAGCAACTTTGCATGGTGTTGCAGTGGTTTAGCAACTTTGCATGGTGTTGCAGTGGTTTAGCAACTTTGCATGGTGTTGCAAGTGCTAGAAGCTACTCAATTACGCTTGGCACAGCTGAAAATGCTATTCCGTAGGACTGAGATTATAAGTCTCAAGGGCGATCGATTTAGGGCTTAAGTCTGAAATATGATCCATTGCAACGAGGCGAAACCAACGCCTCTCTATAAAGTTCCGGAGAAGTAAAGCCATTTGAATTTACCTTACTACGGTTTCAAAATGCCATTCAATAACTCCTAATATAGCCTTCGAGAAGGAAAAGTAACTTGTTGTGAACTTGAATATGAAAATTTCTGGTAGTCTGAGTCAGCTAAACGTTTCCTTGTGACGCGAGGAAATGACAATGCAACACACTGCAGCATCAGTCCCACGAGTCAGTGGATGCTTATAATAATAAGTACTACTAAAAATAGATTCTCTATTAGGAACATCATTTCATTGCAGCAATAAATTCGCTAGTATGTCTCCCAGTGCAAGTGCGTTAAACATCGTTACACCAGGTGTGGGGCCCGCACGAATATAATTAAGAAAAGGCCATGCGTAGTCTACAGTATGTTCATAGTGCAAATTCCAATCAGGCACTGTATACGGAGAAGAGTATGCTGGACTGCTGACAGTATGCTAGTGCATTGACAAGAACTTCCTCCAACGGTCTATCTTCATCGTAAACGCAACAATTCGTTTATAAGTTCATTGTGCACGTGTATTTGGATTGACTTACTTAATTCTTTCATTACACTACGCATGGTAACTTCTACTGCAGTACATTATCTCCTTTGGCTGAGTATGTCAGTGGCGTTGCCACGATCATTGGTGCAAATTTAGGCGTACTAGTCTCTGGCAGGGAAGAAAGTCTTGGCGCTTGGCATTGTAGCCTCAGCATATCTGTCATTCGCAGTCTACTGAGGTACTAATCTTATTGTAGGGGGGCGCAGTTGTTATATGAACCTTCCGTCTAAGACAGTTTATGATCGACTTCAGCCGTACACTTGTCTCATCTTTCGAAGGGATTTTGTATGTAATACAATACAGTGTACGTGGGTATCCTAGTTGGGGCGTGCAGTGAAAGCGGATTCTCCATCATCTCTATGACGTACCATTTCAATTTTACTTGCCTAAAAATAAAACAAAAAGTAGTAGAAAAGATATATTTTGAATACGACTAGACGTACATATTGAGTCACGCAATACTGTGTCTGTAGAGGATTAAAATGTCCTTAAGATAACAGGGAAGAAAGCCGAGTATGCTACTTTCAGTCCCTAACTACTAAATGCATATCTAAAGAGTTATTCAAAAACAAGATAAAAAATATTATAAGTTTATAACTTCTGAAGCGAAGAACTATAATGTTTGCAAACGATTGTGGTTTAGCTAAACTTGAACTCTTTACCTTTCATGAGAAAAAAACATCAATTTCTCGCAGGAAGAGCATTGTTGGAAATGTTTGATTCCTTAAGGACCGACGTTCCTTACAAATGACGCTTCAAATAATGCTATTCCTACGAGGAACCGACGGTTTAGTGGTTGGTCCTTATAGCGTTACAGAGTCTACTGTACTGTATCAACCATACATGTATGTCCTCTGCACAAAGATATGATGGTACCAATCCTGAAAATATTTCCATTCTGAGGATATCGCTTGTGAAAAAATGAAATTTTAAAATTTTCGCTGCAATTCTAAAACTCTTCCCATAAGGTTGGAGAAGATAAGGTTTACTATACTCATCCACCCAAATCGTGATAGATTAACAACGCTTTTACTAAACAGTTTCATACCACCGTAGATCTTGTTAACAAAAGTGCTGTTTGTTAACGCAACCGGCTAAAATATGCAACCGCTTCATGAAACGAGAATTATCAACGAAAGTCAGAGTCTGTCCTACGCATTGCGGTATATTACCAAGACTTAAAGTTACGCGCTTCCTTCGATTCATCGTGAGTGGTGAAGTCGTTGAGCCTCCGCAAAGTTGAAGACGACTTCCTTAAGTGAAATCTTCATAAACTCTGCAAAAATGTGATTGTATTATTAGATATCACGTACATCTTTAGTAAAGTGTAATAAGTACAATTAATTAAGTTTGTACAACTGATTCAAGGCACACATGGAGGAAGGGATGACGCTTCACCACGGAAAACTATAATACGTATGTAGGTAGGGCGATGAGTATGCTGGCATTTTTCAGTTAACGCTTTGCTTACAACTTTCAGTTCATACAGCAGCCTTTTTCTATACTATTGTGAAAAATTCTTCTTACTACCACAATGATTTCACCATGTAAATGAATTATTATACAATGAAACAAGGCAATGTTCTTCATAGCACTTAGAGAAATAGGTAACGGTATAATAAATATCTGACATATTTTATACTCACGTATGCGATAAGTATACTAACGGTATACTTCCTAACGAAACTTAGGCAGATATTCTTGATGAATCGAACCTTTTCATAAAGTATTATTAAATAACTTAGCCTATTCTAACCTAACCGCGGCACATACTTAAATAGCTGACATTATACACGGGAACCGAAGAGAGTAATGGTTGAGTGCTAGAAAAACCGTTAGAGTTTACAATGCAGAAACAGCCATTTTTTTCACGTTAAGAATATTTTCACTTTCCATTGATAATATAAATAGTTAGAGTGTTCGTTTGTCCTTTATTTGAGAAGTATTGCATTTTCTAAGAATTTTAAGGTTTTAGCTTCGATTACAGGAAATGCCAGCAATTTATATTCAAGGGAGAACGAAATAAGACAGTTATGTCTTTAATTATTGTCAGTGCATAAATGTATTTGGAAGTAACGTCACTAGTGTATGGCATGGTACTTCCCAAACTCTACGCAAAGCCGACTCACAATAGTTATGGAACCTAGTACAATTACGTAGATATACCATGGTTAAATAACCAATGCTTTACTAGAAACGCGTGGTTTCACACAGCAAAAATAATAATAATAACTTGCCGTACTAAACACAGCTTTAAATTTGTAGATAGTTCTACCCTGGCCCCCAAATCGTTTCAAATTACTGTAGATTACAATTTACGTTCGGCTAAGTAGAAAATTAATCTCTGCTCTTATACAAGTACCAAATTGAAGTATCTTACCTCCAATATATGAAGCGATGTACACACTTAAGAACATGGCGACGACCCATTCACTAACAGCACAGGCCACCTGCAAGTCGTTGTACAAGTTGGCAACATCGACGTCGTCTGAACCTGGAATGGGATGTGTACTGTACATACGAAGAGCAGGATTTAAATGAGGAGAGCCCCTAGGTTATTCCATTCATAAAGCCCTATCAAATAATTTTTTTATGAAGAGAGTCTGTAGAAATGCCGTCGATAGTGTCAAAATATCACGAGAGGATCGCCCCGTGTAAATCATAGCTGGAAGCCCCTACCATGAAGATGAGGTCTCTCTCAGGCCAACGCGGTGGAGACTTTCCATATGAGGGCCTGACCGCGAGATGCGACTGACATGTTTTCTTTTTCTCGTCCAATACTTCTTTACTCAGGACATTTAACCTGATGCTTTTGCATTCAGAAATGATTGGTAAGCTTGTGCATACCTTCAAATCTTGTATAAATAATAAATTACTGAAAATATAACGGTTTGCGTTGAACAGCAAGTGAAGCAAGTGTTTATTTGATCTTTTGGTTTTTTCAATAAACCAGAATGAATAAGCAATGGTTATCGAAATAAACCGTCTCATCTTGTAAAATAGATTTTTGAATTTACTGCAAACTCAAATCTGTAATAAAATGTAAAATAATCTGCTAATGGAGTTATTAAACTAAAAAATTATATGTTAAAAACTCAAAACCGCCAGCGTTACTTATTGTTCAGCAAGATAATAAGTGCAGGGCTGCCTGTTCACGAGTGACTGCAGGGTTGCAACCTCATCGGAGCATATATATGTATCAGAAGTAGAGTATGGTAGATACGAAATGGTATAGCATTGGCAGCCCTGATCGTGCTGCAGTATTGGCAGGTATGAAGTGTTGTAACAGGTAGCTATGAAGTAATAGAACGAACTCATGCACCTTGAAGTGGGGGAAACCAAGTCATGAAGTGATGTAATATAAGCTTAATGAAATGGTGTAAAAACGTAAATAGCTATGAAGTAGTCTAATGAAGTGGTGCAACGTTATACTTACATAGGCTGCTATGGCATGATGTAGCTGCTGTAGCACAAGCATCCATGAAGTGATTTAACATATAGGCAGTCATGTGAAATAACCTGGACAGCCATGAGGCGTAGCGTGACATGGTTTTAATAGTAAAGAGTCTTTTCCTCATCAAAATGCAGTGTTTAACGATTACTTCAAGGCCCCTATGATATCTCTACCTCATGGTTCACCCTGTATTATGAGTTGGTGTAGTCTGGCGTAGCGGTATTTTTGTTTAATTTAGTCCTTAACAATTACTGAGCTTTTTAACCTCCCTGCTGTGGCAGTTATCGATCGGAATGCGCTTTGAACGATCACTGAAAGCTCTACATATATACATCAATTTCTGGGATTATTGCTTCAAATCCAGCTATGGATAAAACCAAATTGTTTTGGCAGAAAAGTAGATTCAATGCTATATGTATAGGTAGATTTTTTCTGTGAAGTTCAAATATTCATAAAATTATGATTAATTTTAAATTATTCTTACTATTCTTCGGTGCCCGGAGGTATGTTTATCGCTATGATGGTGAATTGGATTTCCCTGCTTTGAAGCACATTCCTTACGGTTAGTAGAAGAAACTACTTACCAGTTGAGGTCTCTATGGTTATTAGAACTCATTTTATAACGCTTACTAACTCGGCCTTAAGGCCCAAACGTAAAAGATCCGATTTCGGGGGGCAGTAGAGGTATGGTGTAGGAGGTATCTGGTCATTTGTGCCTTTAGACAGCAATATTAAAGCTTCTCAAACTTTTTGCAGAATCGGTTCATGACTTTTCGATTTATGTTTCCATCAAACATAATGACAAACAGTAGTCAAAAACACAAACAGACCAACCAATCTCCACCAAAATTTAATCATTTATGTCTTTTGACGTCTCTCACCTATCTTTTAAGTATTATAAATATCCGTTCCACACTTTTCCAGTTATGTCTGCTAACAAACCTAGCATCAAACAGAAAAACAAGCAAACTGGCAATGCAGATCTTCACACAATTTGGTCATTTGCTTTTTGGAATATGCCTAATAGCTCAAGTAAACTTAATTGAAATTTGTTCATAACTATTTGAGTTACAGTACTATAAATAAAGGCAGACAAACAAACACACTAATGATTGAACGTATCTTCGCCAAAAGTTAATCATCTGTTACTCTTCTTATCCCCAACAATCCCTGCAAAATTCGTAAAGATCCGTGAGTTTCAATTATCTTGGTGACAGACAAAAAGATAAACAGAATAACAGCCAAACACGAGAAAAACATAACCTCTTGAGGTACTTAATGGGTTCTCCTACTCATACCAGTATGTGTTATATTGCTACACGGATTATTTGCCCTACTGTATTTTTACGGGAAAGTGAGTCTATGTAGCCACCAGGACCATAGTCTGTTACAGAAAATGTTAACCCGAGCATTTCATGCAATACATTTTTAAATTAAAAAACTTTATCGTTCAATTGTATGTTCAACTAACAAGTGCACTTTCAGGTCGCATATCGTTAATGATATCTTATCTATGCTACCGACCTTCACAAGGCATATACATACAAAGAGCGAGCTGAAGGTCCGCTGATACGTTGACCTTATAGTGTGCACGGCTCCGGCTGTGCGGATGTTTGTTGGACCTAGTGGATACGCACAAGCTAACTTATTCCGTAGAATTACCTATAATAGTAAACCACAGCAAAGTGGCCATCATGGACACTATGGCGAGGAGCGCACCAACGGTGCAGGTGATCTGGAGCTTAACGATGGATGGAGACGCCACAGACTTGCCGCACGTGTGCGACAGAAAGGCCTGATTGAAAAAAAAACGTAGCGATAGAAAGGTCTGGCTGTAAAATCGATAAACACTGCATTCTTACCGTATCTCAGCTCTTGTAGAGAAATTCCTTATTCGTATATAAAACATATATCTCACGTGAACATATTTGGGGCCTTATAGGGTCCTGCTACAAGAGTAAACAACAGGTAGGATATCTACAACCTCTTCCCTCTTTCTATTCTTGTGCCCAGGTCATGGGTCATTCCACTACCTACCACTGCTGGTGTGTCGTAACTTAACTCTGCGCTATCTCCAAATACCTACCAAAACCGCGTTTTTCACGGGATTCCTCTCTCACTTACGGCATTGTAAAGAATGCTTCATTTCATTTTCGGGTTCGCAACATGGCTACTAAAATTCGGCCTTCATTTTTTTATCTGTTTGAAACAGCAGAGAGTATTCAATAGTTTTGCATTGTTGGGCATTGTTTGTATAGTTTAGCATCCCAACCCAGGTAAGTGGAAAATCAAAAAGTCGGAATATTTTTCACCGAAAGCTTTAGGCAATAGTAAAAGAGTCGGTTGTGTAAACGGGACTTTACCGTTAACTTTCAAACTACATGCAGTACCGGTACGGGAAGTGGTCAGGCCTACTTGTCGGGCAGTCAGAAAGTAGTGGTAAAAAGAACTGCATTAAATCTTCATTATCGGAAAATATAGCTTGGAAAATATAGGCTTAGTAATGCGTTTAATGACTATAGGTTAATTAGTAAGTTCAAGTTATCGGCAAATATTAGAGCTGATCTGTGGTTCAGTAACCTGTAAGACTGTTTATAACGACTGATTGGAAAATTAGGCATGTAGATACACACGTTAAAACAACTACATATGTTTAACGGATCTATTGCACTTCAACCGTGTTGATTTTGTTGTACATGCAGCACAGACTAAGTAATACAAAGTTGCCAATTTAAATTCTGAAATAACTCCTTAAATGCATTTATTTACTGAATACCAGGAAGAAATACTGATAAGCTCTATTTTTAGATAATTCTCAGTGTTACATAGACAGACGGTATTGAGGAAAAATAGTACATGACTTTCTTCAAGAAAAAAATAGTTTTTATGGCAACAGCAATCGTTAGAAAAGGTGCATGGTAGTTCGTAGATGTCCTAATAAAAAAGTTATATTTATAAAAATTGTAGTATAGCTATTAATATTGTTAATATTAGTTATAATAGTGATACGGTAGTTTTCTTAACTGCAGTGCTGACGTACCCCGTACGCCATGTACAGATCTCCAAGGAAGAAGGCCGCGCCTGCCCCCAACGTATGCCATAACGGCACATTGATGCTCTGAAATGGAGATATATACTGTGCATAGTCGAGTATACAAATTTATATAATATATATTTTTGCCAGCTCAATTCTGTGACATCGAGTGGTAAATTGTCCTGAAGTTTCAAGCAGTGGTCTTCCTATGGAAACAGAATTTGGTTTGATACTCGAACTTTGTGTTATTTCGTTATTTGAATTTGTTTCCCATTTGTATTCGTAGGAGAAATTTTGAATAAGGAGCAGAGCGTGGCAATGATAGCATTAAGGATAATGTTTACCACAAATTATGTTAACATACTTATATCTCATTTTTGGTTTTTGGAAGTTCCCGTTTTTTCTGTCCATTGCTAAATTTCTTTGCTTAAAAAATTGTAAATCAGTATGTTGTCTACAGTTCGATATAAAAGCTTTCTCCGTGCACCTTCCTAAGCATTCCAAGACAATCACCTGTCAATTTCTTTAACACTATTTGGGAACAAAGTTTTACACTTGCACAGATCAGCAGCTTTACAAAAATCTTGGCGACATTTGGACCTCAGTCACTGGATCTTTACTTCGTTACCTGAAAGCTGCCGACGAACGCCAGACCACCGGCGGCGATGTAGCCCAGTATGGCGGCTCTTCGAGAGTGGCGCATGATGCTGTTGTCGGTTGAGTTGCCATATTCTCTGGAAGCCTCGTACATTACATGGCGATGGCGCACGTACACCATAATTGTTACTGAAAAAATCAAATTCGTACAATTTCACAGATAGGGCTTGTCAATTATGCATCACGTTATTGACGTTAAGTGCACACAGAGAAATCTCTATAACGGTGAGTTCATATAATATTCTTACGAGTACATTCAAAAAGTAAATTTAAATAGGAGTTTTGCCAGATTTACCTTTTACAAGAAAAAAATAATTTTGAGTTTCAGAGATTGTTTCGGGTGCATGATAGTGCTGTACCGCCAACGCATGTCTCAGAAATTGATATTTGGAAAAAAGTCCGGTAGCGTGGATAACCTCACACGCACATATATGTATGTCCTACAGCCATTCCCTGTAGTGCTCAAGCCCGTATTATCGATAAGCTATTACCTAGGAAAAAGCCTTTAAAGTATTATTCCCACCGTGGTCTAAGGGAGGTACAGTTTCCTTTGATAGTTGTCTGAATGTTATGTTGAACCATTGCAAAGACTTCTGGGGTCCTACCAAAAATAATAATAATGAGCCTTAGTTTGCAGGATGCGACCCGGTACTGGAGCGTAGAGCTAAACATCGCTCAACCAATCCATAATTTGGGTTGTGAAATCCCCTCGATAATAATATGCCAGTCGTTAAGTCGGTCGGCACGGCATGTGCCACTGGTAAAATTTCGGATCTCGTCAAAAATGGTGTGGAATTTAAAACTCAGAAAACTGTGCGTATTTGTGCCATTTAAACTGACACCTGCAGGAACGCATTCCGATGAGGAGCTGGAGGAACTAGTATTCTATTCATTCATTTTTTTTTTTTGCTATCGTGTGATCCAATCTTTAGACACTTTACTCCAGGTAAAATCCAGATAATTTCCACGAACGTGGAAAAATATTTACCTAGGACGGCCTCTAAGTTGAGCATGAGAGTGAAGAAGCAGCTAACTGGGGGATAGGCTCCCGTGGCACTGATGGATGGGAACACAGGGGGCACCAGCCCCAGGGCTGTTGACCACACGTAACTGAAATTATAGATTACTTAAAACAAGTGGAAAAACGAAGGAATGCAAGAAACAAAAAAAAAAAAAAAAGAAAAAAATCAGAGGGAAGGACGGACAGGTGATCAGATTCCTCATTTCTGCCTTGAGCGATGGCAAAACAGCTCACACCAAGAAGCAAAGAGGGTAACGGGAGGACACAGTGGGACTAATATAAAACTTAGACGTGACCGCATGTAGCCAATTTACGTCACATCGACGAGTTGAGTATTTGTGAGTCGGACACCTCACGCATTCTTGGGTTGGGCTTTTAATTTAGACCAATATGTAAGCAGTGTTATATTTTTGAAGCGAGAGAAAATATAGGAATAGTTACTGCTCAAACTTTTAGTACTTGAGGACAACCATTTTACCTTGCTTTGTGTATGGGTGCAGATTAAGTAACTGGCCAGTCGTGAGGGGGATATTGCATGAATCAAATCGAAAATACTGTTATATGTTTCACTTTGTTCTGTGAAGAGCACTGTGAACTGAATATGAAGTGTAAATAAGGCTTCACTTCAAAGAAAAAGCTAAGTCAAGGCCCAGATTTTGCCGCTGGTGTCGTGAAAGTTTCCACCAGCCTCCACTGCAATTTTCTATTGATACTTGTTTCTTGATTAATTAGTATATGTTGTCTTCATTTATTACTTTATGCCTAAGGCATAAAATGCGCAACTTACAACGATTTTCCTGACGAAATGGATTACAGACCCACAGGCTGCTCAGCCGTACCGTTCGTCGATGATGACGTCACTTTTTGGCGCTAGTTTCTCGCGAGTCCTCCCGTTACGCTCCTTATTTCTTGGCTCATACTGCTAGGACAGTGAGAGCTTTATCTTCAGCGAGTTCTATAGGAACGAGTAAGTGGCAACGCTAGAGCGCTCGCAATGGGCATAAATGTTGCAAGCAATGGCTTCCTGACAAAATTCGTCGAAAAAAGTGGACCTCATTTTGGTATGTTAGTAAAATTCAGTAATGAGAACGAATGAGTGAGATATTCTACGGGATAAGAAGTTTATACCCAGGTGTGACAGACTAACCGATATGCAGTATAAAGCGGTGGAAACTTCGATTATAAATTCAACACTCACCAGATTATCATCGTCCCCGGCATCACCAAAAAAGCGACGAAGGGCAGCCAAGATAAATCTTTCATTTTCTTCTTTCTTGTGCCTTTTCACTCAGTATGGGAAAGTGACGCCATCAAACGCTTACTTGGCTATACTGTATCTTAAAACATGATTCCTATTATTTAAAGTTCTGAATAACGCGTTAGACAGCAACGACAAAAACCTTTATCAGTAAAGCGAGTATGAACAATTTACACTTCGACAGACGCACATTCACTGACAAAATACACAATTGTACTATAGCTTAGATTAGATTAAATAGGCGGCAGTAGACGAACCAATAGGCCCATTCCCAAAGAGATATCGGAACCTACGCCCCATCCCTCTATGAGCTATTACCACTGTGTTAGTAGGATATATAGGACTGGAGAAAAGAAGAAGAAGAAAAGAGAGAGAAAAAAGGGGAAGAATCCCAGCCACAGAGATGCTCATGGATGCACGCAAGCACGATCAAGAGCCGCTTATATGCGGAGTTTAAAGATGCCAGGTAGTGTAGTCGGAGCGGGAGAGAGAAGAAGATGGCCTAGGAAGTTTTGGCCGCTAAGAGCTTGCAACTCCTGGAGGAGGAGTTTTTAGCGGTGGAGGATGTCTCTCCCTATGTATGTCAAGCCGATTTTTAAACGCGTTGACTGACTCCGCACTAACAACGTCGGAGGGGAGTCTATTCTAAGTGCTTACTATGAAATACGGAAAGAACTGCTGACTTGAGGTCATTCATTGAGCTTTATGCTTGAGTTTTCACCGTTATTTCGCAAGCGATCATTGAGGTCTCTTTCAAAGAGTCCCGTTGTAGGTAAGTCGCAGAAGCCATTCAAATACTTGAATGTTTCTATTAGTTGCCCCCTGAATCGCCTTTGCTAGAGAGAGATCAGACCCAGTTCTTTTAGGCGACATTCATACGACTTATTTCGCAACTGAGGTATCAATTTCGTTGCTCTGCGTTGGACTCTTTCCATGTTATCGATATCTTTACACAGATGAGGCGCTCAGAATTGGACAGCAAATTCTAAGTGTGGCCGCACTAATGCCTTGTACAAGGGAACGATGATGTCCTTGGACTTGTATTCAAAATTTCTGGTGATGAAAATCCCAGTACTCTGCTTGCCAATTTCACTTTCGTCAACTTGCTGACTGTGTTGTAGTTTGTTTGTAATAGTGATTCCCAAGACACGTTGTTGGGTGACAGCAGCCAATACCGTCCCATTCATTTTCAATGGGGTTGAAGGGTTCACAAGCCCTATGTGCATTACTGAGCATTTGTCGACATTAAAGCTCATCTGCCAAGTTGTGCTCCATTCCACGAGGTGGGCAAGGTCTTGTTGGAGTTCTGCTCTTTTTGTGGCAGGATGACATAGTTTAGTATCATCCGCAAATTTACTGATTTTACTACGGATGTTAAGATCCAGATCGTTAATGTAAACTGAAAACAGAAGTGCGCCAATTTCTACACTAAATATATGGAATTATGAACAATTAAATAACTTTTCTATTTACAGAGCGAATTAATGCAAAGTGTTACTTATATCACTCGCTGTGAAATTGTACTCCATAATTAAATGTCACTAACACTAGGGTCTCAAGAACCACCAATTCTCGATGGTCACTACTGGGCTTTCGGCAGCACACTAACAGACGCAACAAGCAAGTCGCTTCTATTCTTGTTGTCGTCTCATAGAGTGAACACACTTCGTTGTAGCTGCCTTATCTCTGTTGATAGTGGCCCTTGCCCCATCGATATCAACTCAAGCAGGATATAGATAGTCGCCGATAATGATCAGTGAACAATGAACAGGTGGCCAGTAATTATATATTTTTTGCAACAATACTGTAATACTTTTTTATTATACGCTGATCAATTGTATGTATATATGGACGAATTTAAGTGTTTAAAGAAAGGCTCGCAGGCTGCTGACTAAGCCTTGTAGACCTTCCGCGACTCAACGTAACACTGAAGTTAGTTTCAGTGTAGCACAATGGCGTCACAGACTGCGTCTACAGTGCATGTAAGTGAAGTGAGTTAATACGAAAATCTTAAAATTACTTTAGCTTGTCAAAACATTTAACCTTATGCGATTACATAACCCAATTGGACCGATTGTCAGTCTTTAATCCCACGCCTATGACCTATGAGTCTGAGGCCGTCTCGAGAGCAATCGGTTAGGGATGAACACATGAAACTTGATCCACAGTAGCAAAAACCAAAGCTCATAACTAAAGTCCTAGACCAGTTAGGGCTATGATGAGATACGCTTGTCTCGATGGTATTGTCCCAGTCGGCGCACTTGTAATGGAGCTCCTCTATCAAGAAAATAAAATCTGCTCGGCAATTTCTAGTTCTGTAGCAACTCAAAGCAGTCCTAGCACGCTGTGCTTAAAACACATCTCTTTACTCTATTAGTTCTTGTTACCATTGGCGCTGTAGCAAAAAATAAACCGCTCATTTTTTTATTTTCATCCTCCTTTCCCCACTCGAATAAAAAAATTAAATTAATTACGTAGGACTTGCGCTAGTTAAAGCGTCACTTGCGGCTCATCTGCACAATCTACAATCCTACCAATACTGGGTTTCGAAATATTAAATGAGTCAAATTTTGGGCTGGCATCTAACACATCACGCCGAGGTCTAATAGGTGTCTATAACGATATTAAAATATTAGATAAATAAACCCATTATATGTTTTAAAACATGTAATGAGGTAAATCCTCATTGCATGTGTTGTGTTCATAAAAAAATTGATATAATTATATCAAGTGAAACAATAATTTCTTTGTACATGTACGAGTACAGAAACAAGCGTTCCTACGCCAAATGTTGCTTGTAAATCACTTTCGCAGCTAATGAAAGACATAAATAACAATTTATACATGTATTTTGGGGCGTAGAATCAGAATCTGTAAATGAAAACAGGAAATTCATTGATACATGGAAAAATATATGCATTTTCATGTTTTGGAGATATAAAAGTGTTCGTACAGTACCAATTTTGTATTATAAAGCGGTAAGTTTTGGTCAAACTTCAGAGTTGAATATTTAAGCTTGCTCTAAACTGTTCTCAGTAACTCTGATGAACCATCCAATGAATACCCGGACATTCTGTAAACACTACTCTCAAAGAGCGGTTCTAAGTATGACTGAGAGTAAGGAAATAACTAATACACAAAAGGAATTGGTTCCAGAAAAATTTCCAGTCACCTTAATATCCCAGCTACTACTATTAGCTCTCTCATAATAAGATTTAAAAGACGTCCTACTTTTGAGAACCATTGCAGGCCAAGTGCTCCACGGAAGATCTCTCCAAGAGTGTGAAGAAAGTTAGGACGCCAGGTAAAAAGAATCCAATGGCCATCCGAAAAGATTTTCAGCATGATTTGCGCTTATAAGGAATTTACGTATAACTAAACGAACACTAAGTAATGAACTACACAGAGTCGGTCTGATCCGTACTCGGACCATGGAAGACACCGCCCCTTTTGAAACGGTACAGAGACGCTTATATTCGCTATAGAGCATAAAGATAGGCCAAATATATCATGGGAAAGCGCTTTATGGACAGATGATACCAAAAACACCGTATCGACTGTTAAATTTAGTGGTAATTATCACCCGCGATTGAAGTGAGAAAGGCGATAATGTTGTCATTGAAGATTTACGTATATTTATCTGGTCATTTTTGATGGCCAGCTAACTTTAGTTTTTTGGTCTTTTTCCCATCTAGATCAACCCACTTGACTCCCTGCAAAAAATTATGAACATTACTCAGCTCCCTATTCCTCTTTTTGGGTGGACAGACAGGTGTACAAATAATACTTGCATTTACTTAAATCTTTAACGAAAACATTATCACCTCTCTCAGCTTTGCTCGCGGGGGGTGATAATTACGTCCCTTAACTTCGTTTCTTGACATTGCGAAAATCCTGTCCTCTCAGAGAAATCATTAGTCGTTTGGTGCTTCATCTTAGAACAGTTATCAGCTGCAAATTTTTACAAAACTCTATCCTCTACTAACTTCAGTTTGCCGGTATGGATAACGGAAGATGCCATCGATTGGCACAACGTGGCCGAGATATGTTAAGTCCTTTGGGCTGACTAATTCTGAATTTCAGAGAAATGTGTTGGCTTCGCCACTTTGGATCATATTGCTGGTGTTGGAAACGACCCAGTTGCGTTTCACACCACTGAAAATTATTTTCACAGGATTGAGTGTTCGGAGGTCTCAGAATTAATCAGCTTAGCGTTAATGCTCAAAACTTGACTCAGCAGAACAAAACCAAAGCTCCTGTCTGAGGTTAAGGACAAGTCAAGCCAATCAGCTATAGCTAAGATTGCTGGCGCGGTGCCAATCGATGGCATGTTATGTAAAAAAATGGAAATCGTGCGGAGTTGGAGAGCTTTTGAAGCGGAAGCAGATCTCGGTGGCCTGCATCCAGGACACCAAATTCTCTGACCGATTGATACCTGCGACCTAGTCTTGGACGGTGTTCTAGAAGTCCAGGAGTCCAAATTGCCTCACTGGACAATTACCTGCACATTTATAATATCTATCCCTCAGTGATTTCTTCCTGCCCTGCCGGCTACGCACCCGACTTTTGGTCCTTCTTTGATTTGCTGGAGGCCTCCGATGTTCTGGAACACTTTGGGTCAACGCCCAACACCCTTCATGGCCTCCAAATTCAAATGCTGATGCAGATGACCAGTGCACCCTAGGGGAGTCCAGCCCCACGAGGCAATTTGGTCGAGCGAACTGCTCATCCTAAATGGCTACAATCACACCTGGCTTTCGTTTTACAGTCTTCCTTTCTAGTCCGACTTGACTCTTTCTAGCCCTCATCGGGCGCTAGATTCTGAACGGCAGACCTCTATCTTCTTCAGCTCTGCCCGCCTCCTATCATTATTTACCTTACTAGCCTCTCCCAGTTGCCCCTGGGTCCTCGCTTTTTACTAACTTCTGTAGGGCCAAATCTGAACAACTGTCAGTCTGCTGTGCCCCTAAAAGTACTTAGTTAGGTTTGTTTATCTTTCATTTTAACTGTTGCTTAGGCTCTATAGGTGGGTAGGTGAGAAATTTATAACGCTTTGTTTTCTAGGTTTGATTTTTCACAATTTATATTTGATGACTTCTCTTGATATTTCAGCACTGAAGATGGATTTAATTTAAACCGAAACGTTTGCCTTTTATCATAAACATGCTTTATATATAGCTTGGTTCTACTTTTTATATTAAGTTTCAATCACGGTCGGTTTGTATCGTTAACACCACGATTCCCAAGGCTGTTGCACTCATATATTGATAGAGTTGTGTAATTTTTATTTGCATTGTGAATGATAAACTAAACTAATACTGTAGTTTACCATCCTGTACCTTCTTTAAATTTAGAGTCTCTCTAATAAGAAGGAAATAGTTGATTTTATTTGGTCCAGAGAAAAACGAAAAATTGTTGACAGATATACTTTGAAACTCTATTTTTTAATTATAAAATTAAACTACAAACCATTATTAGCTATTTACTGTGCTTATAGAGGATTAAGACAATCTTGAGATAATATAGATATAGCTAAGTATGTTACTCATATGCCGGAGATACTCTGTACATTCGCCTGCTCAACCAAATTACCGAGAGGATGTGCAGCTCTCACGTGGTCCCGATACATAGTAAAACTCGTAGTATAGATACTGTACCAGGAACGATGTGATAGCTGCAAGTCCGCTGATCGGGTTGAACTTGCAAGTGTAAAGTGTAGCCCCGGAAATTAGTCACCTACTAATAAATATGCATCTAAAAACTCATTCACAAACTACAAGCTAGATGACATCTAATACAATAGAAAAAACTAACACAGTATTTAACCGACTAACTTACTTTCGCGACTTTACTTAACCCAACTACGGGGAAAAAACTTCGGTTTTTCGTAGGAATGGCAATGTTTAAAATGTGTTTCCCCCTATGCGGACCAGCGTGCTTCGTAAAGGACGTGAAAATAATTATATTGCGAGGAAAAACCGCCGTTTTATTTGGTATACATATTGAGTTAATGAGTCGGCCTCAAGCATTTTTGCAGGCTACGGATTTCTATCCCATGTTGATAATTAAATTAGATAACATCATCTGACGCAATCTTTGTGAATTCCCAGAACTAGACATTTTTATCGCTAGAGAAAACTATTTACCTCGTACTATTTGAAACATTATCAGTTATTTCCACGAGCACCCAACAGTTGAATCTGACAATATGCTGGGTACTTCAAATTAGTATCTAATTTCCTTAGAGATTTAGGGTATTTTTCGTCATTCATTAGGAAAAAAATTAATCTTTGTATCAACGACATGGATGACCCAGTGTGATACCACCACCGTACCTGTCATACAATACTAATCACCGAAAGCGTGATAGAAAGATAATACTCTTAGTACTGACCTACTGTGTGTATATCACGTCATTAAGAGTTTATCTCTCCGTAATTCAACCGGCTAATATATGTCTGGACTTCATTAAACGAAAACTGGGCCATGTACTACAAGATTTAGGCGACACTGAAATTGCTGGAGTATATAGTTAACTAAAGTTTCTTGCTATGCACTTCTTTCAGTTCATCACGAGCGGCGGAGTCGTTGAGCATTCGAAAAGTCGAAGATGATCTCCTTGAGCGAAATTTTCATAAACTCTGGAAAAATAAAATTGTTTATTTAATATCACATAAATAGAAAAAGCGAAAAGAATACACGCTACAAGTTCTTACAACGATGTCAAGACATACATGGAGAACGGAATGCTATTGTATAATATTTTTTGATAGAAGTTTTAGGTAGACCGGTGGGTGAACTGACATATTTAAAGATAAAGGTAAAGTCAACTTGATTGCACAGTCTAAAGCCGTGTTCACACGTCATTCACATCAACGCGTTCACTCAAACTGGTGGACGTGGCACGTTGATTTGATAGAAGCAGCTGCAACAAACGCGTGACACAGAAGAATGAAGTATGCCAGTTTTTTGTACGCGCTGCATCATCTAAGTTCAGTAAACAAACCTTATAAGTACTGAATTTATCCTCTGTACGTTCACAGATCATGAACAAATCGATACGTACGCTTTTCCGATGTCACTTAATGATCAGAATCACTGTAATCCCGTTAAGTGCTAAGAAACTAGAAAACCTGAAAACTGTTGTAGGAACACGGGCGTCATCTTTGTTCGAATAGCCCAGCTGATCGATCAGTGTTGATTTCACTTCTATCGGTTTATCAGATTATAAATATTCTAGAAATAGGCTGCTCCCATTGAAATCAGGCTATAAGATTATGGGATACAAATACTACGTCAAAGAGAAGCAAAATATAAACAAAAATGTAAAGAAACGACGTTCCAAGTAAACGCACGGCGTCATTCATTTGAATAAAGGACACTTCGGCGTGTGGACAGCGACAGAAAAAGTTGACGCACAGCTCATCTTCGTTTTCGTGATTGAACGCGTTTATGTGAATGATGTGTGAACTCGACCTTAGTAAGAGACCCACATGCACTTGTTCGTGCTACAGATAGAAGCTCGCAGGTCCCAACGGAGGGCACAGATCACAGATATAGTCGATTACAGATCAGGAGAGTTATGACGTCAGCGACGGAAAGCTCCTACGACAACGGTACCTCCCCGTCCCCGAGACCTCTGAATCCCGGTAATGTTGCCTCATCGATCCAAAGACTGCAAGAATTCGCCTGTCTATCAGAGAGGCTTGATCTTCCTTACGTGAGGCGGAAGGCCTGACAGTCTGCTACTGCGAGTTAACACTTTGCCTGCCTAAGTTCTTGTAGCAGTTGCATTATATTGTACATTAAATTTTTGTTTATGGAAGGCACATCTTACTAAGACGGTGAAGATTTTCATAGATGAATTACCTTACTCTTGAAGAAATTAGTAGTCCAGCAAAGCATCAAGAAAAAAAAACGAAATGAAGTAAATAAATGCTGCAGTACAGAGTGCAAAATTTGAAATTGGGTTCTAAAGAAGGCGTCCAATTTCCAGAGCAAAAAGAAAAAAAGTATTAATAATAAGAAATGATCCTATTTTCACAGTAATGAAAATTGTTTATACTTTCTGGTGACTCTGAGATAGGCGAGAGCATTTCACATATTCCAAATATATATCACATCTTTCGAAAAAAATCCAATAATCTTTGATCTTTTACTGGAGATGCCACGAGAAATTTCAAAGAAAGAAATAAAGCGTTTCATTTGATAATTACCTATTAAATAAGGTATTGCGATATACGATCACTTGCACAAAGATTAACAGCGTACTAGATCTACAACACAGATGTTTCATTTCTATTAAAGGAACTATTATATTTTAATAAGGCACATCTGAATTTTAAAAACTATATAAAGTAGTTCTTTTTGCTAAATATAACCATGCACTATGGTTATTTCTGGCCCAGAACGCCTAAACGTCAGTAATTAAGTAATTCAATTGATTCTTTTAACTTTAGAAGTTCTTACAATGTAATGAAAGTGTACGCAGAAAGGCGTAGCTTACCTCCAATAAATGAAGCGAGGTACGCACTAAGGAACATGGCGACAACCCATTCGCTCACAGCAGACGCTATCTGTAGGTTGTTGTACAGGGTGTTGACTTGGACGTCATCCGGACCTGGAACGGAGAGGAGAGGAGAAGCACGGAGAGGAGAGGGCTGGAAAGGGCATAAGCTATTCCATTCGCGTGCTCCCTTCACAATTGCACTCTCAAGAAGACCGTCAATTCGAAAAGTTTTTGGCAGTGTCTAAACTAGAGTTCTCACGGCAATCCACAGTCCGCACCGTATACCATAGCCCAGACAACTAGAGCATGCCATTGAGCCCTATACCCTTAGACACTACCTTGACAGAGCCCCGAACAGACATTGAGAATACACACGCTACTGTTGCCCAGACAACCTCTCTTTCGCTCCACCATACCGGCTGTAAAAATGTTAATCTTTGACGTTGGCTATAGTAGGGGGCAGAGTCCCCATTTGGGCACTTTTCTTACCTCCACCCTAACTTCGACTAAGTCCGGGTTCCCGAGCCTCACTCACTTTCGGTTTCCGCCTCTAAACCCCCCCCCCGCAACACCGGAAGACCATTAGCGGGAACAAGATATTTACAAACAAAGCAGCAAGCTGTATGTATATTATTTCATGTTGAGATTCTGTTTGTGGTTCCTTCTATCCATTCTTTCTTTCTTTCGTCTGTACGCTACACATTCAGTATTAGACAGGTGAAAAACAGCGTGTCCATAATATACTGGCTGGGGACCGATAGGATTCGGGCTTAAGGTTCTTATCCCTTACTGTCATAGGTACGGTGTAATTTAATCTACATTTACTATTTGCACTCGATTCTCGAATATCCCCCATAGAGTTAGTTAGTTATAGTCAGAATGTTTGAGTCTCCGTTCCGAGCGGAACGATATCACAGAGGAAGAGCAAGGGACATATAGTATGATGTTGTTCAGTTACCTCCAAGAGGGCGGAGTTTGAACATCACCCTTTCTGACCGCATTGAGGAAAAAGTGATGACGTTTGATCCTGGAGGCACGTATTGCAGGCCCTGATCCCCGTTACCACCTAAGTGGGGCCGCGCCACAATCGGACCATACTCCAGAAGGGACCAAAATAGTGAGGGTTTGACCCACACGACAGGACGCGCCCTTGGATACGCCGGCGCCCCCTCCTACGCTTTCCAGCAATACCACCAAGCTGGGCACAAGCCACTGCTCCGACCCAACGTTGCCGGATGCGCGGAACAGCAAAGCATGCCCCACCCAAAGACCGCCGGTGACAGAGAAAGAAAGTGAGCGCGGACACGCCTCACTGCGCGGACCCGGTACCACACTGCATCACTCCTTGCTGCATTTGGGGGAATCGCGGTCAATGCAGCAAGTTAGGTACCGTTGCAGATCAAAATCCCAAGGAAAGTGGCCATGTATTAAGCAAAAAGTAACGTTTGCTCTAGCCCTTGGGAGGTGAGGCTTGTATATAAATTACAAGCCCATCGAGTTCCCAAGGCGGGGCATATAGTAAGTCGATAGAAACGGGGAACCCATACTCGAAGGTGTTCCTTCACAGGATCAACGCACATAGGGACAGCAAATCGGGAATGAAGAGGAAGAAGAGAATCCCCATACAGGAGGAAGAACACGATACATATACATATACAGAATAATATAAGTACCCTGTAGTTTGTATAGTGGTGTTTTGATAATACCTCGGCCGTAAGAATCAGGCCAATGAATTTCCGTTAATACCAGTTCATTATTCATGCCCGTGATTTTGATTCTGTTATGGAAGAAATATGGCACCTCCCAGTTAACAATATGAAGTTGATTCCGTGGACTCCACAAGAGTCCAACGTGCTAACGTTGTTAGCACGTTGTGAGGTGAGACAACGTTATGACAACCTCCATAGCTACATGCCATTGTCAATTTAGCTCCAGAAAACGTTGTTAGTACGTCGTATCACAACGTGCTGGGCACGTCCTTAGCACGTCGAATCATAACGTGCTAGGGACATGTCCAGCACGTTTTATCACAATGTGCTTAGGACGTGCCCAGAACATTGTTAGCACGTTGTGATACGACGTGCTAACAACATTATCTGAAGTCCACAGATTAACGGGCATATAGCACGTTGAGCCACAGCTCACAACGTTGATTCTACGTCGCACGCGTGTTTACTGGACTGTTGACTTGACCATACCAGACATATATATATATATACACCTATATTATGTATACTTCTATGTGCATAATACATATATATATATATATATATATATATATATATATATATATATATATATATATATATATATATATATATATATATATATATATATATATATATATATATATATATAT
>LQNS02015105.1:9451352-9493110 GCA_001587735.2 Parhyale hawaiensis
GGAACTGCGGCCAGATGCTACATCCCCTGCGGAGAAGGCACTCGGGACCCTTGGGTGCGTGATGCCCAAACATATTGTGGCAGGGAAAGGGCCCGCCACAATATGCCCCTGAGGGCGAACTGCTGTTAGTAAGAAGAATGTATGAAGATAGCAAAATTCTTTGGTGCCTCCTCAGCTCTGGTAGTTGCTATAGAAATATGTGTCAAATGAGTGACAAGTGACTGTAAAGATGGATAAAGGACCCGATTAAACATTAGCATCGTCTTCATGATAACTTTTGGAAAATTCGTTGCAAATCTTCATCCTTGACAACATTGAGCTCAAATGTATGCTTTGCATACGATTTTCAGCCTCTTTCACTAAGTTGTTATCAAAGTTTAATATTTCAGGAAACAGATAGATAGATTTAATTTTGCAATATCCAAATACAAGAAAATGCAGAAGTAAGTATTAAATGCAGTACTGCTGCTGAGCAGCTAAACTCAATTACGCTTAAAGTAAAGATTTATTTCAGATAAGATGAGTACTAACATGCATGAAGAAAAATATGAACAGTAAGCGGTTACAGTTTAACCTGAGAGCGGAGTGTAAGATCCGCATCAAGTATTAAACAGCACATTCCGAAAAATAACACACCTTGTTGAAGCACAATACTCTCTTAGAAATATAAAGGTTCGATAGAGAATAATTGAAGGTTCTAACATGGTATAGTTTTGGAACAATGAACTTTCTTTTTTAAATAATAAGAAAATGTAAAAAATACCGGCAAATATACTGACTGGTGGTAAACAGAGCAAGAAGATGATCTGATTCATGAAGAAATGCATACATAAAGGCAATGAAAAAAATAATAACAAAGTACGCTTAGTACACCTATAGTAGTTTCTAGTCATAACGTTTACAAATTCCTACTTTTTCCTTTATGTAGGATTTTGTTATTTTTTTCTTTTCAAACGTGTCTATTGTTAGCTTCCTACCTGTCGTTGCGTTTCTCCCTATCTTTTCCCATTTATTCTATGCGGAGCAGTGAAGTGTTCCAAATCGATCCTGGTATAAACATTTAATTCAAAAAATATATGTACTGGTTTGACTGTACTGGAGAATTACCTATAATTGTGTACCACAGCATGGTACCCATCATGGTCGCTATGGCAAGAAGAGCCCCGAAGGTACAGGTGATCTGGAGCTTAACGATGCACGGAGAAGCCACAGGTTTGCCGCACATGAACGACAGAAACGCCTGATTGAAAAAAATACAGTGACTCAGCTGTAACTCAGCTTGTTCAAGGAAACAATTTATTTTATAGAGAAGACAGCAGACGTGCAGGGCTCCGCACCTGTGGCTAATTGCCGTTCAGCCACATTGAGTAGCGGCCCATGCTATCTTAGAGCGAGGCCGTTACAGGCCATCCCTGCTGACTTATTAATACAGTATTACCAAACAGAGGCCAAACAATGAGCCGCAATGCAGTGCAGCGTGATCTGTTACTTTCAACTGCTCCTGTTTATATATGGAATGGGACATGCTGATGAGCTCTATCGCTAAGCACACCGTGATGCTGAGACTGAGAGGATACACAAACCGATAAAGTTACGAGTACAATATAAGATTAGTTTCAGAACGTATTCTAATATTAGCAATAACAGATATTATGATAATTATGATGAATATTATTATTGATAATTATGTTTAGTATTATAATTATTGTCATTATTATTAATAGTCATAATAGGTTTCAAGTCCCAGTAGAAATTCTACATATAAATTTTCGTGCAATACTGACATACCCCGTAAGCCATGTACAAATCTCCGAGGAAAAATGCGGCCGCCGCGCCCAGGCTGTGCCACAACGGAACGTTGATGCTCTGAAACAGACTCTGTATTACTTTGGAGAGACAGTAATGCCCTTGTTTCCACAGTGTTCAATTTATTTTTAATAATTATATAACAGTTTAATCTTGACAATAGTTCTCAAATATTTATTGACATTTCTCTAAAGTTCTACTATACTTAATAAAAAAGAAAAGATGAAAAATTTGGCTTTTGACGGGGAACGTAGATCTATTGTAAGTCATTACGTAGTATTTCATCATTTTCTGAATTGTATTGCATAAGATATTTCACAAAGACCGAAAAACAGGGCAATCCGATGGAGTAACAGCAGATAAATAAGTTTAATGAGGTAAAACATAGCAATTAAAACTTATATTTTTTTTCTTGAGTCACTCGTGCTTATGAGGTCTAGCAGTGTTGTACTGAATAACAACATTTTTTCAATTGAGCAATGCTGCTTTTTTTTCTGGATAAAAATTTTTTATACCATCAAGCTCTGAGCAGCATTATTTTGCAGCTGAGACTGTCTTGCTGAGGTTTGCTAAATCATGATGAACAAATCCTCTCATGTCCCACCACAAACGCAGTTTTTTCCTTCTTTGTGTGTAGTCCTTGCTTCGGACACTGCTTTTTGTGTCGAGTATTGTTGTCAAGAACCGTCTTCTCGTCCCCTACGTTAATCATTCTTCCTAAATATGCTTCCCAATGATTCCCTGAAAACAAAGATATGCAGACAGTCACTCTGTGGTTTCGTGAGGTATCATTCAAATCATTGGAAACTCATTGTTTATGTTTTGAGGTCTTCCTTAGTTCATGAAGACATGAAATTATGCTGGTATGAGTTGCACTGAATTGCTTCGCTAATTTTTTGCTTGTCAACTTCAGATTGGCGTCTACTACATCTGACAGGGCTTCTTTATTACTCGAAACTGGTCTTCTGAACGAGGACGATTTTTGACAATAATATCTTCCTGATGGAAACGTTGCAAAAACCCGTGGTATTTTCAACAGTAACACTCAAAATACTACTCCCAATTACAATACAAATGTTTCCTGTAGCTTGTGCAGAAGCAGTGGCTCTTTTTACATTCGTAGAGCATATTTGCTATGTCTTACCTGCTCCTCATTTACATAAATTTCTTGCGGGTTGAATCAACCAAATCTGCATATCTTATTTGACTAGTTACTCCTTCTAAAACAGTGATTGAGACACTAAAACACTAATTCAAGTAAAACTTCAAAGTGAGAAACTCTTAAGAAGACAGCAAAGTAATCATCATAAAGCATAAGATTGCTTTCTCTCCAGCTGAATTCTACGTACTTTTTCTAAATACAACTTTAAACGTGGTCGTTCGATTTATTCAATTCATGGATTGCAAGTGTAAACTTGTGATATTTGATCAATGGGCTGATCTTAGAGAAAACGCACATTGCTTATTCGCCTTAGGGATGATGTTCCTTATAGGCAAGCTAGCGTAAGGAATCCGATGGGCGCGGCTAAGAACGCAAAGCAACTTTGCCAAATCTCACTTAAGCGCGTGGTAGAACTTGTCTCAATCCATAAAATTCTATTAAGTTCAAATAATCAAAAAGTACATCAGTTAATAGATTACATTTGGCACTGTTGCGTTCATTTAGCCCGCCCTGAAACGACTTCTTACGCTGGTTTGATTAAAGTTATAGATATCTTCCGTTGCCCTGTTGTTCTCATTACAACCTGCTGTAGGGAATAGGCTATACTGTATAGACGACGGTGTCAGGGCTTTACTGGTATATCCGAGCTCGGAGTATCTGTTTGGAGGGTCAGTGCCTGCCGGACTGTTGTCACGTGGAGCTGTACCATACTGCAGGATGCCACCAGAAATCTATTCTCCAGGTTTTATAGGATGGCAGTTTTCGCCAAGTTCTTGGCGAGAACTGCTAAATTAATAAACCTGGTAGCACAGGTCGCGGGGCTACCCGCATCTCCGAGGGCGGCAAACTTGTCGCCAAGATTTTGGAGAGAACTGCGATGCTATGAAACCGGGTCTATTCTTTTTTTCAAAATTTCCGTTTTTTTTATATCTCCCGTAAATGTTCTTTACTTCGTTACCTGAAAGCTACCGACGAACGCGAGACCAACTGCGCCGATGTAGCCCAGTATGGCGGCTCTCCGCGAGTGGCGCATGATGCTGTTGTCGGTAGAGCAGCCAAATTCTTTCGAAGCCTCATACATGATATGGCGATGACGCACGTACACAAGCGTTGCCACTGAAAAAAATGAAATAAAATTCTAGTCATAGATAACACTAACTAGTCTCGTAAAATTTCATATCAAATGTAGCTTTGCTGTGGGATAGATATCAACCTCAGGTCATGTAGTATAGATATGCATTATTTACAGGAAGTCACATAGCACGGACATTACAAGCACTAACTCTAATAACATAGATATTACCAGCATCCATTGTTGGCTGACTGAAGTTTTGGTACAGGAATCAAGAGTGCTAATACGTACATTGGGGAAGTCAATCTCTGAGGGCTTCTGTCTGCTTACAGCATCCGACGGGGCGGATTCTCTCGCCGTTGCTTCCAATGTTATTAATGCTGATTGCTGATACTCACACCAAGCTTAATGGCAGTGGAGTTGGCTATTTCATGAGCGTACGCTGCATTAATACCATCAGCTATGCTGGTGACGTGATCTTTTTGCATCACATCACAGCTCTCTCCGAAAACTACTTTCCGTCTGTGATGATGAAGCTCAGAAGATTGATATTGGGTACAACACGGATAAGACAGTAAGTATGTTGTTCAGCATACACTGTTGAGCTGCGTGATGTTAGTGTATGTACACAGCTTTGTGTATCTGATACATATCATGAACGAAAAACTTGGTGCATACATTGTGCAGCAGGATAGACGCTTACATGCCTCTGGTAATCAGATTTTAAGGCAGTTGTATAGCTGCTCTCTGAATACCAAGATTTAACTGTTCAAAACACATTGTAGTAGTAGTAGTAGAAGTTTTTCCTAGCGCTTCAGTGGCACACTGCCTAGATCGCGCCGAACTATTCCTGTGTTTAACCCCAGGCTCGCGCGCAGACCAGGGCGCGTTTCAAATTGTCAATGATTTTTGTCTCGGCTTTTCTGCCGGTAGGTCTCAGAGTGGTCAGTGCGCCACTGACAGGAAAGAGGCGCAAGTTGAGCATCTCCAACCCCGAGCGCAGCTGAACGCTGTCGCTCAGTTACGCCGCACAGGGGAAGGAAACGAAAAACAAGAAAGTAGAAGTCTAGCGGGAATAGGTCAGCCACCTCGATCGGCAGCCCACCTCCCGAAACAGAAAAGGAAGTATTGAGAGCCTACCTAACTTTACAGAACTAACCTCGTCAGCAGGAACTGCGGCCAGATGTTACATCCCCTGCGGAGAAGGCACTGGGGACCCTTGGGTGCGTGATGCCCGAACATATTGTGGCAGGAAAAGGGCCCACCACAATATGCCCCTGAGGGCTCAATACACATTGCTATCCAGCATCTTGCAACTCTCTAAATTTGGGCTAAGTTCACGACGGACCATCAGCAAGTTGCGTGTTGCATATCATGATATATTTACTGACGTATCTTCGACAAATTACAGAAAATATTATTGCTGTCAAGAGGCACAACTGACCAATCTTGCAGATGATAAAAAAATCCTTGTTTCAGGATCAAATTGACTTTTTAATTAACATGGCTAGCTTGGAGCAGGTATATTCTCTCAGAGTGCTCTATCCTCAGCCCTCGTAATCACAGTGGCGTGCCTACCTACAACGGTAGGGAAATGTTTTCTTCCAAGTCAGTTTGCTCAGTAATGCCATTAGTGAAATTCCGGATATTTCCTTAAATTCAATGAAGCGAAATAAGACTCAGAAAATATGCGTTTTTGCACTATTTAAACGGCCACAGCAAAAGTATGCTGACACGGAGCTGAGGAAGCTTGTTCATGGGACTAACGTGCGACTCAGGCTTTAGACACATTACTCGTAGAATATGTGTATAATTGCCGCAAACACCGAAAAATATTTACCCAAGACAGCCTCGAAGTTGAGCATCAGGGTAAAGAAGCAACTGACTGGAGGAAAGGCTCCAGTCTTACTGATGGAAGGAAACACCAGGGGGACCAGCCCGAGAGCCGTTGACCACACGTAACTGGAATAATAAAATTATGTCAGGTGGAGAGGAAGATACAAAAACAAAGAAGGAAATAAAGCTAACAATGTCACTCATTCTTCCACGTGAACGGAGACATTCAGCTCTAACTACACATGCAGTAGCTGGCACAGTTTGAGATTTATTATCGTCAAATGGCACGAATAACTTCTTCATGTCACAGTAAACAGGCATGTTGATTTAAATTGTAATGGTAATAATTATTGATTTTACTGTATAATTAATGGTCGGTCTAAAATGTCAATCTCTTTGGAAATCGAATTTATTTTAAAACTAAAAATGACGCGTCAGTTGCAAGTACTATATATATTACAGTGATAATCAGTAAGTAACGTACAATTAATGTAGATATTAAGAATTATACATCAGTTGTACGCGCCATATGAAAACCAGTGAATAAAATCTCGCGTTACATGTTTGAATTATATACCTAATCTTTCGATCATGCTATTACCGTTAAATATATAAAAAGTGGAAAATTAAAAAAATTGTTTGGCACTTCTCTCCTATAAATTATAACTGAAATTGACAATGCATACAGTATGTAATTCTGCATAAGCTTTCATTACAATAATTTTTGCCACATGATACATAAAATTCTACACACTGCATCAAGCAAAGGCTTCCTAGGAGAACGCTAAGGAGTCTTGACTTAACCCAAGACCTAAAGTACTTTTCTCGTGGTACAAAATGTTCCTTACTGACGAAAACAACTCATGCTTGGACCAACTTAGAAAGTATAAGTATATAAGAACTACAGAGCTGGTGACTGCAGGAGAAAATGGCGGATACTGTATATCAGTGAAAGGAACAACGTGCTATTTTTCAAAATAAATCGTGAAAGGACAAGCATATACTCAGTTAAGGACGTTTCGATCAATGTTATTCCTTTTGGAAACAGACATCTTATTTCGTGCATGTGTATGTACGTGGCTACGAATCCGTGATTTAGAGATGCATTCATAAAATGAAGTTAAACACAACTTCTCTGAAGAATATTATTGAAGGGCAGCAGGCCGCTTTGATCTACTAAACTAAATCCCAAATTTGTTTGTCTTGCCAAGTAAAGTGTGCTACTTAGGCCGTGGTAGTGGCACAGAGTTGGAGCGCCCACCTCAAACGAGTTAGCATGGATGTTCGAGCCTATTTCCCAGACATGCGGATACTTGTGGTGCTTGGCTCGCTAATACAGCTTGTACGGTGTTGAGGCGCTACTGCAGGGGTACTGACCCTAACTCGCTAATAAGGATGGTCATGATGTCGCAGGGGACGCATATGACCCATCCCGTCCCTAATGCCATAGCTCTGATAACGTGCTATCGGCTGCAGCCGTGCACTTGCCTGGGGCCAGCGGTTATCTCTCTGCAGCATGAACCACTGCGTGTGGATTTTCATTTTGGGCGTGCGGTCAAGTTGACTCTACTTTTACTGCTGCTTGTCTTAGCCACTTGAACAAAAATAATGTCTCAGCAGAGAAAATGCAACACGCTCTCAGAGAGCACCGATACTCATGGTGTATCTAGAACACAGATCCTACAGTATCTACTGTAACAAGTATTCAAATTTGTCAAGACTATAAGCAGTCTGTGAAGGGTTTCTCCCCTTCAGATATCAACATTGTATGAATCATATGTCAGCCCAGGAGTCCTTACGCTGCGTGTGCTGCTGGCAATATCTTTTTGACGAACTACCGAGATCTTTCTGATGAGTCCGATGCCAAGAAGTGGATGCTACATCACGACGTGACATTACCATTCACTCATGATCACAATAAGTACATTACAATCATCATACGGGATAAGATATGCAGTTTATATCCGGGCGTGACAGACCGAGGACGTTGAATCAAAAATTCAACACTCACCAGATTATCATCGTCCCCGGCATCACCAAAAAAGCGACGAAGGGCAGCCAGGAAAGATCTTTCATTTTCTTTTTTGCTGGACCCTTGAACTTAGTATCCGAAAATGTTGCCATGAAATAACACAGCAATAGGCTATAACCTGGGGGGGACGATATCTGAAAACAAAATTCAAAAGTCTAATGTTCAGAAAATGAACTTAACATAAAATGCATGCAGCCGACTGAGCGTGGGTTGACATTTTCACACTTTTCTTTACCACTCGGGGTTGTTTTTGAGGTTATCAAGTGAATAATTTTTTTTTATGTGGGGTTCCTCGACAATTCATGTTCCCCATATGTAGTGAAAGTTTTCGGACATTTTATTCTATCTCCTAAGTACAACTCTGTTACCACAAAACTTCGATAAAATGTTTACCGTCAAGGCGTCAACTCAGTTTTGGACACAAGTGTCACTACTGCTGTAAAGTTTAATATTTCTCGTCAAATTTGCTGTAAATTAGAACTCAGAGAAGCTTTAGACTTTTGAAATATCTATAAAGAAGCATGAAAACCTCATGTAATGCCTAATATATTTGTATTGCGTGAGAAGAACAAAATGCTTCACGGTGAACCTGCTTTGTTCGCAGCCTGAATCGCGTGTAAATATCCAGCAGTGGACGGTCGCGAAAACGCTCAAAGCTGCGTCTTGACGGCGAGAATTTACAGCGATCAGCGAAATTGCCATAGTGTCGGCAGATTTTGGCGGTAGTCTGGAAGGGGCTTTAGGTGTTCTGATGCTGTTCAAAGATGTCATCAAACGGTATACAAACTACTACGCATCGAAATCGTGATAGCTGCAAAGAGGAGTTATTCTGCCTACAATATTGACTATTATGGTGCTTGGCTGTCAAAATGATGCAGCAAATACATGTTTGTCTCACATATTTAGGCTGCCAAACAATGTGAAATAAAATGATCTTCGGGAAGTGGCAGAAATTTAAGTAAATGGTACCCTAGCAACAGACATTGATGTATCAAACTCATTAAATTAGTGAAGTTGGAAGTCTAGAACTGGAGCCTAGTCTGCTTGGACATCATCCTCTTAAGATGAAAATATTCTATAATCGCAGAAAAATGACTACAGAGAATGAATATTAAAAACAAAGATGTAAACGGAAGCAAATAAAGTGACGCAATTGGTGTTGCTAAAAATACGTATAGACTATACTGCTCATGAACAATATATGACGCATTGAGAGTAACAGGGACTTAAGAATAGAAGCATTTCAATTCTATCGTAAGGCTAAAGAGATTTGCCTACGTCAGGAAGGACACCTATATTTTCTAGTGGAGTGAGCTTTAGAAAAAGTAGCGTCTGCAACTTATTACAGGGATGTTATTTATACTTAATTTCAGAGTTGGATATCCTCCGCTCTCACTCCCTTGGTTCACTTTCAGTCTGGGGAAGACACAGGTCATGACGCAGGGTGCAGGTTCTTCGCCTCACATCTATATTTGGAACCATGAATTGGAAGTGGTCCATGACTTTGTGTACTTTATAGGCTCCACTATCTCTGACTCTCTTTCTCTGATGACACCGAGCTCAACAGACGGATAGGCAAAGCCGCAACCGCTATGGCCGAGCTGAAATCGAGAGTGTGGAATAACAACAAACTGTCAGAGCGCACCAAGGTTCATGTATACGGTGCCTGTGTTGTCAGCACCCTCCTGTATGGATGGCAGCGAGTCTTGGACCATACGAGCGCGACAGGAGCATAAGCTAAACGCCTTTCACATTCGCTGCTTGCGTCGCATCCTGAACATAAAGTGGCAGGATAAAGTTCCCAACAACGTCGTTCTGAAGAGGGCTGGCATCTTCAGCATGTACTGCTTGCTGAAACAGAAACGTATGCGCTGGCTTGGGCACGTGATGCGCATGGATGAGGGTCGTATCCCCAGGGACCTCCTGTACGGCGAGCTGGTGCGGGGGAAGCGACCCAGGGGCAGACCACAGCTGCGCTACAAGAAGATTTGCACGAGAGACTTGGTGGCCCTGAATATCAACACCCACACCTTCGAAGCCTTGGCCAGCGAGCGACGTGGAGGCGGGTGGTGTCTGAAGGCTTAACCAGCTTCGAGAAAACACTGTCTCAGCAGTCTGAAGCCAGGAGACAGGAGAAACGCCGCCAACCAGAGAGATAGGTCTCCATTTCCTATGGTCATCATCAGGCAGGCATTGGCTGGGATGATACAAGCAGAAGGCAGGCTAAGTGAGAGGTGCGGACATAGCGTAAACGGTGTTCTGGGCGTGTAGACTGCGTTGAAGCGATTTCGCGACCTCTAGATATAATTGTTTTGGCGTACCTTGTTGTTGGACACGGAAGCTGATTGGTCATTTGGGTTGCTGCTCGTCCGATCAGATCAAGTTTCTGGACGTAACAATTGATGGAAACAATAATGGCAGCTTCATCACTTCTGTTTACCAGAAACCAACCAATGCCGGAGTTTATCTCAATGCAAGCAGCGAATGTCCTCAGCGCTACAAAGACGGTACCATTCGAGCACGAGCATTAATTCAGCGATGCTACAAAACTTCTTCGTCTTGGAATCTCTTTCACCAATCAGTTAAATTACTCAAGCAGACCCTTATTAACAACGGTTACTCCAATTCTTCATTCGACGCAATTCTCCAGTGATATGCCAACAGCGCAATCGAGAAGCTCAACACTGCAGCCAGCACAACAACCATCCATACAGTATAGAAGACTAAAATGTGTTGAGAAAACTGTTCGACTGACCGTGCAAAGACATTAGCACACTTCAACACTTGTAGTGTTCGATGTATAGCCCAAGATCACAAAATCAGCCGTCGAAGGGGACCCTCCTACAGCAAAGATCGTGTCTTGAAAATTCTAACTATTAGAAACAAATTTAAAACTGCTCCTAAGATTCAAAAACATTGTGGACCTTGTGGTAAAGTGTTCTGTTTCTGCAATCAAAACTAAATTTGAAAATTTTGGTTGACAGGCTCCATTGCAGTATGCAAACCTTCGATGAAGAAGAATCCAAAGCGTCGGTTGGAGTTCGTCAAAGGGCACGGGATTCGTGACACGTCTTATTGGCGAAGAGTGGCATTTAACGATGAAAGCAAATACAATAGGCTAGGCAGTGATGGCCGACAGATAATTTTCGATGATGGATGGGTAAAAATTTCTAACCCAGGTGAACTGTTTCACAGATACATGGTATGGGGAGCAGTGAGTGCGTGTGATCCTGGGCCTCTGGTTCGTTCAAACGAGCAATTAAGCTTGTTTGGTCATGTCGACTAAATATTTTGTTCTCCATTATTTCCCAGTGAATTCCAGCTTATTACAGAACATGCTCCTGTCAACACGGCGGCCACTGTCACGCTGTCACGAGATTCCTCGAAAGCCATCACGTTCCGTGCGTTGATTGGCCTGTCCTCTCACCAGACTTTAATCCAATAAAGAATGTATGTTATTACATCAAGAACCAGTTAGGCAACAAAAATTGGCAATAAAACTTATGTTCTAGAAACCTAAACTACTAAAACCTGAACATATTTTTTTTTTTTAAAATGCAATGAAAACATAAATTCTAATAATAAATGCATTGCACTATTTTGGTACAGCTTTAAAAAAGTAGCAAGGAATTTCATACCCCTTAAGTGCTCCTCTTACCCCAAACGTGCCCCTCTGACCCAATCCTGCCCCTGTCACCTTCAGTTCCTTCCGGCGCCCCTGCTTCGATCATAAACAAATTTGCTACTATGTGGTGAGCAATGAAGAAGTGCTTTCACAAATGCTTCACCATCGTTTTTGAAAGCGGGATACACTAGTATAAATATAATACAGCAATTTTTACTCGTAATATATATATAATTGAATATAAAGAGCGCGAATTAATATAAACAGTTGATTATTGCACTCGTCGTGTAAACGCAGCGCTAAATAACTGGGATTCACGAACAGTTGGGTCTGACGAACCACCGACACTCGATGTTCACTCTGCGCTCTCAGCAACACACTGCCAGTTGCAAGCTGCAACTTTCACGTTGCATCAATTCTTCTTCTTGCATCATCGAATGAGCACATTTCGTTGTAGCTACTTTTATCTCTGTCGATAGTGACCACTGCCATATCGAAATCAAATCGAAGCAGGATATAGAGAGTCACCGACAATGGACCGTTAACAATGAACAGGTAGGCAGTCGCAAAAAGATAGTATAGCTACTATCGTTTGGCGACAATGCTGATGAATAGAAAATATTGCCGAATGTAGGTAGAAAGGTTCCCAGGCTGCTGACTAAGCCTTGTAGACTCTCTACTGCCCAACGTAAACACTAAAGTTAGGTCAGTGAAGCCATATGGTGTCACAGACTGCGTCGAGCATGTAAGCAAAATAAGTTAATACGAATACCTCAAATTAAATTACCTTGTTTGAATTTTTAATTTTATAAGTTTGATTAGTCTAAGGGGGACTGAACATCTTACTCTAGTGGCACACTGATGACTGTTGAGAGTGAGGCCGTCTCAAGAGTAATAGGTTTTGAGATTTACTCGTGAAACTCGATCCACATTAGCAAAGCCAACTCTCATAACTCAAGTACTAGACCAGTTAACGCTATAATGAGATAAGCTGAACTCGACAGCACTGTCACAATCGCTTGGAGTTCATGCCTCCTGTAAAATAAATTTTGCTCTGCAGTTTTAAGATTTGAATCGTTCCGAAGCAGTGATAACACGTTGTGCTTAATACATATCTCTTCACTGTTATTGTTCTTGTCATTATCATACCAAAGGTTTGCGCATCCTTTTCCCTACAATATCGGCGAAGAGAGAAGGGCGAAGTATAGTATATTGATAAAATATGGATCTCAATCACGATGGGGTTCCCACACTGATATCCAAGCGTATCAGTATGTACATTAGGTTGGGAAAGAGTACTTAATGGATAAAACAATATTGAACTTAATTTAATACTCATGGAAACATTACAAAAAACTCATAGAAACGTTACATGGTACACAAGATAAGGTAGCTCATTTGTAGATTGCAAAAAAGGGGACATGTCGCAGTGGTCTTACATTATCTAAACCTCATTACGCCACATTACTTGGCCTCTGTCAGGCAACAGTATGCGCTGCCATTCTATATACATATTAGATCGTTTGTAACCAGGGCCATTACGGATGACTTAGTAATCAATCGGCATTTTATAGGCATTTATCCGATGTTATCGGATGCCCTTCGGTATTTTCTCATAGGCAGCCGATAAATGCCTATAATTGCCTATAAATTTTCTCATAAGCAGCCGATAAATGCCTATAAATTTCCGATTGGGTGACGAGATGTTGGAGCTTTCGATCCTGATTTCAAGGCTCAGGGCGTATTTCCTGGTCCTTACTCTGAGGCAGTGAACTTCTGAGTATTTTTGCATTATTAGGCCTTGGCACATTCATTAATCTGAGGAATATGTCTTTATCAGCAGCACGTAAGCTCTCAATGGATTTCTTTTTAAACTTACACCACAATGAGTTACAATACAGGGGGTAACACTAGGTCCGCAACAGCCAGCATTGTACCTCTTCAGAATAGTATCAAAATTAATGAATTAACGAGTAACTAACTCCAGGACCCTTTCGCGTTTTTTATATCCTGGTTGTCACGAAAATTATCTTAGGTACTTCAAATCAGTGTTTCGTGAAAATTATCTGTGATTTTGTGACCCATGTAAAAGAAGCTATTCACGTACCTGAGCACTATAACAGTTAAGAATAGAATGTTTACGACCAAGCAGGCTACTTCTCCATGGGCTAATATATACATGCATACTGTTTACACTGTATTATACTCAATACAAAGTTTACTTGTTTAGCTCTTGCAAATTGTGAACCACTTTTGCAACCCTATAGGATGGGAAGAGGCATGCACCATGTCTTCAGTATACCTAAGGAAATTTCCTGCTGTGTGAAATCCGCCAAGGAAGATAGGTATGTTTCTTCAAGTTGTTTGTGCACCTTTGTGTCTGTTTCTTTGTATGTTACCACTATAATTCAAAAAGTTATGGACAAATATTTACGAAATGTACAGTGATTGCTAGATATATCAACAAGAATAGATAATCAATTTGCGGTGAAGATCTGTCTAACCGTTTGTCTTCCCTTTTTCTTAGTGACATAACTCAAAAACTAATGGACGGATCTTTATGACATTTTCAGGTACTGTTCGGGTTAATACTAGGAGTAAATGAACAAATTCTTGTGTCTATTTGTTTGTCCGTTTGTGTGTTTTTTCATTTATTTGTCTCTATGTTTATGTTTTTCAGTATCATAATTCGAAAAGTTATGTATGGATCGTCCTGAACTTAGTATAAATAGTTAAAAATCTTAAAAAACACAATGACTAAATTTTGATGATCGGTTTGGCCGTGTGATTAAAGTTTGTTGCAATGACTCTTAGAACATAACTCAAAAAGTTATGGATGAAGATTCAAGAAAATTACTGAAGCTGCCATTTCTATCAAGGGGCACAAATAATTAAGTAATCAATTTGTTTAATTTTGGTGATGATGAAGAGCAAAAGTTTGTTTCAGGACAAATTTAAATTTTAGAGTTAACATTGCCCTTGACAGAGGTACGTGCTCTCAGAGTGATCTCGTTTTCAATATCGCAGCTTACTCCAGCTGCATTCACACATTCGTTATGTCAAATGCTGATGACATTTCCGCCCCATTTTACACTTCATTTTTGGGTTCAAGACCAGTACTAAGCCCTTTCACAACGTTAAGAGGTATTCTTTTCACCAGCATACGCCTAAACAAAGAGTAATGGTGCCCTCAATCAAACGCTGCCATAACGTCCAGAAAAATACAAATACATGTTCCAAGATTGGACGTATTCGCACTGCCCGACCAACAGTTTGCCGGTGAGAATACGGATGAGACGATACTGGAGGATTTATTCGCCACCTTACTCGTGATAATTATCTGGCCATGTATACTTGTTCGAAAGTTCAGTCAAGTCAAAGACAAAAGTGATACGAAATCCATTAAATAAAGGAACGGTAACTAGATCAAGGCATCTAGAAAAAGAATTGGGTCGCTCCGATGGTGCAGCAGACTTCCCTCAATTTCAAGGACATTGCCAGTGATAGTTTTCGTTGGAGGCAATTTTTCAATCATTTCAATACTTACATGAAAATTGTAAGAAAAGTCTGTATGGATGCACAATTTATTAAAATCAAATGAAACAATGGAATAGTATCACTCGAGCATATACAAGTAGGCCTACCTGGCGACATATACGGTGGCAGTTATCTCGCCACCGCAAGTCATACCAAATGGACCAAGATTGATGTCACGGAATGTGTAAAAGCTAAAAAACAAAATAAAAATAATGTAGGACAGTTTCGTTGAAAAACTAATCGGGCTGTATTTCACTTCAATTTTGTCTAGCAAAGGCTAAGGGTGATGAAACTATTTTTATTTCGATATTTTATGCTTGACTTCAAATGCTATTCATTCAGTAGTAATCCGTGATGATTATCAATTTTGGTTTTGGCTGAGTAACGATGGCATCGTTAAAGGACAAGGACAACAACAAAACAAATTTACAATAATTAGTTAAATGACGAGGGAATGTGCAATCCTTAAAATACGCCTTAGCGTTATTTCTTTTCCATTTTTCGTAACGCAAATTTATGATCAGTATTAATAAAAATTAGGTTACTTTTTTCTTGGTCAAGAAATTGTCACTAAGATATTACAGTAAAGACACTATACAAACAGTGCAAAAATTGGTAACATCTTAGTTGCATAAAACAAGAAGAATTTTCAATGTCCCTGAAAACAAACGGAAACAAACTAAGAGCAACTAACGTTTATATAACATCACTAAAACGTTTTAGTGTTACCGTCCGTGAAATCATCATCAACATTTTTAACAAACTTCCTAACATAACCATCATTTACAGTGCTTTACCCTTTTGCCTCAGAAAAAAACTGTAAAAGTATCTTTAAAATTTAGTGAGTAGTTACTCCCAGCTTGCCACAATCGCTTACATAACAGTACAGGTTTGTAAAAATTCACTTGAGTCATCTGGACCAATAATGATCGGCACAACTTCGTCTTCTTCTGTAAGAGTTTCATTTGTCGTAAAGCTAGTCCAGTTCTCAGGTTCATCCCAGAAGTATTCGGTCTCTTCAAGAAATTCTGAAACAAACTCGTGCCGCCTACGGTTTGCAGCTGTAGATTGATCGCTAAAACCGGCGTTCTCTTCTGTATGTAGCTTCTTCTGCGGGATATACGAACTATCGACATGTCCACCATAAAGGACACCCTCAAAAGAATCAATGAGACCTGGCTCTTGTTTCGTTTCTGTACTGGTCGTACCGACTTTCTTCCCCGCAGTCAATGTAACTTTGCTAAGATGTTGACCAACAGCTACTTCAGAACTAGCAATTTGGCCTAAGTCTGGCAAGGTCTTTGAGCTGTCACACTCTATTCTTCTCAACGGGCTACGCTCTGGATCGCCAAAGGAGAGTTCGGAGTCCGTATGCCTGCCATTGTTCTTTAATGTTTTAGCAATCATCAAAGACTCGCTGAATTGAGAACCATTCGCATCACAAACAACCGGATTACGTTGTACAAAGTTGACTTCATCTTGGTTGCTCTCAAGATTCAGTGACTGGAAAGGTATGTCTTCTATCCAACCATCTTCAGGAGATATTCCGTAAGTTAAAGGTGCTGGCCGAACTTTTTCTAGCGACTCCTCTAATTCGCTATGAATTGTTTTAGTGGTCGCGGCAGGTGCAGTTTTTTTACCTCTGTCCAGCAAATACTGTGCGTCTTCATGCTGGCTTTCTGTTTTGGAATATGCGCTAAAATCTTCAGGACGGTGTTCAATTTCATCTTTTTCCCGCTGGTCGTATGTTGCTCGCACTTCAGTTTCTTCAAGAAGTCTCGCACCAGAATGTTCAATTGACCCTTCCCGGATAGGAATGGTTCCATCGACAACATCTCCTTCGCCATTATCATCATCCTCGTCATCCAATATGCCGTAATCCAGAGGTGCTGTGAATAGGTTCTTAAGAAGGTTCTTCAGGGAGTTTCTATTTGATCGCGTGGTCACGACTGTGCAAAAAGGGTCGTCACTCTGAACAGAGTTGGGTGAAAACCCAAGCTTCTTTTGTTTGTAGCAACTCATTTCTGAACGTTGTGCGTCATCTGCGGGTTTATCATGAGCAGGCATCACAGAATTAAAGGAAGCGTAGCTACAAGTCGTGGTGTGATGACTTATTGTGGGAGAAACTGGATTTGGCTTTCTGACTGTAGACTTTGCAAATCCGCGAATTTTGTAATTCTCATTTCCTGTATCGCGCAAATTCCCCCAGTCAAAAGAAGAGATTAGTTGGAAATCTTTTTCAAATGGGATTTTTGCTTCTGTGGTATTTACAGCAGCCAACACTTTCCCATTTACTTTCGTACCCATGTAGTCAGTCGAAGAGCGTGGAGTCTGTTGCACCTTCATGTGCACTTCCAGCTCCTGATTTGCTCCAGAGTTTTCACGATAAATTTCAAGTTTTCTGGCTGTAGAACGCTTGTCACATTCGGTAACTTTTCGTAGACAAAAACCACCTCGTCGTATATCTTCCAGAAGTTTGTCTCTGGGGGTCACTGCACGAGATTCCATGAGCAGTAGCTTCTGGGAAGATAAGTTATTTTCGATGTCTATACAGTTGACAGGATGCGGTTTTTCCAGGAATTTAGCAGGAGTGCATGGAGGGTCAGACGAAAATGGTGGCTTGCTGATACCATTGATCCCTTTAGCAACTCGTTCTTCTTTTGCTAAGCGTGCTTCTTCTTCTTTCTCTTTTGCCTGCAGAATGAAATTCAAATAATGGTAAAACTTCCATGCCAAACCTTCTATTGCTTGCACAAATGCGTATATATCAATAGGAATTAAAGAGATGACACGACCCATTCATCTTGACACAACCATGAGCGTTTCACTGCCACTGGGACACAAGGTACACAATCAAGAGGTCCCACACAACTCGACACAGCAGAGTAATTCAAGCTATAATTAAGTTAGTTCAAGACTTAGTGTCCTAAATAGAATCAAGAGGTCCCACACAACTCGACACAACAGAGTAATTCAAGCTATTATTAAGTTAATTTAAGGGCCCTAAGTGGAATGCAGCGTTTTAGGAGAGGAAGACCTATAAAGTCATATTTTAGATGTACCTATGGCGATAGAATAATGGATTTTATGTACGAGGTTGATCGTACATTCAGTCAACGCTCGGGGGAATAGCAAGTCAATAAAGAGGTGGTAAGAACAAAACATCATAAGTGGTACTAGTATTGAAAGAGACAGAAGCATAGCAGGTAGGAAAGAAAGATTTTACTATTTATGGATGAGGTACGGGTTTCTTTGCAGAGCGCGAGTCCCGCACCATCCCGAGAAGAATATTATATGCACGTGGTCCATTTTCTCAGTATTCTGACATGTCACAAATTCTCTCGCTTTATCATGCACCATATGGTGACAGATTATGGCTATGTTTTCGTATATATTTAACGAATTTATTCAAAAAATTGCACGCAATTTGGCACACATCAAAAAAATATTGTACAGCTACATATTTATGCTACGGTTATGAAAATGTATTGCCCAAAGCTGCATATTCGTTAGCACGATAGTATACATAGATTACATACCCTTTTAATTTCCTCGATTTTGCGGCAGAGCTCGTGCACAAGCCCCACGCACTCCTCCAGTCGATAGTCTGCTGTTTTCTCACAGAAATATCGGGCGATCTTCAACCTGTTCTCTTCCAGCAATGCTCGAGATTCCCGGAGGGACTCAACAGCTGCCTGGGCTTTAGTCACGTGCTCTGCAGAAGACAAGGCAGTCACATAAGCCCCTTCAGTATTGTCATATCAGTACTATATAATAATTCACGTCGTGTTTTTATTTATTTATATATTTATATCTTTCCTGTCACGCTCTATGGGAATAAGATAGGAGAAAATTCAGATTTCAAAATGTAAAAAAAAAGTTGGGTACCTTGCAATCTTTTTCTTCAGTATTAGATAGGGAAAAATGAGGAAGCCAAAAGACGGCGGGGGTTTTGGTGAAGTGTTAATTTTTTGCCGTGATTTATAATGACGGCACGGGCCACTAGTATATTGGATAAACTCTAGAGAGCTAAATATATAGGACAGGTCTTGTCCTGTTAGTAAACGGGTCACGTCGTTAATTAAAGTGAGACGGATCGGAACCGCAGGGACCATTCCCGGGCTCCAGTCGCTGGGCTTAGAGATTTCGGAGTTTGGTTCGGGGTAAAATATCACGTGTAACGACTAGCAGTATTTTATTGAAACGTTGTGTTCCTTCACTGAGAGTAGAAATTAATAAGCATTCAAACCTACGCTACCAAAAACTAACTATACGGCACTGAAAATATAAATTTTGACGTATATTTTGGGCAAAAAAACAGCAAAAAAATCAGTGGTGTTATTCAATTTCTGGTGGTATTTTTCTGCTCATCTAGCGACTTTTATATTATTTGAGTTGAACTGCAATAAATTTACGAGGTTTTAAATTCATGAATGAAGGGGTTAACGTCATGGTCTCGCGGTGGCTACGCTGTGTTGTCTCTTTAGCACAAAAACAGTGCTGTACGTTAGAGACTCTATGGATGCAACCCATTTCGTCACCCGCATGTTTAAAAGAAGTTAAAAATCTAATCATTGAATAGAGAAAAGTTTTCCTTTACAAACTTTATACAAGAGATATGAAACGAAGATTCCATGGGGAGCTATGGCTCTCCAGTTGTTTCGTCAAGAGAGTAGGGTAGAATCGAATAGGCGGAGAGCATTGATTGGAAATGTACGGGCCTATAGCATTGTTTCACTAAATAAAATAAATATGCACTTTGATTTTGCTTGGGTAGAAGGAGTCCCACAATCTAAATATTTTGTAAGCCGTACATACACCCACCTTTAAAACGTTCCTGGAGCTCTTTTGAAGCCGTTTCAAGCTGCTTACTAAGAAGATGGACGTCTGTTGTTACTCCAGATAGCTCTTCTTCTAGTTCTGAAACCTTGAGCCTGTAGCAACAACAATTATAATCATAGTCTTAATTTCTAACATATAGATTTTGCCACTGCTACCTATTACACAGCAAACGATAAACGCTAAAACAGAAATTGATGGGCAGGAGCAGTTATAAAGTCGAACGTAAATATTGTACGTTCGACTAAAATTCTTCTATTATATTTTGCCACATGATCATGAAAATTGGATAGAAAACAATTCATTTAATTATGAATTGATATTAAACGAATATAGATAAACGTTGTATGCAAAGGGTAATGCTCATTGTAAATAAACATTATCTGTCCAGAGAAATAAACTCACACGGTTTTGAAAGCCGGCGAAGATATCCTTGCAAACGTTCCAGCTGGTGAAAAATAATAGATATAGGCTCCACTTACAGTTGTAAGTGATCATACAAAGTACCTCTTAACCCGATTGTCGTGAGAATATCATTTTAATGCAGTGAATTCGACGAAATCAAAAGGGCAAGGTAATCTTGAGTTAATTAAGGCCAGACTAAATTTTAAACGCAGTATATCCATTTAAAACAATAATAATTGCTGGGATAACTTATAACAACATTGTCAATGGATATTAGCGGTAGTAGAGTCATAAAACATGACTTGTAGCATCCATTACGATTAACTTCCTACTGGATTTACCTAGCGGCAGTGTCGATGGATTTTGACGGCAGTAGTTTAAAAAATAAGGATGTTTCTATCATAACAATTATAGTATTATACTGTTGAGCCACAGTTACCATTACAACGGCTACATAACAAAGGAAGAAACAATGAACATAGTATGTCGATAGAAAGTGAAGCTCATGCACGATAGTGTTCCCACACAATCATTGCGAATGGCAACGGCAAGTAGGGAAAGAAGAAGAACAGAGAAAAGTAAAATCAGTAGGAGCATGAAATCTGCCAGAAGAAAAGTAGGTACGAAAGCCAGTCGTCTCGAAAGCCTAGCTAATGGCTAAAGTAAACTGCAGGGTTCACCGGAGGTCGCTGCTCCCCATAACATAGGATACGCGAACTTACTAACCAAATTAACCCTATTCCCCCATCCGATGTCTCGTCAGGGATTCTATACAAACGACCTATATGCTAGAATCCCCACAACAAAACCGTCCATATGCATGGATTTCAGCTACCTTGGAATATAACAAAAGCGTCTATTAATATAAATGTCGGACTTACCTAACAGCAGTGTCAATGGAACTGAATTCTCGAAGAATATCTTGCATGAACGACCTGGAATCTTCCATGTCGTAAAGGTAGTGGAGAACTGTGGGCTTGGCGCCCAGTACTGATTTAGTGGTCCAGAGAGTATCGATGTTCTTCAGTTGAAATCCTGCAGCATTGCCCGCGTAGCTGCCCTGTAATGTACGTACATCAATACCCATATGGTCATCGAATGTTCGAACATAGAGTTATTTACAGTGTCACGGTATTTTGCGTATCACCCATTTGTGAGGATAAATAGTAAAATATATATCGCAGCCGTCAAATATACACCAAGCAACAAAAACATCTCATTTATACGCATCAGCACTGAAGTCCCATTCAAATCTATGTATGATACTCACAGTGTTGAGGTAGTTGCCAAGCTCCAAGACTTTACCCAAGAACTTGCGGATGGGAACGCTGGAGAGAATTTGGTCACTGATGGCCAAGAGAAGGTCGAAATTTTGCTGCAGCTCTGCGCAGGATGGTAACAGTTCTTCCGCCTGTGTGAAATGAATTGATGGAAGAGAGGACATATTGAACCATCGTTGGCTGAGGAATTTATTTTTGTGGGGTATACCCGAAAATTAGAGAGCACATCTCCACGACACCACGGTAATTGATTTCGTGGTGCACGAATCTTTATTTCGACGCAAGATTTTCTTTTATAGATTATTTATATAAAATGCAAAAGTGTACAACCAAAACACACAAGTTTCTAACAGTGTTGACGAAATCATTCAGATGAAGCAGCTTTGCCATTGCTTACAAGTGCCAGAAACACCGATGTAATGAGCGTATCAACCACAGACAAATGAACACCCTTCGTCTGTGGTGTAAAGCACATGAGGGTTTTAGTTCAGAAATAAACAACTTCTATTACAAGGCATCAATGCAACTTGGTCAGAATAGTTATTTCCAATTTCCCCTTTATCCGACCAAGGAAAACCGTCACGACTATAAAATAAAGTGTAAAACTAGATACCATAACAGCTATGGTGATTCAACAAAGTCTCGAATTTAGAGACCGTAAGAGCTAAAGTGATCCACTGCTATGAATCCTACTTCAAGAAATGCGGCTCGATGGAGGGAAAGAGACCCCTAGACTACTTGCATCACACACGCCAAATTTCTAACTGAGATTAGCAAGTACGGTATAGAATAAAGTATTCGGTCTACCATAATCACTCGCACTATTGTAAATTGGAAATAGTTCATTAACTTTTCACCGAGCGACAATAAAACGCTCTCGTTAGAATAGCATTGCTCCCCTAAGTTCACTCACCTGTATCGTCGCCCGCACCCGCAGAGCATAGAGCGGAACTTCACTGAGAGCAACGCAAAACTCTTCCGCTGGACTCAACTTCTGGGCATTGTTCTTGTGGTCCCGAGCGTTCACAATCTGGAATAAGCCCGGCTTCTTTAAAATGGTAGCGTTTTCGACGTCCTACTTTTTAGACCCTTTGTAGCTCTTGCCTCTCATGAAGAGTCATAGCCGGAAGAGCCCAGGAAGGGGGGGGGGGGGCGTGGATCCCGATGGACGCAATAATTGCCATGAGACTTCCGTCGCTTGACGCTGTAGCTTAGATAATCTGTTGTTGAATGCAGCCATTTCGTCCTCTGGGACCTCGATGGCAATTAACTACAGCACGAACGAATGCATGCGAATTTCTTATAGGTGTACAGTTAGAAATACATTCCATAATATGAACAATTTATTTATATTGATTGTCATTTATATCTCCGCAGTCGGGAGGTGTTCTTGGATTATTATATTACAGCTTACAGTAAAAAATTTGGTGCACATTGATTTATTTACAAAATTATAGCTATGAATTTACAACCTAATCGACAAGGCTCAGGCTCAATGCCATCACATACCAAACTAATTACCTGAACTGGCACCGCAATAGTTCTAACTAACGATCACCCTCGCATGAGGAGCAGTATAATATGCAATTATGTTTCTGCTAATATTACAGCCTGTTCCATTAAAGTGAGGTAAATGGAAAATGCAGTTATTTCTTCCCGAGGAGAGATCTACATGGCTTAACACAATTTCACCTGATGAACTAAAAACTCTTACATACAACATCATCCAGTAGGTATGGTGGTATCATACAGCACGACCTACAGTACAAACACATAAATTCGAAATTATGTATTTATATCTCATAATAGGACGGCTTTCATCAAGTGAATTATCATTTCCGCCAAGGGCGATCCGCACACATACCACGTTTCAGTAATCTGTCACTGATGAATAGCTGAGACATTGGAATGTAAAAATACTAAACAACTCACCACATCAGGGTCAGGTAAGACTTTCAGGAGGCTCCTGAGTCGTTCACTCTCTAATTGCGTACCATCGCATTGACGAATCAAATTGGCCACTTCATGCGGAGCCATCTTGAATGGCTTCAAAGCGACAGACAGGTTCAATGAGGCTTTCTGATCCAAGAAACCGCTAGACGCTTCTGTTCCTTTGGGAGAAATGGTTTTCGACTTCTTGGGATCATCAGCCTGCTTGAATAGGGAATCAATCTTTTCTTGATCAAGAGACGATGCCGAAGAATTAGTCCAAGACTCATTCAAGTCTCCTACAACCATTGCCCAAACTGATTCGTTGATATCCTGCAACAATAAATAAATGTCATGAACCGTGTGCCTCATGTCCCTATATATGTGAAGTAAATTTGATGTAAAATCAGTAGTTTGGCTTTACTCTCGCCAATTACATGCTTACTGCATATTTCATTGGTATGTTAATATGGAGTTTCTTCTGTAAATTAATCCGTGCTGTAATATTATATTCTATAGACAACTTGCCACAAGCTATTATTTTTATGTTCTAACTCGATCACCAAGTTGGACAATTTTCAATGCATAACGTAAACTAAAGAAGCAATACATACGCTTTGGTTGAGTTTCTTCCATGGTAGGCGCTTGAGTTTGGCTGTCGGGCGTGGCATTGATGAGCAGAAAGTCGGCGCCTCTGCCTGCAAAGTTCTGGAAGAGTGCGGCAGAGTCATAGAGCCGGAGACCTGAGTACCTGACGCAGATGCCATTGGGAACTGTGGAAGTCTGCGAGGCAGGGTGCTAGACTTATATCCGAAAGGTGGAGGAGGAGGTGGTGGTGGGGGAGGTGCAATTTCTGAAACGACCGTGCCCAGCGGTGTAGTCGGAAGGATCGGAGGTGGCGTCCGTAATGAGGCCGATGCTCCTCCTGGAGCAGGAGGTGCTGGAATCGATGCTCCTGGTGGCAGTGATGGAGAAAGAAGAGGAGATGGTGGATTCGATGCTTTTGATGGAAGAAGTGCTGGTGCTGATGGTCCTGGTGTAACAAATGGTGACAGACTCGAGTTCTCCAGGGGTGAGGGAGGTGGAGGAGGGGGTATGGTTGCCCTAGATGGAGCAGCCGGAGGTAGAACAGGTGATAAGGGAGACAGAATACATGGAATAGGTGCACACGTTGGTACAGTCGGAGAGGGAGGTACTTGAAAATCTAAAGTTCTTGGTACCGATGGAAGATGAAGTAGTGAAACAGATTTATTAGGTGTTATGGCAGCTCGAGACAGAGGAGCTAGTGGCTCTAATACTGCATTCGTAGGTACGGGAGACAGCTTGGATGTTGACAAGCCTTCTTTACTTCGTGATCCAGACAAAAATTGAGAACAAAGCACAATTTGTGGAAGTGAAATTGTTCGTTGCAGCGATGGAGTACGTATCGGGCTTGGCAAGAATGACCGGCGAGACGCATAGCTCACCGATGGACAAGTCTCAGATTGCCGCCTACGCAAAAGGGTTGAAGAAGACCGAAATGAATGAGAGTTTCGATTTCCAAGACTCACTTTTGTATTTTCATTCTTACCGTTATGAACGGAAGCACTTCTTTGCCAAGCAGGACGAGGTATCAATGGCTTGCGTATGTTACGGATTTGCAATGACGGCGTCGATGCATATCGACCGTCCGTAGACTTTGATAGGGCCTGTGCATGCCTGGCCAAAAGAATATCATGACGTAAGGGCACGACTGGACCACTACCCTCAGGTGCAGTATGGTTTATTACGTAAGTCTTCCCTTTGGATAGTGAGGGTCGAGAGGTGACATTGCCGATAACTTTCGCTGTAGGCATGTCTAGACTGACGACCGAGCTGGTAGAGTTTGTTGGCTTCATGCCAGTTGAAACGCCTTTGGCAAAGCTTTCAATCAAGCGACGCTTTCTTCGCCTGAAAAGGTCCTCTTTGGCGTTGGTTTCAAACTCAATACCTCTCGTTGGATTAAATTTAAGTTTTCTTGAATTATTCAATAAATTAGGGGAGCTTTCGAAACATTTCCCTAATCGGCTCTGCGGTATTGCGCCTAGCGGCGTAGATGACAGTTGATGTGAGTAGACATTATACGTATCCGGGGAAAGATTTGGGAAGCTTTCATCGGATTGTAACAGACGGGGCACAGATGAACTTCTTATCAGCGATGCACGTGAAGAATCCCTGTTCGAAGGATAGCCGGTAGAATTACGGAATCTTAGCTTAGGAAAGGCTAAGCCCCCGGTCCCGCTTCTCTCCGCTGTTGACAAACTTTGACGTCGACACTTTTTACATGCCGGTGACTGCCCTAAAACTTTATTAGATAACTGACCAGGAAAATCAGAAACCATCTGATGCCGAGATACTGGACGAGGAATTCTGGAAGGCCTCAAGGTTTTAGACTTATTTCCTTGAGTGTCATTTTTCTCCAATGACTTACAATCGTTGCCCTTGGGTTCGAGGTTTTCACAGTGTGTACCCTCGATCTCTGCTGAACACATCTCATTCACAGCTACTGAAGTCACCTGTTGTTTCGTTGGCGTACCACAGTCTGTATTTAAAGTGTCTCTTTCTTCTGGGGTACTGGATAGTTGATCGCAGTGAGATTCAGCTTCTAGCTGTGAAATTACCAATTGTTGGGGTTGATCTATTACCGTTTCCTTGGATTGTTCACTTTGGCAAACAGGCATTATACATTCTTCAGCTTTGTTGGATATTTTAGTCCCGTGTAAATTGTTTTCCGAATTATGAGGTTCGGCTTGCGTGAATGGGAGTACTTCTTCGTCAAACTGTTTTTCCTGAGAAAGTTTCACTTCTTCGAGCTCATTAACGTTTTCTTTGTTAGGTGGTTCCATTTCAGAACAATCAGTTCGGAGCCCGAGTGTTTCACTTAGATGCGGGGCATGTGCATTCTCATCATTTCTTGAGGGCTGGATGTCAATTTTCAGTTCGCTTGATGGCAAAAGCCAAGACTTCTCAGTACTAGTAGGGTCACACTCCTCTTCATCATGTGACTCCTCGGAGTCTTTTGTGTCATCGGAGTAGAAATCAGAGTCATTGGTAGATACTGCAATTGATTGAACGGAAACCTTATCGATACTCTGATCTCGTGTGAGTCGCACTTCTGTAGCTGAACCCTTTTCTTCCTGCCCTTTATCCAAGCCTGCTGATCCACGACGATCTTCAGGTACACAAATAATTTTCTGGCGTTGGTCTTCATCCTGCACCTGATTACTAAGGGACTTGTCTGAATCTTCCAACGTATACAAAAGGGTAGGTTCCATTGCTGATGGATCTGTAACATACAGTATACGTTTATGATTATTCCTCTAGTTGAAACTTCTCTACTATTATAGTTCGTTGCTGCCCAGAACAATTAGGATAAAACAAGATGAATATAGCACCTCCTTCACAGCGCATAGGAACAGCAAGTTGAGAAGATAAGGAAAAACGTGTGAAAATTTATTCAATAAGAGTATGAAAGGGGAACGAAGTAAAGTGGGCTAAAAAGCCATCCGTCCCGAAGGCCTAGCTAAGGGACAAAGTAACGTATACAATCCCCCATAACATAGAATGGGCGAATCTAAATTAACCTAGCCGTAGCCTATGGCTTACGGCTCATCTTACTCCCCCTGAAGAGGTACCTCTACGTATAAAGGGAACCCATACAAAAAATAAGGAAAATGAAATATAAGAGGCATAACAGAAAGAAATCATCATCGGAAACCTGACAGTAATACTATGGTACGGAGCATATGCTTATACTGTATGCAAATTCTTATAATTGCGATAAAACGACATGATGCAAAATTGACACGTTAACACGACATCTTGAAAATTCTAATCTACGGGAACTAATAAAAATATTTCACTAGCTGGAAAAATTCTACGGATCAGTTCCGCCGTCTTCTCGATAGTAAAAGCGCGCTTTGATGCTGCCATCGACGTGCACGTACCATCCTAGTACAGAAGCCCTTCCTAATGAGCTCTTACCCCGTGAACCTTGTAGGTTAGGGGCTAGGACTGGTTTGTCTAGTGTACTGTATTCCAAGGGTTTTTAAGCGTTTTAAACGTATTTTAGGACATTAGAAGAACCAGTCCTGGCAACAACCTTCAAGATTGGCGTTGTAAAAGCTTATTGTTGGTTAGCTATCCGTTACTTAGTGTCAATCTTTGATTGGGCTTAATTAGCGTCAGTCTTTGATTGGCCTTAGCGTCAATCTTTAATGACGACGCTAAGTACAGCCAATCAAAGATTCACGTTAAGAAAGGCCAATCAAATATTGGCACTGAGTAAGGCCAATCAAAGATTGACGCTAAGTAACGAACACCAACTACAGGGGGCAGTTCAATACCATACCCCAAAAAATGTCAGCTTAACGGCATTTGGGTAGGCTAACGGGGAAAAATGTCGTCCTAAACCCCGATCTACAAATATATATATATATATATTTCAATTTTACTGTAAGTGTAGGGTGTACGGTTTACCTTCAAATAAGTTGCCATCAATCAACTGTTGCAGTTGGTCCACCTGTTGACGTACCACCCGTTCCACCTGAGCTGTCTCCCACCTGCGCAACCTGCACATTAATGTAAACTTGCTGTACAGACATTTTCAACCAGCTAAAAATTTTTGTTATTATCGCTATAGTTGCAGTTGGCTGTGGCGAAGCGAAAGCGAAGATGTAGAGGCAACAGTAAGCCTTTAAGCGTGTATCCACTCCCCACGGATAACGCTTGTCTGAGTTTCATGTGTTTGTATGGAGGGGCCACACTAGGCATTCTTACGAGCAACGCGCAACTCACTCAGAAATCTTTTTGTGTATCGATATGACCGTAGGTGACACACTAGCGACAGGAAGCTGCTCATCCGCCACACAAAGCCCCGTCCAGACTACCGCGCACATGTTCCGCAGAACTTGGTTGCTCACGCTCCTTGATCTAGGGAAGCTGCAGTTTTTGTTACATTAATATTAATGTCTTATATTCGTCTAGTATCGACATAACTATGAATAAGCGCTCATTGCAAATGCCCATACTACTCAACGTTTTACTGCAATGCGCGTACTGCCAAACGAGCTTAGGTTGACAGTTTCACACTTTCTCGACCACGTGGTCGTGCTTCGAGGACACGGCAATACATCCAATCAAATTACACGACTTGCTTGGAGAGAAATTCCAAAAATGATTGTTAAGTAAATTTAACTCAATAATTTGCTGCTCCCAACAGGAAGTGAATTATATTCGAACATATATTTTATCTCTTAACAGAAACACAACTGTATCCACAAAACGTCGATAAAATGTTTACCGTCAACTCAGCATTTTTCACAAGTGTCTCTACTGTAGTAAGGTTTCCTATTTCTCGTCAAATTTGCAGTGAAATAGAAGTCAGCGAAGCTTAGAAACTTTTAAATGTCTATAAATGCAAGAGAACCTTTTGGAACGCCTGATTTATTTTTTTTGCCAGAGTGTACTCTGATTTGCGGTATTCTGGACGGATATATTCAACCGACGATGGCAATGTAAACGGATGGAGGGTCAAGTGCCTTAGCTTCAGCCTATTTAGTCTAGGCTACTACTACAGTGTCAGCGGTTATAGCAAGCGGAACGTTAACCGTAAGGTGAAGTGGAATTGCTGGGTGGAACAGTGGCGAAAGAAACAAACGATAAATAACTTGGAAGTTAAAGTAATAAATAGCACTCTAAATGTTCTACTAAGCAAAACGTTCCAAACTCGGCCACTTGATTTTCTGACCTACGAAAAATACTGGAACAGATTACGGAAAATCAGCCGATATATAGCAGCTCCTCTCAGTTTGTAATTAATTCAAAAAAACTCCTTACAAATAACAAAAAGGCATTTTTCCGTAGCCACTCAGAATCACATTGTAAATACAAATTCGACTTCCGCGGCTGTACGACCAACTGCAGGGTTGTCCGCAGAAAACCTCAAGCGACCTTTCGTCGCCTAGGCGCAACTTGTCTGTTGCTAGCAACAGTTTGCTGCTCGAAGACGTACGAGCTCAGCATCTTGACGTCAAGTTGCTAAGATGAATGCCTAGTGTGGTCCCTGATTTAATAATTATAATAATTCTTGCCGTTAAGAATGGGATATGCTGAGGGTACTGAGCTTTTGCGAGGTCACTATTTTTACTGGTTTCGCTCTCCCTGCCTACATATTTTTTGCAATTCTAATGACTGTGACACACGCTAGCCAAAAGCTGAGGAAACTCTCGCAAACGCGCAAAATTTTGTGCGCAAAAAACCACCTCCCTATTCACACGCGAGAGAATGGTCCGTTGGTCAAAAAGCGTCGAGCTCCGTTCATCCGAAACGACGATGTCATGGCTACGGATTGAACACCATGACAAAAATGGCTTACCAGCAGAATTATATAATGGATGCTACCCTATGCTTTCAAAAGTAACGCTAAGTCTAACTTCATCATAAAATATCTTTAAAATGATCAACCAATGCGGCTCCGAAAGCGAACCGAACGCCCTGCCCGCCGATAGATGTCTCTAGTGGCGATTTGTTGACAGTTTTTCGCGCGTTTGACAAGTGTATCGAGCGCAAAAATGTTGCATGCTCCAACACAGAATTTTCCTCAAAAGCGGGAGTGTGCAGGTTTTTAGACGTCGATTTCGGGCGCTAAACTAGGATACTCGTTCTTTTGGATAGCGTGTGGCATCGCCAATAGAGTGGGAGCAGCGGGAAAGGAAAAAGGAACATGTAGTTGGTCGAGTTAGGAGTTAGCTAGGAATTCATGTATGACAGCTTCCAGTCAGAAAAGAAGAAAAGCTGCGGAAAGGTAAACAAGGGCACGATACACTGAGAAGAGGGCTGACCCTAAATTAATGCAGCACGCCTTCCGTGGACAGACGAACAAACCAGCAATGAAAATAAAGCCCCTAGCCTAGCCCCTAGCCCCTAGTTTATATTTGCGTAATCAACACAAAGATATTTTACCCGCAAATGTCCAGCGATAAAATCACCGTAGTTACTGACATAGATCCTCTATTGTTATTGCTACTGAGACCCTACGTTGCATAAATCAAAGAAATGTTTAGTGTATTGACGCCCGCTTTAGCGGATATGGGTACATCCATTGTTATATTGTAGTCCTGAAAATCGAAGTTCAGACGTTAGGAGGCGCACTCCTTTGTTCGGCACCGAGTGTTGGATATAGAAAACGTTCTTATACTGTATGTACAATACACAGTGCTTATGATGAGAGTAGTACAGTACAGTAGTACATTGAATATAGTTTAAGCCTACGTTTCTAGAACAAAAGCGATCTCACAATTAGTGGAAGAAAAGAGATTATCAGTAGGCTACGTCGAAAGAAACCAACACGCATGAGAGTTGTCGCACAGGATCATACCGCATGGGAAAAGTAAATCGGGAAAGCAGAATAAACGAAAGTAACATGAGTATAAGGAGTATGAAAGTTGGATGAAGCAAAGTGGGCCTGAAGGACAGACGTCCCGAAGTAATAGTAAATAATAACTATACAGTACCGGTATAGTATGTGCCCTACCTCAAACTATGGGTTAGGATAGGTCGGTTCAGCTAGATTAGGTGACTAACCTAACTTACAGGCATACACGTTATTCCTGAATATCAGTCAGGTAGGCCACATACTACGCCGTCACCATAATAATAATGCACAGTGTCACTTTTCCCCGTGTAGAGTTACATTAGATTTTGAAATTATTATAGTCTAATGAACAGGAACATCCTACCTCCATATGAAGTTTTTGACACTGTAATAGTATCCCATTCCCTTAGAAACATAACAGACTACAGTAGTCAAGAAAGGGGACAATGAAAGTACCATAAGGCCCGGTCCCAGAACGAAAGTAATCCTTGTAAGCTTCAGTCACTGTATATGGTAACGAATTATTACTGCATGTAAAATCAAACCATTAGTAGCGTATAATTTCCTATACATAACACGAGTATTGGTTAATGATCCAGAACAGTGGTTTTACTTACCGGAAGATATCGAGAAAAGTGCTGATGGCTACCGCCTGCAATGATTTGTTCTTCTCCAGCAGGTTTACGTAGATCACAAAGTCTCTAAGACATATCCTGCAGTCGCTCAAAGGTAAGTCGCAGTTGTGGTGGTAGGAAATGCGGTATGTTGTCTTAGCCAAGACTCGTTTATAATTACGCACCACGTCCAGTAGCTCTTCGAGCGTCTGCTCCTCGTTGGTCTTGGACTGGTTGCTCCCCATGGCTGCTCGATCGTGCAAGATTACTCAGCAACTGCTGAAAAAAAGACAGTGTTTTTTTTTTTTTGTTCCTATAGCCTCACCATTTTATCACGGCAGTTCGGCCGTGGTCAAATTCCTCTAAAGCGGTGCCAATTATATGGGTATTTCTGAGATTTTGTTCGGTCCATTTCTTAGCCCCGCCCACTACTGTATACAGAGAAATCTCATGAATACCCACAAAATTGGCACCGCAATAGAGGAATTTGACCCTGACCGAACTGCCTTGATAAAATGGTCAGACTATAATGCCACTTAGCTCAGCAGCTGTTGCAAGAAAAACAACTGTTGTCTTTTTTATCGTTTCTTAATACGATATAACTGGCCATGCCACTTAACTCCGTAGCTCCTGCGGGAAGAATAAATATTTCATTTTGTATCTTAATGCGTCATGGGCTTCATTTGATTAGGCAGCAGCCGCTAACAGACAATTATCTGTTTTCTCTTCTCCCAATACGTCATGACTAGAGCCCGGACATTAAGCAACAAAGGTTTAAGCGTTTAAGCGGTAAAAATGAGCAAGTTAGCATCCAAAATGAGCGCTTATGTTGACGAATTTAAGCATTGTACTTTAGGCGGGAAAAAATACAAAACAAGATAGACCTCAATATTTTCCTATTATAAGCGCTTAAAACAAAAATAGATATCATTTCAACCATTTTGGAGCTTTGTTAACAGGAAAAACAACTCTAAGCGAGCATTATTCGGGGCAGAGACCTTCGGCGTTCCGCTCTAGGTGACAAAAATTAACACCCATCATGGAATTAGCATTTTTCCTGCAGTAAACCTAGAAAGTTTTGCTGACGGAATGGAAAGAAAAACATTCAAAATAATTTTCAAGATAAGCAACATATTAAAAGCCAGTTAGAAATTGTAGATGAATTTCAGTCCTTGAACAAACTCAGTCGACACAGGCTAGCTTGAAAAAAATTTGTAAGTTTGTTGGGAAAATGGGGCTCTTCATGTAAAAGCGACAGAAGCCACACAGACTTACTTTTTTTCAGAATTGTGCCGCAGAGCAATGTAAAGTGCGTGGAGTGTCTATAGGCGTCTTTTTATGACCACTTTGCGGATCATTCCGCATGGTCCTTGCGTTTTTGTGACCACTTTTTGACGTGATTCTGATAGCATTCAACCGTGATCATTGGTGAAAATTGATCGAACCGTGATTTTACTAGCGGGATGATCACACATGATGAAAGAGATGTTCCAGCCGTTAGACAAGCAAAAATTCAAAATTTGAAAGGCAAATTTCATGAGGTTTTCTTATATTTAAGGATAAATTGGATAATATTATGATTATTTGTATTACTAACTTCTAGATAGCGTGGGAACACTATCGCAAAAATTTCTCAGTCATGCAACTTTTCCTTTCAGCCGTCTCCCTGCCGTGACTAATATTCATGGTCCTTGAACGCCAGGCTAAAACTGTGCGTCATAGCAACTTTCAACTAGCCCAGAAGTAGGATGCATTCTAAAAGCTTCACCATTGCTGCTTGTTATAAAGTACAAACTGTAAAAAACAACTCATACCTTATATACTCTGTTCACATTTTTTCAGTCCGAGCCGAAGCCTAGGGCGCTGCAGCGCAATCGAATACTAAGTTGCGTTGCGAAGCAACTTTGGCGTACGTGTGGCCACGCACTTAGTTTTATGCCTCTGCATGTACAAAATGCATTAAATACTGCTACTTCACTTATCCATTGACTTCAAAATAAACTAAGAACGGCTCGTGGCGTAAGAGCATCACCCGCGGTGGGAGTAAATGTTTGATGGCCAGTTAATCTTAGTATTTTGGCGTGGGACACATCGAGGACAGCCCTGCAGACTCCCTACAAGAAATCATGAATATCGCTCAACTTCTTCTACCTGTTTTTGGGTGAGAAGCAAATTTCATCGCCGTCATTTTTTATGGTGAGCTAATCCTACTTTTTTTGGGCATGGGTCACATCGAAGACAGCTTACCAGACTCCCTGCAAGAAATCATGAACATAGCTCAACTCCTTTCTACCTTTTTGGATGAAGAGCAAATTTCATCGCCGTCATATCTTGTGGCCGGCTAATCCTGGTTTTTTGAAATGGGTCACATCGAGGGCAGCCAACCAGACTCCCTGCCAAAAGTTATGAACATTGCTCGTCTCCTTCAACCGCTTATTGGGTGGACAGACAAATATAGACGTTTACATATACATATACAAACATACTTGAATTTTCAACAAAAACATAATCACCTCTCTCACTTCGTTCGGGGGTGATAATAAAAATTTCTAAAAATTCATTCCATGCCGTCTTTTGAGTAAATACGATTGGAATCCAAATTTTGAAAAAAGACATGGCTTCTCTGGTTTGTTTAAAAAATCACTGGTCGTTCTTGTGCCATTCAGTGATCACGATGATCATGATCACGGTGATTCTGATCACGAATGTGGCCACAAAAAAAAGCCTTATGTACGCGCTAGACTCGAATGTTGTTGGCTTAATTGTGGCGCACAATAAATAGGCAAGTACACGATAACTCTCTCAAATAGAAAAGGTCTCCGAACAATTTAAATGTAGGCTAATTGCTGGAATAACTTAAGCGCTAGCAAACATTTTTAAGCTCTAACAAAAATTTTTTGAATCCAACAAAAGTTTCTCAGCGCTAGCAAAAAAAAAAAAATTGATGGTGCTTCCAAGCATTTTAAGTGCTACAAAATCGTACCATATTTTGAGCATTATAAGCAAAATAAGCATTAAGCAATCGGCATTCATTTCAAGCAATTTCCTGGCTCTAGTGATGACTGTTAGTGCCCGACAACTCAAAAGCTTCTGAATGACAAGTATGGGGGTTGTTTTAAAGTAAGTAAATAAAAGTATGATAAAAGACAACTTTATTACACTGTAGTATAACTTTCTTAGCAACATCATATTAGACGCAAGCCTGTACCTCCAGCCATTTTCTATATTATTTTTGCCAGTATCTAGGGACTTATTGTATCGTACAACGGCACAACCAGTTTTCAAACCTCTTCCCGCAGAATGATGTCGCTTTCCGTTTGTCGATTATCATGAGCATTCGTGAGGCCATCTTTGACAGCTCTGGCCCATATTCGTACCATTTCACCAATCATAAGGTTTTCTTCGTAAACTTTGTTATTCTGACGATGAGTTTCAGCCTTTTTGACGTCTTTAATGCAAAAAAAAACGAATCTCTGCTTGTATTTCACACGAGGCCCAATTCTCTCAATCTACTATACCATTTTAAATACTAAGAAGCAAAAGTTACACTCTCGAGCGTTGCCGTAATTATCCCTGTAACTTGCCAACAGAAGTAGATAAACAAGGCGCACGCTCGAAATGCCGACGGTAGCTTCGCCCGGCCGGAGTTTCAAAAAAGTACTTGCTTTCAAGGCAACCCTCGTGATTTTTTAATGCTTTCGTAGGTACAGCTATCGACTTTCAACGTGCATCGGGATGACGTTCAAGCTAAACGTCCGCTCATACCGCTAACCATAACAAAGTTTTTCGCGGCCTCAGAAGCTGAAAGCTTAATACAGCTGCTTTGGCTGCCAACAAATGTGTTAGGGAATCCTGATATCGACCATGCCCATTTATGCAGCATTTCGACTGGGGTTCAAACGATTCAATGCCGTGAAAGTGTTCGATATGCAGTCTCGCGAACCAACAGTATGTGTACCTGAAACCAGGAACTAAAAATTTTGAGCCTAAATCAAAAAATAACGAGCATCAAAAACAGCGAAGACTTTCCTTCTTCTCTCACCTCTTTCTAAATTCGGTGCGTGTTTTGTAGAGCAACAAAGCCACGAAGTTATCAACGAGAGGGCGTTGTTATTGCAACAATGCGGCGCTTGTGATAAGCCGCAGGCAGTTCCCGATATGCTTGCATTCCATTCTCTGACAATAGTTCTCCTAAAAATTTAGATATTCAGTTGGTAGGTGTGACCTCAAAAGAAAAAAAAAACACATGGGCCGCTGGCAATTAATTACAATATACACTAAATGTTAAAGCTATGTGCGATATTTGGGGACACCGGAACGGTGGATAGGAGGGGCAATTCCCCCCTTCCCCCCTCTGCCTCGTCAGGGGCAAAAGGGGGCAGCAGATGCCCTTATCTAGGGGAAAATACATTTTATCTGCAAACTAAAAGTAGCTTTACCATGTACAATACAGACGGAAAGAAACTCCGCACTGCAATATTTTCAATAGATAGATTTTCAAAAAATTCAAATTGGCTCTGAAACCATTATTTTTATTTTATCAACTCCAAAATCTAGTCATTTGTGCCTTTTGATAGTAATAACAGTTTGTGCAATTCTCTCGAAGATCCGTTCATAACTTCTTGAGTTATGCTGCTAACAAACGTTATGATAAACATGAGTCAAACATACAAACTAATAAACCGATCTGTACCAAAATTTTATCATTTATGTCTTTTAACATTACTAACAACCCCTATGAATTTCATAAAGATCCATTCAATATTTTTTTGATTTATTGTGCTAACAAGCATAAAATTAAAAACAGTGACGAACGAACGGATCATTACCAAAATTTAGTCATTTACTCTTCGTTACATACCTAACAACTCATGAGAATTTCATAATAATCCGTCCCTAACTTTTTGAGTTACTACAGCATTGAAAAAAATGAGGCAGACAAACAACAATTGAATGGACGGATCTTCACCAAAAGTTAATCATCTGTTCCTCCTAACATACCTAACAATCCCTGTAAATTTCGTCCAAATCTGTTCATGACTTTTTGAGTTATCTTGGTGACAGACAGACAAAGAGACAGACAAACACGACGAAAACATAACCTCCTTGGCGGAGGTAACTACACGTTGACGTCTGTCAGATAAAAACTGATTAATTACTGCGAAAACTGAACCCCCAGTACTCATCAATTTCACCTTATGGAGCAGCCCGAGGTGATTCACGTGATCAAAAGCCGCACTGAAGTCAAGCAGTACTAACCTTGCCTCATGACCCCCATTAAGAGCCAGCTGCAACACATGAGAAACATGAAACAAAGCATCACAAGTTCCCAGGCCCTTAGGAAAACTATGCTGTGTTGGGGGAACGAAACCCTGCTTCTCAAGAAAACGACCCAACCTCGACGCAACCAACCTCTCGTAAACTTTCGACAAAGCAGGTGTGATCGAGACGGGTCTACAGTTGAAGGTTTGGGATAAAACAGAGCCCTTCGGAACAGGCGTCACACGAGCGACACGCCAACATTCCGCGAAAGACCCCAGCCGTAACCGCCGACGAAATACTGCTACAAGCGGGGCTGCCAGCACACCATCTACCCTCTGATGAAAGAGAGGAAACGTACCCGATGGATCAGTGCCTCCATAGGGGTTCAGGTCAAGAAGAAGGCCGTGCACTTCAGAAGATCTGAAAGCAAATCCGGAGAACCTCGGCTCGGGATCACACGCTAAAGGAATGCGCACCCGGTCCCGGCTCTGCTTCCCATCAAAGTAGCGCAACAAAATTTCCGCCTTGGCAGCGGGGTCCGTAACAAGATCACCACCAGCACCAATTAAAGGGGGACAGAAGAGCTCACACCAAGCACAGCGCTCTTCAACATGGATCGCCACTTATGTGCGCTAACATATGAAGCTTGTAACTCCCTGAACCTCAAATTATGCTCCCTCTCAGCTTCCTCGTAAGTAGCACCTGCCCTACGCTGAAGTTCCCTGAAACGCTGAAAGTCAAGAGCAGACCGGCTAGTACGCCAACGGACATATACCTCCCCCTTCAACCGGTGCGCCCTCCTACAGGCATCATCAAACCAGGGCTCATTGCCTGTCATGACCGTAATGAAGCGAGAAGGGACATAGGCGCGCACCATCTTAGAAAAAAAAAACGATCCAAAATAAACCCAGGATCAGGAGACTCTCTCACAACACCCCAGAGTCGCACAAGGATGGCGCCAGAGACGTCGTCCCAATTCACTCTGGACCTCAAAAATATATCACGCCCAACAGTGACTCTGGGGACCTCTGACGAACTTGTAGCGTTGCAGAGAGGGCACCATGGTCCGAGGAACCAATGGGAGACACCACAGACACTCCAACCAAATCAGGAACATTAGTCATCAATAGATCAAAAACATCTCCCATCAAATGGGTGAGACCCTCAACCAACTGCTCACAACCAGAGGCACTCGCGAAATCGAAGACTGCATGACCATGGCAATCGGTCCTCCCAGAGCCTAACCATTTCACATGGTGACAATTAATATCGTCCATAAAGACAAAAGCAGAAAGCTATCCGATGACTGAGTCTATAGCCATTGCATCTAAGAGACAATCAAATACCCCATCTTCAGCAGACGGGCTGCGATACACTGAAAACAGATAGAAGTTCATGAATGAGCCACAGACTCGAAACACCATCAACTCACAACATGGACATTCATATTCACTCTGCCTAGACACAACAACACCCTTTCGAACGTAAGCAGCCAGACCCCTAAATCCAGGGCATGAGTCTCGCAACTGCAGCCCAGGCTTTTCAAAGTTCGGATCATCAGCTCAAAAACATAACGATGGCTTGAAACTAGCGTCTCCGAACATAGCACCAGATCATAATTGGAAGAGGCTACGGCGAGCTCAGCCAAATTACCATAGAGACCCCGAACATTATTACATAAGATACGGCAGGAGCGAGACCCAGGTCCATGAGAACTGGGGTTTATAGTTCCATGTCCGGATATCTAAGTATCAGGCACGCAAAAAAAACAATAAATAAATAGACACCATAAACAAAGGAAATCATCAAAAAATTACAAGACAAAACAAATCGACAGTCATGATAGCTACGAAAGCGGCCAGCTGTCCACGTGCCCCAGACCCTGCCATCACCAGTCGGGCTGTTCTGTTTGAGCACTATCTATAACTGTTGCTAATTGTTTTTTGTGCGTGGGGGGAGGAGGGATTGGATTTGCATCATTTGGCTTCTGTGTATTTATTTCGAGTTGTTTGTTGCTTGGATTGTTTGCTGTGCAGTTACTTTTGCTGCATAAGGGCACACAATCAGTCTGTTTTTTCCTCATTTTTTGACCGTATTTTGTCGTTGTTCTCCTTAGAAAGGCTGGCATGCAGGCAGATCTGGGCCACTCTAACGTATATGACTTGTTCAAAGTCAAATCTGCAGCTTGAACTTTGAATCGTTGAGGGTGGCCAATCAGGTAAGATCTGGCCATAAATCTTTCAAAATACAACTTGCTCGGCCTCAACCGCGCAGAACAAGAAAGCAGCAAAAGAGCCACGCACAACTACTCTTAAAAAAAATAATATTGCCTCTGAATGGACATACGCTACTGCTATGCGGTTAATATTTATAATCACTTTATAAAAACAAACACGTGGTTCCGTATCCCATGAGTTATAAATTAAAGAAATTTAAGAGTTAGTAAAAGGTAGCATAACTTACTGAGCTGACTCAAAACGGTGAACATTCATATTGAAGGCAAGGTTCATCCATTTTCTAGTGAAAATCTCTTCAAAACAGACATTAATGAACACCTTTCACAAACTAACTTAACACCGCCATAAAATAACTAAAAACAAATTAATACGCACGAGAAAAATCCAAACGCTCCTGGACTAACGAATACATAAGCTACGAACGAATGTAGACACAAAAACACTAAAATTATCCCTGCTCGTTACTCATAGAGACATCCTTTATTAACTCAGCCGTTATGGCTTATGTGGCTAGTGTGAGGCATGTGGTGTTTGAAGATTACAAAAACTCAAATTGGCAAAGATTGTTAGTGGAGGCGAATGATAACATTAGTTACAAGTGATAGTACTGATTTAATTATTATTATTATTATATTAGTTGTATAAGTCTTCCTAAGCACAACTACGGTGATCCAAGACGGAAAAAGGAAGGGACAATGTGAAATCCATGCACGAAGTTAGATCAATGCGCATGTGAACAGCAAGTCAGGAAAGAAGAGGAAGAACGGGACAAAGTATCAACAGCACGAATATGAAAACGGAAGGAAGCAAAATGGGCACGAACGACAGACGTCTTGAAGGCCTAGCCAGTGGCTAAGGTAACCTACAAACTTACCCTGGGGTCGCTGCTCCCCAAAACATAGGATGGGCAAACCTAGGCATTAATTTAAAAGAGCCGTCATATCTCTAAATTACTTATATTTTACAAACAATTTTGCTGAGGAAGAACATTGAACGTATGACTTGACCGTATAACAAGTATTTATAGAGCGTCTATACACATGCAGTTATAATGTACTTACTTACCTCAGTCGGGATGCAGCGTATGGCCTGTTGATGTGAACACCGCTGGGCACGGTCGATGACTGAATTTTGTGAATGGACTAGCTACCTGACCTGTGGACGGAATATGGGTGGACCCTGCGGTGAAAAGAGAGCGTAAGCAGGTACCAGCCGTCTACCAGTAGACCTTTGGATTCAAATGGAATCAGCATACGAGCATAAAACAGCTCAGCAGTACGTAGTTTTATGTTTCATCTATTTTCCTTATTTGGTGTATCGAGTATACATATGCATTTGGTTATTTATTTTCAAGGATCTTGTTGAAAGGAAGAAAAAGCCGTAAGCATTCAAAGTACCTACGTTCACCAAATAAAGTTATTTCTTGGCATTATTACGGAAAGATTTGGTAGGGAGGCTTGGTACGCACCCAAGTCGAGGAAATTTCTCCATTTTTTATTTTAAACAGTGCATTGATATTGTTAGGATAAGATATTCCGAGCGGGATATATTAATTTTCAATTGAAGACACTGTGAGTGAAAACGATTGAATTTTCAATTTTGACTAAGAGCCTGTACACACGCTAGTAAAAGAACGATATAGTCATCGCATCCGAATGCGTTAATGTGTTCATTAAGCAGCACACAGCTGCAAAGAACTTTCAGCAATCATTCCTTAGTTCCAGCTTTCTCGAAGTGTCCGAAAGAGAACTTGACTTGCAGCACTTGTGGAAGAAACTGAACTGACGGTCAACATTTTATTACCTTTTTTTACCAACTCGAAGCTCTGTCTATGAGACTGCTACAAAATGTGAGGACGATCAGCTGTGGAACCTCGTGTGTACCAGCCATTAGAGAGACAAAGCCGACGATGGAGAGAGTCATGCTTAGTCCGTCAGTAAAAACGCTGTGGTTTCATAATTAAAGCGTGAACTGGTAATTGTCTGGTCCATTGAGTACGCGCACATGATAATCCCTTGAATAATGAACTCTTAGTCTTTGAGACTTTCTTTTCAGTGGAGCATTTAAAAAAAAATCAAAACCACAGATAATTATTGAATCCTTCGGAAATGTTTTTAAGTTTAGTACGAAGGCTATAGTGATTAAAACTTCAAAATCAAATGTGGGAATTGTGGAACGTATTTTTCGAAAGGAACATCGGTTCCAGAAAATTCAAATTGGAGTTACATTGTTCAATGAAGAGTAACTTTGTGTAGTTATTTTTCCAATTGTAAAATGCTGACAAAACCCAAAAGCTATTATTCCATCAGAACATTAAGTGTAGTGTATTATACTTCTATACTAGCTCAAGAATCTATTTTATATAAATTGGAAAAAGACGACTGAACAAAGTTATCACGTATACATCAAGCGGATATATTATAGTCACCCCACTTCAAGGTAACTATTACAGCCAGGCGAATTTATAGAATATTTCGGGCCATTATTTTATTCGCATGCTGATGAGTGGAAATTGAGCCATACTACGGCATTATTAGTGCTCGCAGTCGTATAAGTAACTCAACAAATTACGGTTACTTCCAAGCAGTTTTTAGAGACAAGTATATATGACTAGTGGACCCGTGCGTGAAGAATTCACGCAATAACCTATACGTTTGCGTAATGCCTCTAGGCCGGTGCGGAATCTCCTCTTCTCTTATTTGCTTCTTAATTTTCTTCTGTTCTTCATT
>LQNS02015105.1:9497102-9510515 GCA_001587735.2 Parhyale hawaiensis
GAGAAATACTAACTAGAACTTATATGTACCATAGTTAGGTAGCCACATACAATTCAACTTAGACACATAACCCTGGTCTTAATGGCCGTGCGGTTTTCTTTTACCATGGTCACGTCACGTTAATGCCCACTGAGTTTTCATTAACAGGTCTCAACATCACAGATTATGCGTCTATACCTAGTGTACATTGAGCTGTAATGATCACAGTTTTGTGTCGAGTAATGTCTGAGTGCTTCAGGGTACGTAAGTTTTTTTGTCTTAGATTTTTTCTTTTGTGTAAGGAATGAGACACAGCGTCAGATATCACCGGCGACTTGAACATTCCAAAAATTGATTCCAGTGCTCAAGAGATGTTGACAAACTCTCGACTGTAGATAAAAGAACCTCAATACAGCTAGGATCCAGAATGCATGGGAACAATAAGTAGAAAGATAAGTATATTGCTTCCACGCACATGCATTCAAGATGATCGATGCATGAAAATCTTTGCTTTGTTATACACCTGTGCATATTCAACGGTAATAATGAAAAGTAGAAAGCTAATTCTTCTTCTTAAACTTATGTCCATCGTCAAGTTCGCACGTTCCTCTTTTCCACTATATTCTTATGTGCATATTTCACAGCTCCGAAGTCAATGATAGGTGTAAGTATGTCTCATTCAACAGCAAGAAAGTCCGCAGCGGTCTCAGGGTGTATTCGATTGGGCACCAAAATCAAGCTTTTGGAGAGTGACTTGTCTTAAGCTTGAGACAGAAGCTTTGGATTTGTCTGTATGAAGCGCGATGCAAGCTTTAGAAACAACGCGATTGCGTAGAACCTCCTCAACACTCTATTTTATGGAGCAAGATTGAGTTTCTGGTAGCAATAAAGGTCACCGATTGAGGGTCAATGCTTGAATGTTAAAGCAACTGCCAGAAGTTTCGGACAAATCAAGCCTAGAAGGTTTAATATTGACGCCCAATCGAATTTATCCCTACTACTACTGCAATCCAAATTAAAATAGAGACCCGACGCTTTGCTTACAAAGTTTTGTGGAGAAATGAAAGCGTTATATACCGTAGTAGTGGATAAATAAATAACTCAGAAAAACTAGACTGGAAGCTACTTTGAGTTCGTCGAACGCGACGAACAAAATTAGCCAATGTCTATGCTGTCGATTTCGCTAAGTAACTTTTTCCTCGAGTCTGGTAGGGCATTTGTTGGAGAAATGCTACTCTCGGTAACTTTTGCCACTCGTTTGCGTTGGCCCTTACAGTGGGTGGCCTTAACGCATTCGTCTCATAGCAAATTTTATCAGCAACTCCTCATCCCTCAGCCCCCTTCTCCCCTCCTTCATAAAAAAAGAATGCTCCAATACCAGGCGACCTACCTATTCACTTACTTCTTAAAGATGCAGCGTATTGCCGATGTAGACATTAGCGCCCCACCCACCTATTCATGACATCACGTCTGGGTAACGAGGCAAATTCGGGAGAATGAGAAAGCGTCAATTTTTTTTTTCGGTCGGTCAACCGCGTGAGTTTTTTCCCCTCCCGCCTAAAAATGGTACTGTGTATCATGATCTTTGAAAATACCTAAACGCAAAAAAAATGGATTCCGGAGCATGGAGATTTTTATTTTTTCTGTATTATTTAATTTATGTCCTAAATAAAATAGTCACAGTTTTATACATACATATGCTTAAATCTACGTTCACGAGAAACGCTGATTCGAAGCAGGTAATAGTGTATTGTGTATTGCATAAAAAAATTGCTAGTTAAGGACGTGTGCCTGAGAGATACGCTAATGATATTTCATTAACTCCTTACTGCTCCTTGACTATAGCATCAATCATTATTAATATATTAATGGCAGTTCATGTATAAACGTTTACAGTGTCAACCAGGACGTAGAGAGAGTAACGGGAGGACTCAATTAAAAAAAAACTTAGCAGTGACTGCACGTTAGCGCATGACTTCACATCGTCGAAGGTAACCATAAATAAATATAGATGGGCGCTAATACCCTGGATGGTTATGAGCTACATCCAAACAAGTGAGTTATAGCTGAAAGTTCCTGTAACTGATAACCATTTTACCGAGTTGTGTATGGGTGCAACTCAAGTAGCTGGCCAGTCAAGTGCGGCAGATTAAATGGATTAAATCGAAAAATAAGGCGATATGTTAAAACTAGAACGCCTTGTGGCGTAAGACCACACCCACAGTAGGGGGCAAATTCAACGAAGCCATTTTTGATGAACGAGTTGAGCGCACAGCCCCAATCGCTGAGCCCCAGTCCCTCTTCAATAATAACACAGGGAAAAATGGAACGCCCCGCGCTCCAGACGATTTGTCGCGGTGGAGGCAAATTCGCCCCGTGGAGGAAAATTCAACGCCGTCATTTTTTATGGTGAGCTGGGTCTGGTTTTTTGTCAAGGGTCACATCTAGGTCAACCCCCTACAAAAAATTATGAAGATTGCTCAACTCCTCCGACCAATTATTGGGTTAACAAACATACAAATACATATATATATATATATATATATATACTTAAATCTTCAACGAAAACATTAACACCGCTCTCACTTCGTTCGCGGGTGATAAATATTTTGTGAAGAGCATTTTGAATTGAATATGAAGTGTAATAAGGCTTCACTTCAAAGAAGGAGTTAAATCAGGGCGCCACACCTGCCCAGATTTTGCCTCAGATGTGAAATCCTCCTCTGCAATTTTATAATAAATATTTTGCTCATTGTTCAATCAGTATAAGTTCTCTTCGTTGATTAATGTATTTAAGGGCTTGAAGTTTGCAATTGAGAACTTTTTTGCTGTATTATACGAAGTACTCATTAGCTGCTCAGCGTATCGTTCTTCGATTGCGTCGTCACGTTTCGATGCTAGTTTCACGCGAGTCCTCTTGTTTACGCTCTTTGCTTCCTGGTGTCAATGATTCCACGTGGAAAGAAATTCTTGAGGCCATCCCAACTATCCGGTTGGTCCGTTTTTCTCAATGACAGAAGTTTTTATTAAGTTGAAGCAAAGAGCAAGCAAAAATGCCTTTATAGCCTTGTGTTTTTCGACAGTATTTACGACTCTCACATACTAAGAACAAACATGGAGTTTTATATTTTGTCAATAGCTAATGTACCAAAGTTAAAGTGGAAGCAAAAAGCCAATCTTTATATTTTTGTTGTTAATCAAATGGGAAATTCCCTGAACATGGAAAAAATCCCGAGGAATGCAGTTAGGTTCCACGATAAAATCGCATCGTGTAAAGGAGGGTTTTGCTGGGTTTTGTTCTAAACAACGTATCCCTTGGTTCTTTATTCCTTCGAGTCACAATAATTATCATGGATATGGAAGCCCAACACTGTCTTGCTCTGGCTGTGCTGCATCGGCATAAGGATTCGGTCTCACATTTTATTCCTATCGGAGAAAGAACTCGTGAGTTCAACCTGATTAAGATAGGGTTTTGCTAAATATTACTATATTAGTAATTAATAACTGATACTAGAACAATTATTTCCAAGGGATAACAAGAAGAGTGCATGTAATTTGTTGAGAAAAATGAGGAATTTGTAGAAGCTCTCGGACGAAGAGCACATCAAATGGTAGAAGGAAAACAGCAAAACGCAATATTCAAAGTATAATTTTTTGGTCAAGAGTTGCCTGCTACCAATTTACAATAAAAAAAAGCACTGTTACAATGTGCTTCCGTTACAGCCTATGTCAGCGCCTTCCAGCTTAACGGCATTAATGTACATGTCCACAAATCTTTTGAATTTTCGTCAGGGAAACATCTAAGTTAATACTGCATTAAATTTACTTACGTATACTGTAAGTGTTGCAGTATGTGCGTACAGTAATCTATTAATAGCACTAGGAGAACACGTTACTATCTGCGAAAGCTGATGGGAAGCAGAAATCGTGTCATACCACTGGTTAAATACAAGTGACTTAGATAAAAACTAAAACCGATACGATTCACCTTATAAAATAACCACTAATCTAATCCTCGGACATTTGGCATTTGAAATTCTGACACAAGTGGCCACCAGTCGAGTGCATTAGTAAATAGTTTAAATCAAATTATGATTAATTATCGAGTAGTTTTAGCTTCGGTTTTCACAACTAAGGCGATTTAATAGGGGGAGCAGGAAGGAACATATTAAAATTATGACTATAGATATATCTATATATAAAAGTTTAAGTCTAAGTTCCCTCAATAAAGATGATATCACAGAGGAAAAAAGCAGGCACATATAGTGTGATGATAGACACGTGGAACCCATGCACGAGGGTAACCCTCTACAGGATCAACGCGCATGGGAACAGTAAATCAGGAAAGAAGAGCAAAAACTTATGAAAACAAGATCACTAGAAGCATAAACCTGGAAGATAGCAAAGTAAACACGAAAGACAGACGTCCCAAAGGCCTAGCTAATGTAATGGGCTATGGCCCACTCTATTCCACCCCAAAGGTATCAAGATTGCGAGTTAGTGCAGCAGATACCACACAGGCGTTGTAGATCTGTGCTAAAGATGGGTGTTGGAGGAAGTTGTTCAAATTGGCTCTATCTCTGTCTCGGCCACGGAAAAATATGGTATCCTAATTTGCTCCGCCTAGGAGATTATGTTTTCGCCGGGTCTGTCTGACTGTCCCTTTGTCTGTCTGACTTTCTGTCTGTCATCAAAAAAAGCTCAAAAAGTTATGGACTGATTTTGACGAAAAAACAAGGATTGTTAGGTATGTTAGGAGGGACAGATGATTAACTTTTGGTGAAGATCTGCCCATCCGTTTATTTATTTGTCTGCCTCATTTTTCTCAAAGCTGTAACTCAAAAAGTTCTGGACGAATTTATATGAAATTTACATGAGATGTTAGGTACATCACGAAAAGTAAATGACCAACTTTTTATGATGATTTGTTTGTTCGTGTACTTGTCGCTGTGTTTGAGTTCATGCTTGTTTGCGCAATAACTCAAAAAGTTTTGAATGAATCTTTATGAAACTTACTAGAGTTGTTAGTAATGTGTAAAGATATAAATGATTAAATTTTAGTGCAAATCGGTTGGTTCGTTTGAATGGTTGACTTAGGTTTATCATAATGTTTGTTAGCCAATAACTCAAAAAGTTTTGAATGGATCTTCATGAAATTTACAGCAGTTGTTGGCAATGTTGGAAGACAAACGATAAATTTTGGTGCAGATCGGTAGGTTCGTTTGTATGTTTGACTTTTGTTTGTCATGTTTGTTAGCAGCTTAACTCAAAAAGTTATGAACGGATCTTCAAAAAAAGTGTAGAAACTCTTAATACTATCAGAAGACAAAAACTATTAAATTTAGAAGTTGATACAAAGAAAATAATGGTTTTGGAGCCAGTAATATTTTTCGTTACCGTTGGCTTACTTGGCGGAGGTATGCGCTCTCAGACTGCTCTAGTTCAATAATGTTTTCTGCTCTCTAATGCTGAGTTCACACGGCATTCAACTCTACGCATTCACTCATCCTCTCATCCGAAGGTTTTGTAACATCGTTGTAAACACAATTTTGTGTACACCACAAAAAAAATGTAAAAATTGTAACAGTCAAGTCAGTTTTCTCGGCAAGTGTCACTAGGTAAACATACGGAAATTTCTTCAAATTTTGAGTGAAATAAAATTAAAAAACCGCACTTTTCTGCTACTTCTTTGAAGGCGCAGTAACACATCCGGCGAGTGGATGAGCGAACGCGTTCATAAGACTGACGTGTGAACTCGCTCTAAGAGAGATTTTAATAGTAAAGAAAATCAGCTAATACAACAGGCGCTCATTTACACTTCTAGTAATAGAAAGATCGTCTTGGTCCCTAAATAAAAGGCGCATTATTATTTTTTATAATTCTGATGCTGGTATTAAAGCGATTGCTTTGGCACTTCAAGGCACATTGTCATTATACTGATACAAAATTTGCTACCTAAACTGACGTTGCTTCGTCATCTATTCTCGCTAACTGTAAGGCCACAAATCAAATGCCAAGAAATGGCAACCTTCCGGGCTAGGCTACTAGTCTATCTTCAGTAGTACCGTCGCACGCACGTCATAAGACGTGATCCAATAAATGAGGCGCCGTCTCTTCTAGTAAGTTTCTAGTTTTTTGAATGAAGCTATTGCGTCATAAACACCGCTTAAAGACACTTAAAGAGATACATAAGAAACACTAGGGGATAAAAAATTCAGTACCTTTGAAAGTGTGACGGTTGACAGAGCCCACCGAGATGGAGAGTATCGGTGTAATTTATTAAATTGATCGTCTGTAATTATGTACAATATACTGAGCGATATTACTAATAATATTTACAAGACACTGGTAATCTAATGAATGTGAGGAGTTTGTCCATTCACCAACAAATTCAAGAGCAGTCACTGTAGCACAGCATATTTAATAACAAATTCGTATCATAGTACACATCCTAAGCTTTATAGCATAAACTTAAAACTTACTGCAGGCATAACAAAAAATTAAGAGCGCTCGTTATTGTAACGCAATTATGTGCTATTCATTATCACTTATGATTTCATGTTTGTATCATTATTATTTATTAAATTAAAAATTACATTCCTAGTTTTTGTCTCCCTACCCACAGAATACACTATAATTTATTATCATCCTAAGAAAGAAGGGACAAAGGCGCGTACCCACTGCCAGCGAGCGAGCGAAGCGAGTGTTGAAATTAATAGATATCTATAGGCATATACCGACTGCAAGCTAGCGAGCGAACGAACTAACCTACTCGCGCTGGCTACCGAGCGAGCAACGCTCGCAGACACGGCACTCGCAAGTTGCGTAAGATTGTGTGCGAGACGCACGACGTTCCGCGGCTCCACTTCGTTCAAAACTCGTTGTCCAGTGAGTGTTCAGGGGTTGTTGGTCTGCAGTTCGTTCGCCTGCAGTCGGTATAGCCCAAAAATCGCTCGCTAGCTCGCTGGCAGTGGGTAGGCGCCCATACAGCAGACCAAGAAACTAGTAGTATACGATAGTTTAAGCCTCCCTAAATAGGCCTAATTACTAAGCTTTTGTAAGAAAACATGTCGATAGAAACATTGAATCCATGCACGAAGATGTTCCCACACAGGATCAACGCACATGGGAACAGCAAGTTATGAAAGAAAAGGAAGACCAGACGAAAGTAATATCAGTAGGAGTATGAAATCGGAAGGAAGCAAAGTGGACACGAAAGATAGACGTCCCGCAGGCCTAGCCCAGCTAACGGCTATGGTACTCTACGGGCTCCCCCTGGCGTCACTGCCCCCGTAACATAGGATGGGCGAACTTCGAAATAACCTAACCTTACGGCCCATGGCTCATCCTATGCCTCCAGAAGGGAGACCAAGCAAAACAGGGAACTAAAGAATGAGGATGTTCCCACTCAGGATCAGCACGAATAGGAATAGCAAGTCGAGGAAAAAAGAAGAATTAAGGATAGAACACAGCACTATAAGCATGCACGAGTACGATGTGGAAAGACACTAAGAGGGCACGAAAGACAGACGTACCGCAAGCCTAGCTAAGACTAACCTCATTACTAAACGTTAAAGCTTTCACATCAATTTAAAATTATAACATGTCAGTTGTCAAAACGTCATCGAGAAATTTGAGCCTAATGGAGCTGATAAATAACCAAAATGCTGATAAATATAGACTTCACATACGTAATAAGGAATGATTACATCACGAGCCGTTGCCTTGAATGCCGATGCATTCATTATAGAGCTAATAAATAGTGGTGAAGTTGATAAACAACTGTAAACTTATATAACATTAATAATTTACAGCAAATATATTGCAAAGTATGGAAGACGTATAGCTATGGTTTTACCTCTCAACATCACTCCAGTAAAATAATATCTGTCCATTGTTAGCCGAAATTAACAATTGACTTAGAGTATCCGTGAATAATAATTAAAAACATGGCAGGTTTTGAGCATTAAACAGCAGTGAGATGTGCGTAGCGCATTAAACTGAATTCTCAAAGTTTGTCAGTAGATCAGCAAGGAAATAGGTACGTTCTAGTTGTGCTTCCGACAAAAAAAAAATTCTTCAATGATGCATCAACACTCGCTTTATGACGGGTCTCTTATTTCACTAATGAATAAAATAGGTAGTGTTCTACGTTTTATTGTAGTGGAAAATTGCTTAGAATGCTGCGCTTGCACACTCGGTGTCGAGTGTTCGTGTCTACGCCTAGGAGGTGAATACTGCGATATTCAGGATTGCAGCCTCGGTATTTCTGTCATTCACGGTCCACTGCAAGGGCACTTACCAAACTAGAAATTTAGTCGCTGTTATAAGAGTCTTCCATTTCTGAGGCCATAACGTTGACAATCGTTGGTCGACTGCAGCCGTTCACGCCCTGATGGCATTGTGATCATTTATCTGCACCAAGAATAGTATAGCTATATGGATATAAGCTCGTGTAGGCGGATTTCCTAGATGAGGTGTGCCATCAAGACGATGTCGCCTATCCCGCACTGGAGTGTGCGGCATATAGCATATTCCACTCCATTCACACGACATTGCCATAACAATGAAAATCTCCTTTCGTTGCAGCAATTCTTCTACAATACTGAACTACCAACTGGTTTCTCGCTGTTATGCTCACGCCAACGATTTCATCATGTCTTTCGCAAAAAAATTATTTTTGAATTTTCCTTCAGCTTGCCTCTGTCTCCTTCAAGCCTTTTCAGATATCATATTCGTGTAGCAGAGTCAACATTATGCTACTGTCGAAGAGTTAGTGTTTGGCAGTGCAGCTCATTCTTGAAAAGGCTATTCCTTCCCTCTCCTGGGTTCTCCAGCCGTAGTTTCGCTGCTCTACGCACATATTCTACTGACCAGACTCTAACTATTGAAAAGAGGCGACAGTCTCTATCTTAACTCCGTCCAAAATCAGTGATCTTTGGTCTCTTGGCCTTAGCAACTGAGCTGCTTTCAACTCCAGTCTCGCCCTCCCTGCCTTCTACAGCAACCGGTTGTTAGCGACCAGCCGGAAATAACAGATCAGTCCGCTATAGTATAAATCAATGGTTCTCTATATACATGTTATATATTGCGTATTCCCTCGTCTTGGCCCGCAAAAGTTAGGATTTCTACGCTCAAATTAAACTTATTTTCAAATTATGGTTCAGATAAGCCGAAGCTTCTAACTGGAGTTGCAGGTAAGCTAAGTCTCGTAGGCTTAATTTCGACGCTCAATCGAATATGCTCTTCCTTAACATCGTGAGGCAGACCCTTTCTTAGCTCTGGCTGTGCAATGGTGGATTGTTTAGAAAAATCAATGTTTTTCACTGGCGAGAGTTGAGGGGATGTGCTTCATTGGAAAAATTTAGAATTTGTTCGTATGTCAAAACAAATGAACAATAAGAATAGAATTAAGCGGCACGTGGAATTTATCATATGAAGAAACCAAATAAGCCTTTAAGAAATTAGAAAGGAACATTAGGAGAAGCGTACGGACCTTTAATTTCAATCCTGGTCAGGCATAAAAACTTTGATTGTAAATTGAATAGTAAAAGCAATTTGAATTACGAGCAACGAATCAATTACTTAGGAATAATCAAACTCCATCTTACGTTCTCAGAAGTTAAGAATGTGGCACTGCAATGAACAGCATATTGAAATGCAAAACTATTTCAGCCCTAGGTCGGTAATGATGGACTCTTTCTGGCGATATCAGTTTTTGCGAGTGAGGGAGGAGGTCATTTCAAAACAGAAATTCTCTGTTTCTCTAACGAGGCAAATGCAGTGCTACGATTAGCATTGCACCCAGAGACAGTCTTAAAATTTTTTGCGTTAACTACGATTCACTCGACTAGAGGAGAAGAGGACGAATGCCTCTACATAGAAATCATGGAAATTAGTCTTGTAGTCTGTAGTTTCAAAGCAGACAAAAAATGGCTGAAAAAATTGTGTTGGACTTTAAATTGCAGCATGGGAGGTTGCGGTAAAAATAGGACTGATGCAATGTGACAATATAACGACACACATCAAAAAAAGACAGCAGCCGGGAGGTGGGGGGCCCTGGGCCCCCCCACCCCAATATTTTCGACGTTCCGTCGCCCCAGTCGTCTGCTTATACCCTGATTTCGTGTCCCTGTATGAGGATAACAGAGACAGAAGTTGCAAAAATGACCGCGACCAGATTGACCAATATTTTCCGTTCCCTCGAAGTAAACTTCAATCACTCATCCAGTTATTTATCTTCTTGAAATCCTACGTCATTTTTACTTGGGTGATTAAGTATAGTACTGATCGAAAGCATCCATACTATTGTCGCTCTCAACATTACAGTAATATCACTGCTACGGGCATGAAGAAGGAAGTGCTCACCGTGCTGTCAAAGAATCGTGTCTGAGCCGCTGTTTTTGACGGCGAGGCACAAGAATGTATTTATAAGGAACCTCTAAGGGTAAAATTGGCTCTGCCGATATCAGCCAACAGCTGATCCAACACGCATGAACTATCAGCTCCTGACGTCAGGTAGCCTGGCTTCCTGACGCGCCTTCTTTTCTGTTTTTTGTCGTCCTGACTTTGCTGGACTTCTTCTTTTTCGTCTTCGGCGTCCTGCTTCTGCCGCTGCGTCCTGGCGCGCTGCCGCTCCTCCATCTGCGACTTGCGAGCCTCGGCCTCCTTCTGCTTCTCTTCCAGCCGCTGCTGCCGACGTAACTTCTTCTCCTCCAGTTCTTTCTTCCGGTCCAACTCCTGCCGGAAATTATGAATAGAGTTAGCAATATTTTCCATTACACCCCACACGACGACCAACACTGCATGTGGGATGTTAAGATTTATTTGCTAAATCCATGCATGATGGATTACAATTTATGAATTAGATGCATAGATACACTCCTATTATCCAGTACTCTTACAAGTAACAACAGAGAAGGAAATGAAAAAGTGACAGAGAGACGAGAGGGTAGAAGGGTTCGGAGGCGCGAACTCACCTTCCCTGCTTCGTGTATCTTCTCACAGAGGTTATGGAATATAACGAAGCAGTCTTCCAGTCGGAATTTTTTCTCCTCCTCGGAGAAATAATTAGCGAGCGTCACTCTTCGCTCTTCCAGCTGCTCCACCAAAGCTTCCAGTTGCTTCAGCTGATTACTGCTCTCCGTCATTGAATCTGCACCGAAAATTGATGAAATAGAACTTTGGTAGCTAACATTTATAGTGAAAGAACTGTCTAAAGAGTCTTCGTCGGTACCACTGATTGGTAGGGAAGAACTTTTTGTGAGAGATTCTGGAGCAACGGTGAGGTTTCCGGTAACTTAGAACGACAGAGCCCACTTATATGGTGGGTTTTCAAAAACAACAGGTGTGACACAACTACCTATAGAAAAAGTTGCCGTAGTAGAGGCTTCCATAAGACTCTGTTTTAATAATTGATGCAACAGAAGTACAGTAGAATTGGTATGACCCACTTGCTCAAATAACTAGAACGCCTAGTGGGGTAAGACCATCACCCGCGGTGGGGGAGCAAATTTCAACGCAGTCCTTATGATGGCCAGCTTACTCTAGAGCTTTGGCATTTTTCATATCTAAGTCAACCCACCTGACTCCCGGCAAAAAATTATAAACATGGCTCGTCTCCTTAAATCCTCTTTTTGGGTGGACAGACAAACAAATACACAAACAAATACACATACTTGAATCCTAAAGGAAAACATTATCACCTCTCTTACTTCATTCGCGGGTGATAAGTAAAAACGGTACATACCTTCGAATTTGGTAGCGAGGTCCGGGGGGGCAGCCTGCAGTTGAGATGCGATGAGGGCGACACTGGACCGCTGCTGGGTCACTTCCGAGGACAGGGTGTCCACCGACAGCCTAGCAATAGGGTCCCAGCAAAAAACTTATTCCACAGACACAAAAATCATTACTGGCTCCTAAAAATATGAAAGAGTCACTGACTGCTGGTTTACTATAGATATTCTAGCGTAGACCCACAAGTACACTTGTTATATTATAGTAGTTAGGCCTCCCTAGCCACTGCAAAGATGCTTCAAGGGAAGAAAAGAAGAGGTTATAAAGTATGTCGAGTGAAACTTAGAACTACGCACTAAGGTTTAGATTAGATTAGATAGGCGGCAGTAGACGAACCAAAAGGCCCATTCCCAAAAAGACACCGGGATTTACACCCCGATCCTCTATGAGCTATTGCCATTATGTTAGTATCATGTAGAGGAATGGAGAAACGAGAAGAGAAAAAATGGAAGACGAAAGAGAAAAAAGAAATGAGAAAAAATAGAAAAAAAGGGGAGAAGAGTCGACGCCAAAGCGATGGTTATTAATGTCCGCAAGCATGATTGATGGCCGCTGATATGCGGAGCTTATATATAGAGATGGAGCATAAGTGAGAAGAAGTCAGCTTAAAATGGCCTGGGAAGCTTTGTATTATTATATTAAAGCATAGGAGTCCACTTGCTTGTATCCAATGGCCCACTTCGGTCGCCATGAGTCAACGAGTCCGCAGTACAGCAGCAGGTGTACCCATGACATCGAGGACGGTCGTATCAGCTCCCCGATCGTTTATATATTTCCAAACGCGTGATTAATGAACGAAGCACATTCACCTGGATGTTCATTTGCTTCAAAGTTCATATGTTTTTAGTGCATATCAGATTTTTATTTTATATATCAGAGCTTGGTTTACTGCAGGGCAGGGTGTAATTACGCTGGAGATGTATTGGTGTGTCCTCAATACCTGGAGCACCTGCCAGCTCCCGGTCCGTGACACGCTTCTGAGAAATGAGCACGCAGGCTTTAGTAGAGTTCACTGAGTCCCAAGTGATATTTGGAGGGGATTTTCTGACTATGAATAATTTCATATGAAACATTAGTAAATTTCAGGAGTAGCCCTTCACGCAAACATGTTTTATTAAAAATTTGAATGTGTTTATTATTTATAATTTCTTGCTTGAGTTTCTCAAGTTTACTAAAATTAACCTTACGTTCTTTATCTGGAAACGCTAAAAGTTGGCCTGCACGTGCATTTAAAATCGGTTGAATGGAGGACTATAAGAATTGATATTAATAATTCTTAGTGTGTGGTAATAAAATCAAGTTAAACTTGCAGCTTAAGATAAGGTACGACTGCCGCTGGACCTAGATTGCGTAAGAGTGATGCCTGAGGACGGTCGGGATATACTTATACTTGCAGCGGCCGGTAGAGCTCGGAAGTACAGTTGGGGTGAAAAATTGCGGCTATTATTGTACAGTCAGACTAAAGAGTTGGATGATACGGGCGAAACCTTGTACTTGCGAATTGATGTAATGTTTACACTGGTGTATGAGGAAAGTTTCAATGTTTTGAAGGCGGATGTGATCAGTTTCTTTGTGTAAGATACTGGTGTCCTGAACCAAAAGCTGTCGGGTAACTTGTGTTTTATGGTCATTAGCAGT
>LQNS02015105.1:9518758-9543299 GCA_001587735.2 Parhyale hawaiensis
GCTCGACTCTCCTTCAAGCTTCACTCGCTGCTGCCGACCCGTAAGCCATGCCTTGATCCATCGTAGATAGTCACCCTGGATACCATGGGCTTCCAATTTTTTCATTAGCCGGTGATGGGGGGACTTTGTACTCTCACTAGAACAGTGGATAGAAAGAGCTGAATTTGATGTTTTATGTGTCAGGTTGAGGCAAGGAGTGGTAAGACAAAGAGGTAGCGACGGCGATAGGAAGCTAAAATTTTTCCCTATGTTAGCACGCCGATTGGCGGGACGCATGGCTGGGAGCCTGTGATTGGTGGGAAAAGGAGCAAGATGACAAAAATTACTCTGGCCAGTAGGGGAAAATATGGCTATGTTCTTTTTTCTGTTATACCTCCTTGGGTTGAGGACTGAAGGAATAACGACAAATAAAATACAATCAAGTGGTACTGTAGGTACTAGATTCTACCGTACTTTCGGTGCAACTATTTTTTCCTGAGATGATGGGTAAAATGAGGAGACCACCAAAGGATAAAGGAAAAGCACATGCTGAGAACTGAACTTTGAAGAAGAGCTGAGAAAACGGGACTTCGACGAAGCACGAGTACTAATTTTCTACCGTCATTTGTTGACGGCGTAGGCCACTATCACTATATTTTCAGTCTGATATGCTAGCGTCCGGCAACATTTTAGGGTAATTATGTCGCATTACCAGTCCTAACCTACTTCGTGTGCTAGCAATATAACCCTATCGGGAATTCAGAAGCATTTATCAGACGTCTGTCAAAATATTGTGACCAACATCGGATTATCGACGAAAACTTGTTACTGCTAGTTATGTTTGTCACTAACAAGAATCAATTCCAGTATATGCACCTCACCTGTTGGGTTTTTCTATGCCGATCTCCACAAGGTTGCGCAGCAACAGCAGTAGCTGCTCGCAGAAAGGTGTATCCCGTACCTGTCCAGTCATAGATACATACACTATTATTATATTATATGCTTAAGCCTCCCTATACAAAACTAGGGTGATTCAAGAGAGGAAAAGGAAGGGACATGTAGTATGTCGACAGAAATGGGGAACCCATTCACGAAGGTGGACCAACGCGCTTGGGAACAGCAAGTCGTGAATGAAGAGTAAAAACAGATGAAAGCAAGATCATTAAGAGTACAAAATCAGGAAGGGAGCAAAGTGGGCACGGAAGACAGATTTCCCGAAGGCCTAGCTAATAGCTAAGGTAACCTACACCAGCCCCCTGGGGAGAGACGTACAATAATATACGCCGAAATTGAAAGCACATTTTGCCAATACTACCACATAGATGTCAGGTGGAAATTGTGTATAGTTATAATGAACTTTGTAACCTATATAGGTGTGAGTTTTCATCGATACCTTAGAGAAGAAAATAAAATTTATATGACTAATAATCCATACAGGTGTTAATTCTTTCGATGTTTATATAGGAGACGAATATATTGCTAATTGTATATATCCCACACACATGTCAGTTGTCGATGCTACATCGCAAAAACAATACATATGATGCTTGTCGTATCCCAAGCAGATGTAATCAATTGGAAGATAATAGGTTATGAATTTGGATCACATGCAGATGTTAGATTTCTTCAATATTCATGCCCAAATGAGGTGAACTGCATCTTACTTATTATCAAGCGACACCGAAAGAAAAACAACATCGATGTTCGTAACGTTCGCACGGTTAAGTATAAGAGAGACGAGTCAAAGGTTTACACATCACAAAGACCGGCTATGCACACCTGGTTGAAGAGAGTTGTGAAGAAGTGGTGCGGTGTGGCGAACTCCTGCAAGCCGTCGCCATATATCCGCCGAAGGTCCTGCAGTCTGAGAGTCTCGAAGGCATCGATCTGGACCCGCAGTTCGTCTCGCACTTCGCCCAAGCTTTCACTGATTCTTAGGTATAAGATAAAGAGATATAAGCCGAAGAAGTAAATTGCAGAGTTTTGCGTCGATTTCGATTTCTGAAACGTTCATTGCGCTGCAAATAATTTATATTAGTAAAAGAACATCTGGTGATGTTTAGTATCCTCTTTGAAGCTCACACACAGTCTCCGTTGGTTTTACCCGTAGCTTTGGTTACCTGGCGGAAAAGCCTGATGGTGAGTGTCAACATTTCTTCAAACGCAGTCGCCCTATGACTTTTCGGAGATTCCTTATAGCCATGACACACGCGAGTCAAAAGGACAAGTATCGTCATCTTTTCGTTCGATCGTTATGTTGAATTCTCGTAAACACAGCTCTGAGATTGTCAAGAAATGGTGTAAAAATGTTTATCGCCTCTTTACTCCGCAAGTTCCGTTACCTAGTTTTCTTACATATCATTATGTCTAATAAGATTTATAACTCAAAATTCCTTGCATGTGTATGCTATTTAAATGGGAACATCAACGCATTCGGTCTTAAGATGACGATACTCGTTCTTTTGACTAGCGTGTGACATGGCCTATGTAGTCGATCGTGCCGCACACAAGGTATACAGTATATTGTTTGAAGTAATTGTTTAGAGTACATAATATAAACAGAAAACTAATGAGAGGCAACAATACTCACTCCGAGGAATCACTGTCTTCGTCATCCAAACTGCGACTCTCATCAGAAGCTCTACCGTCAACGCTTCTTACGTCCTCTTCGATGACGTCTCCCGGGAGCTTATTGACATCCAGTGAAGCACTACTTTCAATGTTGCTGCTCCCAACAACAGCTTGCGGTAGTTCATCAATTACTTTAGTACCTTCCTCTGCAGCTGATCTCTTTCCATCAGCTGGTACTTGGTTCTGTTGTACTTTTGTATCGATTTGATCTTCCGTAACTTTAGCAACATCTAATTTGAGGTCATTTTCTAGTTCTTCTTTATCGCCCACAGGTTTAACTTGCTTATCATCCGGTTTCGGGTCCACTTGCAGAACCTCGTCATTGACAAGTTTTGGTTGCTCCGAAACAAAGCCTTCCTGCAAATCAGTTTTACCACTAGACTTTGTATTTGCGATTTCTAATTTTTCACTATGTATTTTTCTAGATGATGTGTCAGAGGGAAATTCGAAGCTCTCGTGTAATCCTTTGTCTCCTGGGTGCTCCTCAAGTTTATCCGGTGTCATGGAGACGCTATCGGGAGTTGGCGACGTTTTCTGGGAATCTGGAGTATCTCGGACGACTCCTTCCTCCCACGGCTCTTTTTTGAGCTCGTGGAGAATTTGCAGCAGGCCCAGTCCTGTTCAATAATAAAAAATCAAAATATGGTTTTTCCATTTCAAAATTAAAGAAAAAGAATGAACGTGCAGTTAGTGGAACAGAGCAGAGTCTACATATTGACTCGTAGATTATTCGGGGAGATGGGGATGGGTTATTGCTACTGTTAGTAATGGTATAACTAAGCCTTACTTTTTTCCTCCACAGGATTCCCAACTACGAAATATACGCAATATTCAATGTGCCCACTAGGAATTCGCTAAGGAAAACAAAAGGTCCGGAGATCGTACAGAAGATAGGTCCATCGAACGAGCGACGGCTCTCCAACTTACCCTCAAGCTCTCCCCTGAGAGCACACCTTCCTTGCACGCCGGCTGCCCCAGTCACGAGGCTGTTCACGAAGCCCATAACAACAGAAGAGAAATGGTTGCTGGCTTTGTTGTGTTGCAGGTCGTCGATCACCACCTCAAGTCTCCATCGCTTCCCGCAAGTTGCCTGCACACCCAAAAATATTGGGTAAACAGAGCAAACATCTGGAAACTATTATACGCTAGTAACTTTCTTCCTATCTTGAACAAGCACGACTCACTCCAGCATCCTAAAGTGTTATGGAAAACAGTACTTGAAAATCTACAGAGAAGCCACTGCAGCAAGTATAAATGAGCAGACTAATTATTCCAGTTATTTTTGCGAGACTAAGTTACGCATTAATTAAAAAAATTAATTTAGTAACCAAATATTATGATCTACCTTGTAATCAGTGAGACCTGCCAGCGTCTGACGATGGCCGTCAGCAGAATACAAACAGAGAGCTGACAGGAACTGCCAGACTTGCTGACGAACTAAGAGAGTACTGCTCTCCAGTCCTGCCCACGGCAATTCGTTTTAATTCACAAATGAAAACAATACGTCACCTTCATCTCCTCTTACTGTAATGCAGCGCGTTCAACTTGTGGGCGGATATTCAGCTTGCATGCCGACGCGATTACCCAGAGAAAGTCAGCACCAAAGACACCCCTGGAAGCACTGAAGATGAATGATGTGCGAGTCGAACGGTCGGTTATAAGTTGAATGGGCGATTGTGTACCGTAGCTCCAGCAAAACTACCGCTATAAAGAGCGTCTTAATCCGAAGCTCTATAACGCCAAGCAATTTTTTAGCTGGATGTGGACAGTGGAGAGTTAAACTCTTCTGTGTCTCAGCTACGCCTGACAATGGGCGGTATTTATCGCTTTATCACTTTACTTTTTCTGTAGCCAAGCGACAAGAACAGTTGCTGGTTCTGAATTTCTGCCACCGTTGACTTTGGCATATACGAACTATTCTTAACAGTAGATTTGAAAGTAAAAAATAGAAGCGCGTTTTCAGCCCACTTAGGTATATTGTAACGACAGTCATTCAGTGAGCTTCATTTTAAGGAAACTGTAAACCAGTTCTGAACTCCAGCCGTTCATGATTAGATAATGGATTCTTCACGGCAGACTCAGAACCATAACCAAGGACTGTGTCGTCTTGGTGACAGCAGGTGCCCTAGTTAAATGTAACTATGTAGGAACATTAGAAACCTCATTTATATAATCCTAATAGTGTAGCTCCCGCTAAGCCTCAACTCCAGTGCATTGAGCAACTGTATATAGCAAGATTTATGGCCACCCAGAAGACGATTTACGATATTAGCCGCTGAGTGAGCCAATATTTCCGTTAGAGAAAATTCCTTAGGAGAACATTATCCTCAATCCAACCAATAGGAAAGAGCTTCATTACCTCTACACTTATGACGTAACTAGAGTTGTTATAAGCGGCTACGTTGATTGCAAACACACTCCACGCTAACAGAATCGAGCGAACGATCTAAGTGATGTTAATTTGTTCATTATAATATTGCACGTGACGTCCTATTGGTGACACTGAGTCAAAAAGACAGGTTTGAAAATACCTCATTTGAGTCTATACCATGTGTAGCGTAAGCGAAAGCTGGCTGTATCGAGTATTTCCGCGGTGTGTGTCCGCATCTGTCTATCTGAAATGGTAGTTACTCGTGAAAAAGCAGAGACATGGAATGGTTGTGTTCTGTCTGGGTGAGGGACTAGGAGTGCGTATTCTAGCGGGCTGTGCGCATCCAGACGACATGTATATAGTAGACCTCTGCAAGGCGATTAAAAGCTAAATCTCTGTAACTGGAGTTTCAGTCCAAGCCCATACATGAAACACTGATACTGGCACAGTGGCATTGAGGGGATACGTACCATTCAGATATTAAAAAAGAAACTAAAACAGTTATAATTGGGATAGTTTACGGATACAGAGAGTAATGTCCGCCTAACAATGCTGGTGATAGCGATGCAATTAGTTTTGTCTGGCCAGAATACGCGAAATAATTTAACTGGTCCCGGTCTAATATCGGGCATAATATGATTGGTATTCCTATAGTACCTGCTACGAGCTTCTTGACGTAGTTAGGCGAATCCACGATGCAGTCGAGGCCGTGCTTGGAATTCATGACAACCTTGATACACTGGATGACTTCCAGCTGGAGTATGGCTGTGCTGAGGGAACTCGGCATCCGACAAGTTCTTTGCAGCGCGTCGAACAGCAGCGAAAGGCCTCCGTGTATGCTCAGGAAGTCCTTCATCCATTCTGCAGACACCTGTAGGCGATGAATGGTCGGTTTATGAGATGTAATTCTGAGTATTTCTAAATACTAAGCAGTGTTGCAAAAGAGGGAAAGGAAGAATAAAAGTGGATGGAGGTCTGGTGATTAAGGAGGCCAATTCAATGATTGTATGCCAAAACGCCTCAATTAAAATAACTTGCATTTAGAAATGTTTAAAAAAAAAAGAAGAATATTTAAACATGTAGCTAGAGACAAAAAAATGCATAAAATAAACATAAGAAGATCAATAAATTATTCTAAAATCAAACACTCTTCGCCTTTCGTCAGTGTGTTTGAAATACATTTATTAACAACATTAGAGCTGGGGAACCTATTGATATTTTCGCTTTCATTGCAAACTTAGTAGTGGTAGTAGTAGAAGCTTTCACTAGCGCTTCAGTGGCACATTGCCTATATCGCGCCGAACTATTCCTGTATTTAACCATAGGCTCGTGCGCCGCTAGGGCGCGTTTTAAATTGTCAATAATTTTTGTCTCGGATTCTCAGCCGGTAGGTCTCAGAGTGGTCAGTGCGCTACTGACAGGAAAAAGGCGCAAGTTTATCATCTCCAACCCCCGGGCGCGGCTGAACGCCTTCGCTCAGCTACGCCGTACAGGGGAAGGAAACGAAATACAAGAAGGTAGAAGTCTAGCGGGAATAGGTCAGCCACCTCGATCAGCAGCCCACCTCCCGAAACAGAAGGGAAGTATTGAGAGCCTACCTAACTTAACAAAACTAACCATCTCAGCAGGAACTGCGGCCAGATGCTACATCCCCTGCGGAGAAGGCACTCGGGACCCTTGGGTGCGTGAAGCCCAAATCATTGCAAACTTATTGATGAAACCGACTGTAGCTACGTAATAATATTATGGACGGAACTGAACACCCGGGCTAATAGATGAAACATTTGTATCTAACGTACTGTAATTTCTTGAAATACACGTTTTATCCTATTTTGGTCCATCCAGGCCACTCCTTTGGTTCTCTAGTCTGACGCACATGGAAACTTAATTTAAAATCCAAGCACGGTGAACTACCGCACAACAGAGCAGCAACACATGGGGGCAGTGGTTAAGTGGAGACAGAAACAGAACTGGATAAAAGATCACAACTGGAGAAATAATTACAAATAGTGAAAAAGTCACCACTGAAGAAAGGGTCAAAACTCAGGAAGATCACAACTGGAGAAAAATCTTAACTGGAAAGAAGATCGATCACTTCAAGAGGAAGGTCACAAAAAGGCAGGCGACCGGCAGAAAGACACGTACGTTACCATAGGGTAACTAGGCCTATTCTGCAAGCAAACTCACCGTCGATAAAAGTTTCTTGATGCCTGCGTAGTTTGTTATGGTGGGTATGCGCAGCAGCACCGCGCAGGCATCGGGGTCCCAATTCGCCGTGTTGCCCTGGGTGAAGTCGCATGCAATGAGAGAGTAAATAAATCTACTATGGCCAATGACTGCGTCAGCTATACAATCAGGGAACAGAAATTTCCATGATTATAAATTATTCTCTATTCATAACTGCTATGGTCTAGCAGGTACTTAAAAGTATTTACAATTAAAGCTCCGATGTATGGAGCATGGTATTGTCCCAAAACAATCACAAGTATATCCGAGTCAATTTTATGTAAAAAAATAAACTTCAGGCTATATTTCGCCTTTTACCGTGCTCTTGGTAGAGTAAGATTACTGCCATTATTCATTTATAATTAACACTTAAACGTTGTCGCCAAAAATATACCATATGCATGTCTTGAAGTTTAAATTAAATGCCAAGTCCTTTTTGATGAACATTGTCAATAAGTCAGTAAGAGCCTGTCGAGTTTGCCGACCGGCTGTAGTAGATCTGATCTACAGAACGCGGAAGACTAGTATTATGGAAATAACCATACACAGTCATTTGCCCGGTTAATAGTTAAGATACTAAAGGCATCATCAACTTACTTGACTGACATCTTCAAGCAGCATTTTGCTCATTGCAGACGCATTACTCTTTCCGCTGCCAATGCCCTCGTCTTCTTCGATCTTCATCGCCTGGCGAGCGGCGTCGAACCATCGCTTAGACGAACTCTTCCGCAGGAGTGGAGGTGGTGCATTCCCGGGCTTTTGCGGAGTTATCATTGCGGTATTAACGGACGCTTCAGTTGTCAATGCTTGTTTATTCAAGCAAGTTGGCACCCACTTGCTATCGTACACTACGGGACGGATCTGATCAGAACTATCCCTGTTATTTGTCAACGGAAGATCGCCAGAGCCCGCATGACTGACTCCGCTGACATCTTTGGAAGAATTTTCAACACCTCGATTGGTGTCTGATAAAGCGAGTGACGCGCCGTCCTCCTCCATTATGGCATTTGGATTGGTTACAGACACTTTTTTCTGTCGCTTGAGCCCTAAGGCGATGGGCTTATCAGGCACAGCCGTTGAAATTGTGTCAGGATTAACTTTACCTTGATTTGGGTTAACAAAATCCGCATCCGAGCTCGTTACTTTTCTCTCTGTCCTAGACTGAATATTTTTTTGAACTGTAGAATCTACCAAGGAGGTTGTACATTTGTCGTATGGCATTTGATTGTTGTGCTTTATTAAGGAAGGGGACTTGCCCCCACTACGTTTATAGTCGCTTCTCTGCTTTCTATCATTCCCAGAAAGTCTGGAAACGTCATTGTTTGCTTTTGCCTGCAAATCATTGCCGTCATAACCAGCTACAGCAAGAGTCTCATCTAAACTTTGTGAAGCATCTTCTCCAACTTCATCAAAACTAATAGCGGAAGGCGTATTTTCTGCGGTGCTGGGAGAACCCTTTTCTATTTTCAATTGAGGTATACTCTGGGATGTGGTAATCTCACTTGCGATATCGAGCCCTAATTCGGTTGTTACAGAAACCCCTTCAACATCAGGGTTAGACTTTACTGTTTCGCATGAACCCGAGACGCCAGATGGAACGTCTCTTTTCGATTCACCGAGCCCTGCTGAGCGTTGAGGTCTTTGCAGTTTGTGGGTTGTAGCTTCAGGAGCAACGTGCTTTGTGTTTGGGGAGCTTTCTTTGTCGTACTTATTCCTCGCGCGTTTCGATGCATCTTTTTCTGCTTTTACCTGGGATATTTTCTGCTCATCCTCTGTCGAGTTTTTAGGTGCATCATTTCTTGTCAACTCTTTCGACTGATCTTCTCCTGAAACTTTGGAATCCTCAAGCAGCACATTCAGTTTAGGATCTTTTTGTTCGTTGCCTTGAATGTCACTTGCTACGTCCTTTGTTTTAGAAGTCGCAGCATCCCTCACTGGGTTTGACAACTGTGGCTTAGTTTTGCTGCCGCTGCCTGCTGACGACTTTCCTGCTTTGGGAGCTCTCGATTTCTTTTTAGGCATGGTGGTGTCATGCGAAGCCGCACTCGATCCCTGGTCTTCTTTCGTCTCCCCCGGGGCCAATTGTGACAACTGTTTCCGACGGTTGTTTGTCTCCCTTTTAGAATGACGATCGTCACCAGAATGCTTACTCTCCGAGGGACCCATAGTTTTTTATACAACTCGCGTGGAACTGAAAAGACACGAAAAATAAATCAACTTGCCACGCTATTCAGTTTTAATTCCTCCCTGAGGACGAATTGAATTTTGGTCTGGCGGCCAAAAGGGTAAACTGTTAATACGGTGGAAGTTAGTTTGTATTTTCTAAGTAAATAAAACGTCGGTGGTTTTCTACAATACTCATCCTAACCCTATCCCATTTCAATGCAGTACAATGTAAATAATGTTACACATTAGCAAGTATTTTTTAAAGAGTCAGAAAAACATATATGTTGAAGGGTGAACACGTTTTGAGTTGTTCCAGATGTCATATACTTCTAAGGTTTAACATTAAAACACAAAGATCAAATTTCAAATAATAAATATATATGTCGACCATGAACATGAAAAAAAAAGAGTTAACATTTGTTCATTCGCGTTTTAGACTCCCCTCCGATAAGACCTATGCACTCGCTCCTCTCACCTCCGTAATTGAAATAAATAAAGAAAAAATTATTCCTTTTTTATTCATAGCTGATTGTTCAAATTTAGTGTCTCTGATGATGGGAAGTACCGTATTCCCGGAACGTTAGCTCTAATTTTTGCTAGTTGACATATCGATTATTTGAAATTTCTTTAGTTTTAATATTTCCACAAAGTTCAAATTACTGTGAAATTTTTTTCGATCTTTTCTAGGTAAGCTAAAGATAGAATACAAAATGTCAGTAATTACAATTTAATGTAACTCAATTATACACATTTTCAAATGCTTACCTTCATGAGGCTGGTGAAGATGGACGATTATTTGATATCAGAGGAGATACGAAGCAGCGATTACTTATCGCTTTCACGTCTACGAAGAATGTAACAACTGGGACCCAGGTATGTAGGTATATATATATATATATATATATATATATATATATATATATATATATAGAATATATTTTTTGTTAACAGAACTATAATATGGATAATAATAAGAGAAAATGTACGACTCTGGGTGAGATACCGTAAACTGAAAGTACTAATTTCAAATTTTTTTTACTACCGTTAATGATTATACCCCAATTGATAATTCAAGATGGATCCCTGACAACGGAAAAATAATAAACATTTTCAAAAACCTAGTTCAGTTACATCAAAACACATTTTAATAAAATTTATGTTTTATACCAACAGAACTGCGCCTGTCAAACCTGAAAACAGAATTAAACGATTACCTAGGTATAACCTGGAACGTGCAGCAGATTATGAGAGCAGCATGGCTTTAGATAACATGTCGTGTGCTTGCGAGCTTGTACAGCGGATATATTTAGAGATAACGCGTTATCTGAGTGGACAGTTCCATGTATATGTTGTGCGCGTTTGGTGGATTTGCGCGATCGATCGCGCAGCGCGTTTGGTGGATCGTTCAAATTTTTAAATGGAAAAGAAAAAACCAGTCCTTGCCTCCCCTAACCTACCCGACATTAAACCCGAATATAGTCCAACTTACCCGAAATGACGGCCTAATACCTACAACATCCACCAAACGCGCACATCATATATACATCGAGAAAAGTAGGGTCCCAAAAGCAGCAATACCAGCCTTGATCTGTTTAAGTGGCACAAATGTTGCAGTTTTCGTGCTGAGCCAGTACACAGAGGCAGATGCTTCATCGTCACTGCACAAGAGATCGTGATGGTTTTTTGGTTATACATTAGGTCGAAAACCAAGTTCTTGCCAGTTTTTACATTCTAAAATGTTAAAAAAAAAAAAGAACTTTAAGAACTTAGCTGGCTGTCAGCTTGCCCAGTGACCGGATTTCACTTACCCCCACCCACTGGGATCAATTTATGTATGAAACAGCTGAACTGCGAAGATACTGATGGTGACATAGTAAGCTTTACTGAGTAGAGCAGGAAATGAAGTGGAAGAGCAGCATTAAAGCTATCAGAAAGAGTATCGTCAACGAAAATAACAAGGGGGCTGGGGGGATGGCTGCATTGTTTTTTGACGAGCAGGACTCAACGGGTGGCGGTGCGGGGTAACCTGTCGCAGGAAAGCACAGCTGTCAGGGGAGTTCTTCAGGGTTCGGTGCTGGGTCCCGTGTTGTTCTTGATCATGATCGATGACATTGACGAGGACCTTCAGCAGTCGCGTGCCACCTCCTTTGCAGATGACACAAGAGTCGGCAGAAAGATGTAGACACAGAGGAACGTCGCGGAACTGCAGGAGGACCTAAACAGAGTGATCGCCTGGGCAGAAGCAAATCATACGCAACTGAATGGAGATTAGTTTGAACTTCTCCTGTAAGGACCACTGCAAGATATTAAAGAGGCCACAGGCTACACCTGCCAGGACCAAGATATAGAATCTTCAGATCATGTGAACGACTTGGGAATCCACATGAGCTCTGACCTGACTTTCGGCCACCACATCAATGAAATCGTAAAAACAGCACGAACTCTAACTGGCTGGATCTTGAGAATTTTTCGGACCAGGGAGAGCAGGATCACCAGCAGGATCGAGGGAGTCTAGCACCTGAACTACTGGGAAAGGCTGAAGCACCTGGGGCTCTACTCCCTCCAGAAGAAGGGAAAGATATAGCGTGATATATATATGGAAAATCCTTGGCAATCTCATCCTGAATGTGGGCCTCCGAACAAATGCAAATCCCAGAAGGGTTCGTCTCTGCTATGTGAGGGGAGCGGGTGAAGATACGGAGGGCGTGAAAACACTAGTGTACCACAGCTTTACTTTTGCTGGGACACGCCTCATTAACTCCGAGCCAAAGGAAATCAGGAACCTGACCCTCCCGGAGGACACCACGCCAGAAATCTTTTAGGCCAGCATGGACAAGTGGTTGGCAGCAGTTCCAGACCGACCTCCAACATCGGGGTACCCCAGTTCCAGTACCAACACCCTCCACTCATTGGTCCGGGATGGGGCAGGGGAGGAGCTGTCTGTTTCCAGTGGATGTCCACATTAGCTGCGTCCGTTGGAGGGAATACGTCTAAGGTGATCTAAGGTAAAGTGGGGCCGTGGGCACGAAAGGAAAAACATCCCGAAGGCTAAGGTAAGCTGCAGAGAACCTATTGGGGATGCGATTCCTATAAGATATGTAGGCCCGTAAGGTGAACCAACCTAACTAAAGAATCCTCTTAGCTCGTTCACTATAACAGACCATCAGTTGTACTCCCATTATATTCTACCAAGTAGTCAAGCAGATACCGCAAACATTTTCAGGAAGGAATTGTCTAAACAGGTCATTTTTAATAACAGCGCAGAAAAGTGAAATCGTTTGTCAAAATTAAAACTCAGGCAACTACACTTACTGTTCGTAAGGATCAGTACCAACATTTTTCGGGCTAAGACAATTCGAACACTTTTTAGGGATAGTTTCAGTAGTTGAAAGGTTAAACAGTAAATTCACTCACGAATAAACCTCAGGAAGTCAAAAAGGGAGGGAATTACAGTACTTTCAACTAAAGTAATGCAGTCTAGAAATAATTTCACAACTTCTAATTTTCCTGGTGAGGTTTGAATCATGAATTGAAAGCCTAAATTTCTAACTAACCATAAAAACTGCGTCATTGATACGAATTAAGCAAATAAATATGTTGTGCACATTCACTTGCGCGAGACAAGCGCCCTATGGGCTTTCCAGAATCAGAAAGACTGTACAATACTATCAGATGTGGAAAACTGGACAGTGTGCAGCACAAGATTAGTGTGGTCTTCGCAAACCACAATTTTTTGTTCGCGACAATTAAACACAGCTGCAGACAGCGGACAACACAAGCTGTTTCTTTATTTTTGCGTCGTGATTATAATTGTATGACTCACGCAGTCATGCGTAGTTTGTCGTGACAGTGATAGGTACGAGGGCCGCAGTAGCTGAGCGACCGTTCGAACAAGTTGAGAGGAAAATGTAAAGCTGAAGGCGGGTGCACACTAACTCAAAAGTTGCACCTACACACTATTCGGTTACGTTGCGGCGAACAAGGCTTAGTCTCGCGCAGTTCTATGACTAAAATGAAGGAGTCGTTTCTTACAGTTTGTACGCTATGACAGGCGGCAGTGGTCAAGCTTTGAGTGTATCTCGTACTTCTGAGTTAGTTTATAGTTTCAAGAACGCATATTTTAGCGTGACATTCGAACGCTGCATATATAGGGTGGGCCAAAAGTCACCTTACCATTTTAAAAATTTACTATGCAAAAACTATAAAAGATAGAAATTTCTCGTAAGAAGAACACTGTGAGTTTTCATTGAAAATAATCTTCTTCAAATGTCGTCCATTATTACTCAAACACAGACGAACTCTTTTCTGCGTACTTTCCATCACACTCCTTGGGAAATGTTGCAAATTTCTTCGATTACGTTCAGTGTTGGGTTATTTACGAGGATTTTATTATTTATTCTATAGCCTACGTTGAATTCAAGGCAACATGACCGCCATAGTGAAAAGTTGGTATGATATATATTGTACTTTAGCTCACATACGATTTTCTTTCTTGCCTTGAGTAACTTAATTACGTCAGTTTAAGACAATATTCATAAATACACTTTCCATCGGAAATACTTAGTTTTCGAGATATTTGACTTTGAAGTTCCCATTGTTTTGCTATGGGAGAAAATAGGTTAGGTTGGGATGGCTTTGATTTTCTGATAGGTTAGGTAGGTTCGGTGGTGTTACCACCTTGGTGCATCGTTTTGAATTGACTCAATTAAGATACTGAAGGCGAGGAAAACGACAAAAATCGTATGTGAGCTAAAGTAAAATTTTACCGAAAAGTTGAGGGATTCGGCAACTTTGCGCATGACTGCACGTACCAGCCATGACAATAGCCACGAGGCTTGATGCTTGGCATCTTCTGCAACATAATAATAATAATACTGGCTACGAATGCTAATATATTGCTGCAACAGTTTGCATTATGTTAAACTAGTATATTTTGCTACTTCAAAATAACCTTAACCGTCTTTTTGAATACTGAGCCAGCCTTGACGAATTCATTTTATTAATTCTGTATGCCCTAACGTACGTCTGTCTATAGCAGGCACATCTAGCTGCATTGAAAAGGAATATAATCTAGAATATGTGCAAAACTGAACGACGCTGACCCATATCATTCGGCTACGCGGCGTCTTTTCTTACACTCTCTAAAGATACAATGAAATGAAAATAATTGTTTACTTTTTATTTTGTGACTAAGATATTCTTGGATTTTTCTTGCAATACTATCAAACAATATTAAGCAATGGAAGTGAAGTATAACGTAGTATACACTACTACGCTTCATTGTAAACTACTACTTGAGTTGAATGCATCATTATCTTCAAAAATAACAATTTGCGCGAGTTGTAACTATTATATCTGTATGGAACTGATTAAAAATGACCAGTAAATAGTTTGAAATTTCCTGAGAACGAAGTTGGTGATAAATTAAAAAAAAAAAAAAATACCACGCGAATCGGTAGAAACCTCCTAAGATTGAACTTCTATGAAAATTACTTAAAAAAAGTAACTAGGAGGCTGAGTACCGCGTATAGCATCCAATCCCAATGCAATAAGACGACTCGTGAGTTGTGACATCGAGTGAACGTGCTGTGTCGAGGCCAAATACGCACGTGCATGGACAATGTGAAACCAGGATGCCCAGCTCATTCGTCGCCCTGAATTTATTCAAGTTCAGCAGCACAGATACGGTAACATGAACGACATGTGCCCTGCACATCCTTGCATCACGTTGTTCATAGAAAAGTCTTGTGTGGCCTGCGCATGATTGTCTCATGAGTGGCCTGCGTATGATTGTCACATGAACGGCCTGCGCATGATTGTAACATGAGTCACTCGGTCGTTATTAACTAAGTGACCGATGTGAGTGAGTTCTTCGCTGCCCACAGTCAATGGCAAGATGCTACGCGAGAGCAAGACTATACACTGAAACTAGGTACCAAGCATTATCTCGGCCCCAGTTCATACACCGAAAGAAGATATCGAGAAGGAGAGTGGGCTGAAGCCTCCTCGTATATGAGGCAAATAGTGAAAAATTCATTGTAACTAAACCAGCACGTATTTCTCTGTCACAAAATTTCTGCTTTGGCGGTCTCGTGCTACACGAAAACTGTAGTTTTCATGTTTGAAGAGTAATTGCTATTAGTTTAGAAGTACACCATTTCACTTTAAATTTTAACATTCCCTGATTCTGGCAGATGCCATTCACTGAATCACAATGTAAAACCCGCACCCAGTATAAATTAAAGGTTCATGAGATTTCAATAAAATAATTTACGGCGAAATTCCCAAGATAACCCCTGTGCAAGTGATGATAAAGTCACACGGCTTTACTATGACAACCTCAGGTCCTATGATTAGGTGAGGCCATGTCAGGTTCTGTTACCTACGTTGACTATACCAGAATTTCTAAATAATTTTTATTTTATACCTCGTGAATCCCTAATTTAAGACGGGTGCGATTTTTAATGGTTTTCTAGTGCATTAATATCTACCAGAATCACTTTAGGTTCAGTTTCAAAATGATTCTGCCGTAGCCTACTTCTGAAATGTTACCGCGAGTAGGCGAGGTAATAGCATTCAGACACACTAATACCTTTGTATTTAATATTATTACATTATTGAAAAGTTAAGGTTCCACAACAAAGGTGATCTCACAGAGGAAGGCATTAGGATCATACCTAGGTACAACATGACGATAGAAACTTGGAACCCAAGGACGAGAGTAATCCCACGCAGAATCAGCGCATATGGGACTATCAGGTCGGGAAAGAAGAGAAAGAATAAAAGAAAGTAACATCAGCAGGAATAAGAAATCTGAAGGAAACAAATTGAATACGAAAGCAACGTCCTGAAGACCAAGCCAATTCCTAAGAACGGCAAGGTAACCCACGGGGTAAATCTTGGGTCGCTGCTCCCCATAACACAGGATGCGGGAATCTAACCTAACAATGAGGCCAGTCCATGGTCCACTCTCTACTCATATTACTTGTTCACTTGTTCAGACGAGCCGCATCACCATCGAGGGTACCAGCGCCCATGTATTTACAAAGAATGTTTAGTAGTCTATTAGGCCTAAGTTTCTTTTGCCACAATAAAGGCTATATTACAGAGGATGAAAGAAGGGACATAGGCCTATACCTAGTATGACGATATGACACGTGACTCTTAGCCTATGCACGAGGGTGTTCCCAAACATGATCAACGCGCGTGAGAATAAGAAATCGGTGAAGAAGGAAGACCAGATGAACGTAAGATCAGTAGAATAATGAAATCGGAAAGAAGCAAAGTATTTGTTACATCCAGTTCAAGAGGCTTTCGGGATCTAGCCCATGTAGCAAAGAAGCAAAATAGGATTTATGTATTTCACCCATTTTCACACTAGTGGTGGCCCAGTTCAGTCCGCTTCCGACGCGTAGGCATTTCATGTTTGGTCTCGCTCTTTCTCTCTTATCAGAAATGGCAAAACAGCAAGCAAACAAGAGCGGACCGGAAGGCACCGGAAGGCATACTGGTGCCAACCTGACCGATAAGAATAGCGGACACCGATAACACTCCATGTTGATCTTTGTAGCTTAGTTAAGCATACCACTCGTATCTTGGATACGTGTAACATTAATTTTCTTCTACGTAAAAAAATTCTTGTAAAATCAACAGCTTAAAATCCCATTAAAATTATTCTGCTCGCTCCTTTCCATCTCCCTTCTTGCCATAGTAAGGACGTATTCGATTGGGAACCCGAAATTGAGGGCATGTTCGACTGGACCCCAAAATTAGGCATTCGAGGCTTAACTTGTCTGTAACTTCAGGCAGAGGCTTTGACGTTGCCACTGTGAATCGTGATGCAAGTGTTAGAAGCGACGCGATTACGTTGGGCCGGCTGAATACTCCGTTTTACGGAGCAAGACTGAGGTCATCATCGCTTGGCTCCAGGAACAATATCAGCGAAGACAAGCTTCAGCTTACAATTTAGCCAGTTTGAGCATTGACCAAACGAACACAGTTTGCCAAACTCTATCACGTGACTGTCTGATGATAAACCAGACATACGAAGTATAGAGAGGCGGCAGTAAAACTCATTACTTCGACGTTCTCGTACCGTACTAGTTAACCCACAATTTAGAGCAAACATAAAATGTCATCGAATTATTTAAATCCATAAGCAAGTCCATTATTTTTGTCAGGAATCAGACGAGGAGTACTCACTAGCATCAGAGAAATTCTAATATAACAAAACGCTTCGTGTATTTATTTATGTATGTCGTGCTCGCATCTTAATGAATAAATAGGCGAAAACTAGGCCAGGTTGCAGATTTCATAATTAAGTTACAGTTCGATGGAGATCGATGACCAAGGTTGCAGAAGAAGGCAAAAGCAAAATCCTTATCCCTTTATTATTTGAATGCATTTCTTGTTTAAAACAGTTCCTTACATCGCAACAACGAATGTATTTGCAGTTTCTCTTATCGAGGCCATGAATCTGATTTTTATATATTCACTTTCTCCGTGCATCGGAATATATGGTTGCTCTCAGTTCACGACGTATAAATTCAGTAGCCGATCAACAAATCAAAAACGAACCGATAGTTTTTTCACTGGGGAGCAGACACAATTAATTATTTCAGCTTGCTGTCTTCCTTTGAGGGAGAACTTTCGCTTTAAGAGAAAAAGAAACTTAAATCTACTGAAGCATGCGTCGGTAGTTATGATATGCGGCGGGGAATAATTTCATTCAGTAAAATGCTTTGCTGCTTACTGACGTGAAAGTTTTTCTGCTCTTCTTCTAAAGTGGGAGAAGATTGTACTGCTTTAGATGGATTGACATAGAGAGCACTCATCTACTATGGCAATTTTAGTTGGCTTCTGTTGCTTCTTCTCCAGATGTATATTAATAAGGTAAGTATGTTAAATGAAGACGGGTCTTCAAAAATTCCTCACTGTCATTTTTTCAAAAGAGCGCGGGTACTCTACGTAGTGTTGAAGAAAATTGTCCACTTCCGCAGAAGCCGTTCCATTATAACGCTGCTGCGTAATTTTCACTAATTATTCGCGAATAAATACTTCCCGGCCGCAGTTTTTGTCAATAATTATTGGGGCGCATAACTTAATTCTGTTTCAGTTTAACGAGCTCAATCTGTTCTCCGAGCAGGTTGAAATTCCCGCCTAACTTTCGTAAACAAAAACTAGTTATCACTTAAAAAACTGCCGAAATCTGGCGAAACGAATAAAGTCTATGGCATTTAAACGAAAACTAATCTTAGGTTACGGCCTCGGTGGGCCCAAACGTTGACGCCCTGAGTTCCCGGAAGACTGAAGGGTAATCAATGAGGGGCGACGCCGAGGGCGAAGCCAGCGTACCTGGCTGTGTGAAGTTGCAAATATGTCAACCCTCGAAGGCTGAATTTTGGAGCCCAATCGAAATTGATATAACACAACGCTATGCTTTCAATTTTAGATAGGGAAAAATTATGGTATCATACATGCGATTTCGGGAGAGAGAAACAGGAGTTACTTGAAATATAGGCTGCTGTACTGCCTGCAGGTCATAGGTGGAAGACTATCTGTCCGACTTGATATATATTTTCTTACTAGTAGACCCGAGCGTGGAAAAAATTCACGCAATAATCAATATTTGAGCTTCATATATATATATAGGCCGGTGCGGAATCTTCTCTTCTCAGAGTTACTTCTTCATTTCTTCACTGATCCTTAATCGTGCGCACATCCTTAGGTCTTAATATCTTCTCTGACTTGCCGTTTCCCCATTTTCCCGCCAGCGCTTATCAGCAGCTCTTATTCCCTCCTGTAACCTCTCTGCTTCAAGTCTTTCTTAACATTATGTCGTATGGACGCTTCATCTCTCTCCATTGATAGCACGTCTTTGTTATCGAGACTGTAGTAGTCTCGTTCTTCATTCACGTTCCCTATCCTCCAGTCTACCACTTCTTTAATGTACTGTACGTCTTCCATAGTGATAGGCAAAAGTAAAATCTTGAGTAAAACACTATTATAGACTTCGATGTGACCCCAGTCAGCTTATATGCAATGTGAGCGCACCGTAGCCAAGATACCGTATCATCTTCAAAACTCAACTAGCTATCTGCTTCATTGAGGTGCTAAAATTTTGGTTTATGAAGAGAAAACTGCTTCGTCAGAGGAAAGCAGTAAGCTAGAAGAAATAATTGTCTACTGCCAGTGAAAAATCATCGCACCGTGAGCGATCCGAAGATCATTTGCCGAATTTATACGTCGTGACCTGAGAGAAAAAAGTTATAGAATCGGATTCCAGAAACTGCATGTATATTGTTCCGATTTCAAGAAGTGTTTCAAGAACGAATTGCATTCAGATAAAGGGTTTCGCCATTCTCTGCAACCTGGTCATCGATCTCTGCGAAAACGTAAGAAAAAATGTACGAAAAGGTAATAAAATCTACAACCTGGCCTATTTTTTACCTGTTTTCTCAAGAGCGGACACGAAATAAATAAATACATGAAGCATTTTATTATACAAGGATTTCGTATGCATTATACGGTTCTAAAATGTCACTGACTTGACAATTCCTTGGTTTTGTGGAATTATAAGAGCTAGTTTGCTGCCAGTGAACTATACATATAGTTATGATACCATATCATGCATAGCTTTCAGAGAGGGAAACAACAATCATTTCATTTAATAACAAAACTTGGCAATGGTTATTCAAGATGCTATTATTGGCGAAGGAAGTATAAGCAGTATGAGTTAATTTTTTACCACAGTCATGTGTGCTCTCATTGGAACTTGAGCAAGATATGCGTTCATGCACTCGTGTATCGATTGCCTCATTTAGGAGCAACTTTCTCTGACCTGCACGTCCGCACGTCAATACTTAGCATTGTGTTTGCCCTTTCATCTATTTACTGTATAAGATCATGTTCTGTCCATTTACAATAGGTATCTATATACCTATTGCAGTTGAACATACAATGTGGATGCCAATCCACTGCATTATAGAATCGATCTTGTTTTGTTTTGATATTTGTTGCTAATAAAACAAGCGCGTATAATACCTGCAAATTACGAAATGATTTGTCTTTTAAGAAACTTTAGTGCTAGGGATAATTTAATGGCAGGAGTTTGAGTTAAAAATATTTTTATAGAAAAAATAATAGAGCTTTAGCGCTTGTCAGTTATATAGCTGCAAATTATATTGACACTAAATTCATGGGTATAATGACATTCATATAGCGAGGTATATTATTTTCTTATCATATTGACAATTAATTGAACAGTCTCAGTGATATATTTCCATGCCCAGGGCAGCCATATCCGTCTTAGATTTTTTTTAGTTTATTTAAATCGATGCAAGACAGGAGTTGGCCTTGACCTATAATATACTCGATACACTCATTTTATATGCGCGCACAAAATTTCCTCTGTTAGTGATGGCAAGTGTAACAAAGCCTACATTTCATCTATAAGGGTAAATAATCAGGAGATATTTTTAGAACAACTTATTACAAATAGTGAAGAATTAAAATTATTCTTCACCATTTATATAGTGGTGATTTCAGCTCGGATTATAATAATAATAATGATAATAACCATTCATCAACAAGTAATAAAAAGATTACGCTCATGACTTAAATTTTTGGTTAAAAGTTTGGGTAAGGAGTGCCACCATTCAAAAAACTGGAGCGATAATCTGCGGTTCTTTTAGGAAAAAAGTCTTAAATTAGTGAAAACGATTGTGGAAACTTACGGCCGTATATATGGCAATAACTACACACAAGCCCCACAATTAAGGCCTATCACCTAGCGGCTTGGAACAAATGGGTGAAGATCACTCCATGGCTGTAAAAACCCCTTAAAGAGGCTGCAGAGCAGGAAAAGCTGGAATTTTTCCCATAAGGTTTGGTATTTACCACCCTAACCGATAACCTGAGACACTTTGCGGTGTACTTCTAAATTAATTTGACTTCCGTCGGCTGTCCTTTGTTATTGCACATCTGATAGCGAGAGAAGACTGTTCTATTTGAATGATTGTGCAAAAAAAGCAAATGCATGTTCTGTGTACATGTGCAGTGGTATGTATTTAATTTATTTCTGGTAATTAATAATGCCAAATGCATTCAGTTTGATACGCAATCTTAGAAAATCAGTCTATTCCGGGATAAACCTTTTCAATCGGGCAGCTGAAGTACACTTTCGTAGGAATATCATAAAATAGAAGCCTTATATTTCACTCGCCCAATAAAAAATTAACCCTTGGCTGTTCAAGAAGTACATTCGATAATGGTTTCAAAAGTGCTATTTCTACGAAAATTCATGTTTTTGGGACTCTTAAGATTTACTTGTAGAGTTGAAATTTGTAATATGGAGGGATGTTAAATATCTGAAGCTGAGCGGTGCGAGGTGGCGGAAATTTTTATTTACAGCTAACATCGTTTTAGTGTTTGAAAAATTCCCAGAGTAATGCAACGGAAACGTCAGCGACGACCACTGCGCATCTTCTGCAACTTCCGTCCCTATTTTGCGTCATCGCTTCAACAAAATCGTGGGCTCAGGAAACGACAGGGTTGTGAAATGTGGCTGTTAACTTTGAAATCCACGGGATAGGCGTGCTTTTCCCAACTTAATAAATTAAGTAACTCGAGGTGGCAGCCACACTTCATCAGCCTCTTTGAGTTTTGTTTTCTTTTTTGAGCTCTCAGTGGGTAACTAACCCATAAGAAAAGCACAGTTGAGAATTACTATAACCATAGCTTCCAGAAAAGTCGGCAGTATGCGTTAATGCGATAAAAAGGCCAGTAGGTGTTAATAACCCAAAATAAAACGAGCCAGCTGCTAAACCATGCACCAGTGCTAAATTATTCTTAAAAATCAAATTTTGTAATACAGATGATGTTAAAACCAGTCTGGAAATCAATAGATACCGTACTTGCATTTACTTACAACTACCAACTGCTAAGGCAGAGCTTTTTGAAATATATTTAATTTCCAGGGACAATCCGAATTGTGCTAAACTCAATAAGATTGGGTTGTCGGGACTTTTACACAGGTACGTTGGTTTCACCCCGTTGTATTTTATTTTCAGACGTTATCCTTTAGGAAATTACCTCTGAGACTCTCAAAAATTCAATACATGTTCCAAAATATGGAGCTTCCAGACGGCTCAAGCGCGATTGAATTGTTTTTAACACCTGCAACAATATCCAAAGAGGCGAAATCAATGTTTTTTCTGAAGTTCAGGTGAAGTCAAGCCCGGTGTGGTTTGTTTCACTTCAATTTTGCCGCGACGAGCCGACAACACCTCTAGTCTTGGAACCAGGAAGTTTTTTCAAGTACTGGTATCTAAGATAATTCACGGCTATTGTTACCTTGAAAGGCATTGACAAGGTAATTATGAATACAGCCCTAAGTGCTTATAGCACTTGGTGTTCCGATACACCCGCAATATTAGAATCTGGAGCCTCTTTGGCAGACGGGTGGATTCTTGTGGTGCTTGGCCAGCTGAGTCAGCATTTACGGCATCCAGACGCAACTGCAGGAGATACTGACCTTAACCAGAAATGAAATGGTCTGGAGGTCGCAGTCGTCGCATGAGCCTTCCGTCAAGGACACCCTAGGTCAGAGAATTTGTGGTCGTCTGCAACCATACACTCTTCTAGAACCAGCGGGCATCGAAGTATCTGCAGCACGAACCAGTGTGTAAGGATTTCCCAAGTGGGTATACAGTCAAGTTAGCTTTACCTCATAAATGGACCATGCACTATGAGACAGGAATCCCGAGTGGCTACGCAAATGCAACACATCGTCTGCATAGGAAACAGGATGCGGTGAAAGGATCTTCAAGAGCCTCTCACGTGAAGCCGTGTACGTCGCGAGGCCATGGGAAGTACATGACACGTCAGTCTTGTTCTCAGGCGTCTAAGTGTCAAGTATACAAAGGACGTAATCCGACGTATCATACTTGAGACGCCTCTTATTGTAGCCAATCTTGTTACGGGATCTGCAGTAATTCCGATCCCATTGTGCTCGAATGAGTAGGCTATGCTGGAGAGCTGCAGCCATTTGTTAAAATGCTAATGTCATTTTTATATCTGATTAATTTTGTACCATCAGTGAAAGATTTTTTGTATGTGTTCATATAATCATATTCGAGTCTCCCATTTCTATCGAGATAATTTAATTCAATTTTCTTTAAACAAGCTGGGAACTTTTACATTAGACATTGGATTCACCACTATTCGGAACGAGTTTCTAGAGTTAATTGGAAATCAATTATGCTTGCAACAACCAATACTGATTCAGAGACGCCTTACCTCTATCCAATTTACAACATTACAGTTGTTTGACCTCATTTGTAGAGCTCATTGCATACTGTTCCTAGCGTTAAAAAAAAAAATACCATCCCCATGAGAGGCCAACATTTTTTAATTAACTCCTCATGTGGGACTGAAAATTAGAAGTCTTCTATCAAAATTTTGGGAAATTGAGCACTGATAATGGGCATGTAATTCACGGTCACAGCTACCTGCTTCTTGCCGTCAGTCCAGACCTCCAGAGTCGTTCCGAAAAACAGATGTATACTTCACAACAGAACTGGCGTTTTTTAAAGAAATAAGATTCTTTTATGAAGAGCTGCAGTAGATATAATATGCAGCTCATTAACCCTTTAGTGACTGACTTCAGCATCACTTTTTGCATAAATTAGATATCTTACAGTAGAAGGACCAACAGTCCCTCTCCAGGGAGCGGCCGGGACTCAGGCTCCGGCCATATACGAGCGATTGCCATTATGTCAGAATCGTTAAATAAGTACCACTATTTGCAACATACACAGATGCGCGTAATTTAGTACAGTATAGGTACGAGAGGGTGGTGCCGGTCCAGACTACAAATGAAAGATTACGGAAAAATACTAGGAGTCGCAACATAGCAGTATCCTCAGCGCCCAAGCGTAGCTATAGCATTACTTGTTACTTGTGAGTAGTCTCCAAGGCTCCGCACCGCTGCCTACGCAGCGCTCCCAGAGCCCCCCTCATACAAGTCAGTCAGCATCTATAATCTTGTGTGAAGCACTTCTCATCCAAGTTGTAACATTCGGCGAATAAGTGAGATTTCAATTTCTTTTTAAAATTCTGCAGATTATCGATGCTTTTTATGTGTTCAGGTAGCTTATTATAAAGTCT
>LQNS02015105.1:9549750-9563599 GCA_001587735.2 Parhyale hawaiensis
CCGCCCCCCCCCCGGTCGCGACATCCCTGAATAGGTGCTTTAACGGAAGACACTGAAACATAACACTAGGGTTTCGCTATACTCAAATATTTATAATTCAAGTACTCAAGCAACGGAGGTACATAATGCACCTACTCGAATATTGATTGGAGTGTTTTTACGACTCTCTAACTTATGAATGTAGTCGAACCGCCCTATGGTAGGAACTTGAATTCGGCTAACGAAAGACAGTAATGCCATTGATGACATCTAGGAAAGCTGTGACATCTTGGCATAGTTCCTCAAACGAGAAAATGGCATGCAAACGGCCGATGTCTCTACAATAAAAAGATCGGAAGATTTACCGGCTGGCATTAGCGCAGATGTCTATAGGTACTGGTATATATGGCCCATCCAATAGATATATAAAAACACTAAGGTCCATGTTCATATACGCCGGTCCCGCCCTCATATTTCGATGACCCTGGTTGGGTTCCGTCGTATGACGTCACAACCTCAAGGTGACGTTACATCCTACGTCACCAGGACGTGAGATCGTACGGGGCACGTGACTCATTGACTTCAGGCGCCACTCTACCCAAGGCTTTGCATCAGGATACGATTGGCGTACAGCACGCGTATATATGTATCCGCTTTGTTCCTCATGCATCAGTATATGGCATAAAAGGTATTGGATTATGTCTAGCCATAATTATATAGAGATGAGAGTGAGAGATTCTCATGTCAACTCTTTGGGAAGCTTCTTGTTTCTGGTTTGCATGACGTAATCATCACAATCATAGACTACAGTCGTGGAATGAATCTTCTCAATTTTTACTGTAGACTGCATTGCCATGGATTTGCATATGCTAAGTTGGATGCGATTCTGTAAATACTTTAGTGAAATTGGATGTCAAGTCTTATAGCGTAAATCGTTTGGGGTGCACACAATAGTTGATAAGATACCCACTTTTCATCTGGCATAAGGCTACAGTAGGTTTTTGCAACAGCCAAGAAATTGTCCAAAAATCGATGTGTGGTCGCCACACGTACTGCGCTCGCGCAACACTGAGACACTTCCACTTCCGCTTGTTGTGGAGTGAACTTTTACAGGCACAGATAGTCAGATACTCAGTCTGCATCGACAGAGATAACAAGAGATTACAGCGAAGAGCGTCAATATCAGAGCGTGTGCGTTTTCCGTGTAACCATTAACCAAGCTATGCATTTAAATGTTAAACAATACAACTGCGTGGATAGTTAATAAAAAGTCACAGGACATAATAGCGAGCCCTTTAAACTGCAATATTTCTTGGGCGAGCACACCCCTGCCTCCAAGAGGTGGGCTCCCCAGCACTCCTACAATGTCCCTTCATCGCCCCATGTATCCTCAAAGACCATCCTAATCTGTGGTACGCGGATCACTAGCTATATACGAAGGTCTTCCAAGTCGTACGCTAGCAGATGCACTCCTCGCAATAAATTGTATTCTACATTGTTAGTTCATCTGTGTGTCCTAGTTGTGAATATGTCTTGATGTCTGGACGAATTCTGTTTTTTCTGTAATCAAGCAGTGCGCAACTACAAAAAGCCACCTCCATGTTATACTCTATCACCAAAATGTTGGGAATTACTGTCATAAAAGTTCAAAATACGTCCATTATGTATTCCCAGGGAGGAGATACAGCCCACTTTGCAGACTACTTTTCTAAAAAGAGAGAGACGTTTGCAAGAAAAGCTACAGAGATCAAGAAATGACGCAGGTTTCCCTCTGGCTTTTAGCTGTACAAGTTACTGTTCTTTTATTTCCATAATACCGTTCATATGCAGGCATTCTTCTATCTCTCTGTAAATGGTTAAGACACCTCGTTCCTTTTTCTGGATATTAAAAGTGCAAGTCTTAGTAGAAACAAAGGCTTACTTCGTGTCTTACAAGGTTAAGTGCATCTATCTCCAAATAAAAAATATCGAGTAATGCAATCGCGGAAAACGTACGTAAGCTATTGTTAAACTTGAGCATCTTAGGCACGCAGCGATAACAAAGCCCTGCGGTATTATCACGACAGTAACGACTTGCTGATGCCCATATCAATACCGTCACCTGATAAGGCCTCTTGTCCCGCCGACTATACTGACCCATGTGTACGCAAGCTCTATCAGTGGAGATAGCTACGTTGAATACGTGCAACAGCACTCGCGGTTTTTAAACTTACGTGCGCTCCTTTTCCGTACAAACACATACAATTTACCGAGTAAACATTGTACAGTATAGCTCCGTGCAGTTACTTCCACTGATATTAATGGATGTTCTTTCATATACTATAGAGGATGGCTGCTGGCGTTACTAATTTCGTCTGCAGTAATATCAGAACATCGCTAGTTCATGAAAGTATTATACGAATATGATATGCTAGTATGGAGCTGAAAAGCCTCTTCACTTCAATAGCCACGAGCAAGAAGCCGGAACTCAATTACCTCCGCCAAGGAGGTCATGTTTTCGTTGAGGTTGAGCGCTTGTCTGTCTGTCACCACGATAACTCAAAAAGTTGTGGACGGATGTTAAAGAAATTTACAGGGATTGTTGACTATGTTAGGAGGAACAGATGATTAACTTTTAGTGAAGAACCGTTCATCCGTTTGTTTGTTAATCCGCCTCCTTTTTCTTAATGTCATAACTCAAAAAATCATTGATGGATATTTGTGAAACTTACATAAGTTGTAAGGTATATTAAGAAGGTTCATTGACAAAATTTTTGAGACGATCTGTTCGTCTTTCTCTTTTTTGTCTCTGTGTTGATTTTTTGTTTGTTAGCAAAATAAATCAAAAAGTTTTGAACGGATTTTCATGAAAGTTACAGGAACTGTTAGCAGTGTTGAAAAGACATAAATGATCAGATTTTTGTGTACCGGTGCGTTCGTTTTGTATTTGACTAAGATTTATCTAAATATTTGTCAGAAGTATAACTTAAAAAGTTATGAGCGTATCTTCAAGAAATTTGTAAAAATTGTTACAATTTGTGAAAGATACAAACGACCAAATTTCGGTGATGATCGGTTTGTCCGTTTCTGTGGTTTACTAATGTTTGTCAAAATGTTGGTTAAGACATATATAACACATGAATTTACGGACAGATCTTCAAGAAAAGTAGAGAACCTTTTATTACAGTCAAAAAACTCAGATGACTGGATTTTGGTGCTGAAATAAAGGAATAATAGTATCAGACTCAATTTGAAATATTCGTTAATGTTGATTTGCTAGGCGGAGGTACTATGGGCTTTTAGAGTGCTCTAGTACAACTCCGCAAACTGTTGGACAAATTACAAATTTGTATTAAAAAAGTTATAAAATAAGCTAGTGGGAAGCTCGTTCCATTAAAAAAAAAGAGGGCGAAGGCAGGTGTGTTTTGGGGTAAACATTTAATAACAAAACGCGATAGGGAAAGGGAGTGTTTACGGGTCCGAACAATTGAGCACGCTCCAGGGCCGCTGCCCAGCACAGCACAAACTGCTACGTAGCACTTTCTTGGAACAAAAGTCTTAACGTACAGACACTCTTGCCGAACTACTGTATACGCAATTCGACATCTGTACTCGGAACCTATATATATCATTCCCAAATTGTTCTTTAGTACCGTTAAACGGCAACAGTTCGTGACCTTGTTATGGAAACACTAGACTGATTTTGAGCATGAAGCTGCCGCCCAATCGAAAAATCACAGGCATTCATTCGATCCTATGCCTCTTACAGAGGTATGGCCTAGGGTAATAACCGATAATCGCCTACAATTTTCCAAATGGGGTGCACATTACGCTCGCACCTTGGCGTATCGTAAATTTCTTCGGAAAACGAGTCGCTATGTTTCACATTTTTAAAATTTCTTTCGGTTCAAATAAGGATGTGTTACGAGTAATGGATCGTTCGCGTAACGAGGTCACTCGTCCACTACAGTACCTTCCATACTGCAGTACCTACATAGATGGCACGACTCCAGGCGGGTACAGTGTCATCGCAATGCGCTATATGTACTTGCAAGTACTTCACACCTTCTCTTGACCAGGTAAAATAACAGCAACGTTATTTATCCGATTTTCCCTGGTCATGGCAGTCAAACGAATACTGTTACCTACTGTTAAAATCGTCGTCGTGGTGTTAATTCACCACAATTATCAACTAACACGTCAGTATACTTACAGATAATAATTAATTAATTAATTCTTCATGCATAAGAAAGCGAGCTTCATTCGCGACATTTCTAGTTATTCATCCTCACAAGTTCATCAAATATCATGCCATAATATTTCAGTAAAACAAATCGAAGAATGAAGCAGGTCTTTGCTCATGGGCCAATAAGATAATTATAATTTCACCAGTTTTTACCATACCTAGTAATATAAAGCGCTATATAGCGAATTACGGAGTCTTATATTCACTCACATATATTGAATAAGATTCTCACTGCTATAGGATCACGTGTTGTGACGTGGATAAGAGGGTAAAGCTAGCAAAACAATAATAATAAAAATAATTGAGTAAAACTACAAATTGTACATGTTTGTCATATAAACTATTTACCATAAACTTTTAACAAGACTAATCAAGGATTTATTCTGCCTTGAGCAATATTAAACAGAAGCTTCAGTTCTTTTTACAATATATCGCGGTGCCAAGAGTCCTGTAAATATTTTGGTGCCACATACGGTACTTTGGCTAACATTCGTTTACTGAACTAGACTAGCTTAATAGTTCTTCTTTACAACGATGTGGAAACGTTGAGAGGCCTCAAGTGCAAGTTCCAACCATATCATAATAACATAAAAAACAACTACCTAGCTACCTCTGGACAAAATATTATTTTATATTAGAGAAACGTGGGTACCATTATATGCCTATTCTTTTGATAAATTAATAACAGAGAACCGCACTGCTGCTTTTTGAATAGCGTCTCTGTATTTTGCACAGACTAAATATTAGCTTCAAACCGATTGGCGAGGCCCTATGTCGCTGTCTGGAAAACATTTCCCTGTTTATAATCTCGTTTTCTTTTGTAAATGACCAGCAAACCCCACCTTACCTGGCCCACAGGTAAGCTTTGTCTCATTTTCACTCGTCAAGGTTAAATTTAGGGCACATGGTCTAAATATAACTGCTATTAATTGTTGTGGATGTACAAAATCATATCATTGGTCAATGCTGAGAAGAGACTACATGACACGCCCAATAACGACAGCTGGATATTGACAGGAGCCGAGAATAGAGCCGGCTCGGAGCGACGCTACCCTACCACTGTCACAACTCCAAGCACACTGGCTTGAAAAGTAATCATCAACGCGTTATAGTTTGCGATGACTGCCTCATTCATGAATATCCCAGAGGACTTGCATGGATCCTATGATGAGTAATACGTGCTCGAGGTGTTCAGTAGTCGTTGACGAAGAAGGAGGATTCGCCTCGTACGTTTGATCGTAAGCTGGATTCTATTTGTCATAGGGAATATGACCACCGCTGTGACTTCATTTAAATTACAATCCGGATTTAGCTTGTGGTCTGTAGCTAATCGAAGATGCCATTCACTAATTGAGAAATACATGAACTATGAACGTAATGTACTCTAGCAGCAGATAAGGAATTATTCCAGCACAAATCCGAGTTCAGATTGTGGCTCGGAATGTTCCTCAGAACGGCTAATGCAATTGATGCGATATATATATTTCGAAACGAAACACTATATGTACTACGTGTCCACGATTGCTTCTAAATACCTGTATAGGTGGCCTAAGACTATACGACATGGCCACGATTGCTTCTAAATACCTGTATAGGTGGCCTAAGACTATACGACATGGCCACGATTGCTTCTAAATACCTGTATAGGTGGCCTAACACTATACGACATGGCCACGATTTCTTCTAAATACCTGTATAGGTGGCCTAAGACTATACGACACGGCCACGACTGCTTCTAAATACCTGTATAGGTGGCCTAACACTATACGACATGGCCACGATTTCTTCTAAATACCTGTATAGGTGACCTAAGACTATACGACACGGCCACGATTGCTTCTAAATACCTGTATAGGTGGCCTAAGACTATACGACACGGCCACGATTGCTTCTAAATACCTGTATAGGTGGCCTAACACTATACGACATTGCCACGATTTCTTCTAAATACCTAGTCAAGTAGAAACATAGCGGAACCGTCATGTTGTGTATATATATGTAATTTTTCAGCTGAAACTGGTAGTATAGGGTGTCTACTTTGAGAATTCAACTGGTGCCACCTTGGCACCTCTGGGCAATTTTTTTTTATTGACGTCGTAAGCCCCGCCCACCTTTTTCCTTGTATTTTCATTATGATTTATCTAGTTTTTGGAATAAACACGTCGTGTTTGGTATCAAATTAAAGCTTGTGCCAAATGGAACATAAATATAGAGGTTAAAAGAGATAATACACAAGTAGAGGTCACCTACAGGTCACTTAAGGTCAGACAAGGTCACATGATATCGTTAATCTTACAGGAGTTTAACTTAATCGTATCATATCATGCTTGGGGTCAAATCGAATCATTTTATTGTACGAAATAAAAATATTTGTTTTTGATAGTTTGCTACAAATATAAATGAATTCAAGAATGTAGAGGCCATACACATGTTAACATAGTGTTAACTGCAGATTCCGGTATACGATAGAAATTTAAAATAGAGCCACCTAGAATAGGGCTTTTCAGACATAAGTTCATTTCTTTTGTGACAAACATTCAACACATACAATGAATCCAACATGTACATCCTATATTGCTGTTTTCTTGCCTCCACTACCCTTGTCCTCCGATTCCACTTCGTCTCGAGGCTTATCCAGTTCTTCCACTCCAGTCTCGACTGCATGTTCAGTTTTCTTTGTGCGCACATTTGCACAGTGTTTATTCGCTTCACAGCCGCAGTGTACTTGATGCAACTTCATGATGTGTCTGCTGAGTGGTAACTACAATTAACCCTGCGGAACGCGGTGACACTGACTTGCAGCTGCATGTATATACTGTAGCATCAACATGTAGCGAGCTTGATGTTCAGATTATTTTGTCGAGTCTAGAACAATTATAGATATAACGCTCGTCCGCTCATGCCTATTAGGACAACACTGAGAGAAAATTGTCTGTTGTCCCATAGATTTACACTATTGGACGGTCAGTGTGCGCACATCTTTGAAGACATAATTTAGTATCTGTAGTAATATCAGTAAATTTGCAGATGATACTAAACTATGTGATCTTGCCAGGTAAAGACCTGAGCTCCAACAAGACATTGACCACCTCATGGAATGGAGCACGACGTGAAAGACGAGCTTTAATGTCGACAAATGTTCAGTAATGCTATGGCCTTCTAGAGTACTCTAGGAGGCCTTGGTAATGCACGTAGAGCCGGATCGAGAACCCATGGCTGAACAGCTTAACTTTATTCAACCATGGGAGAACCACTCAACCCAACTGAAAATAAAAAACGGGACAAAATCAGCAGCTGTCACCCAACAACGGTACTTGGGAATGACTATTAGAAACTATCTACAACACTGTCAACAAGTTGACAGGAGTGTGAAAATGGCAAGCAGAGTACTGGGATTCACTACCAAGAATTTCAAATAGAAATCCAAGGACATCATCATTCCTTTGTACAAGGTGCTAGTGCGACCACATTTAGAATGTAATGCTATCTGTGGTCCTCATATCTGTGCAAAGAAATCGATAACATAGAAAGAATCTAACGCAGAAACACGAAATTTATACCTCAGCTGCGAAACAAGCCATACGAATGTCGCCAACAAAACTGGGCCTAATCTCTCTCGAGCAAAGAAGACTCAGAAGGCAGCCAATAGAAACATGTATAAACTCTGAGTATCTGAATGGCGGCAACGACGTACCTGCTGCGGGACTTTTACTTTTTTTTTTTGAGAGAGAGAGAGACGTTGATGATTGACTGCGAAAAAGAGGTCAAAAAATCAAGCAATAGAGCTCCAAGAACAACCTAAAGCCAACAGTTCTTTTCGTATTTCATAGGGAAAATTGGAATAGACTCCCCTCCGACATGGTCGGTGAGGAAACAATCAACGAGTTTAAAAATCGTCTAGACAAATATTAGGAGAGACATCCTCCACAGCTAAGAACGCTTCCTCCAGGTGTAACAAATTCGTAACGGCCAAAGCTTCGGAGGCCACTTAAATCCATAATTTTTTCTCTTCCGCCTTAACTAACTAGACGCCTCTAACCTCCGCTGATCAATGGTCATAAATCGTGCTTGCTTGATTGCTTGATTGATCATCTCTTTTGCTGAGATTCTTCCTTTTATTCTTCTTTTTCCTCAGTCATCTATTTCATACTGACATTAGGGCAATAGCTCATAGAGAGCCGGGGCGTAAGTCCCTATATCTCTCTGTGAATGGACCTATTGTTCCGTCTACTACCATCTATCTAGTCTACAATAGCACAATTTTTTGCATAGGGTTTGACACACATTATTATATACATGGTCAATGTAGCACAGTTTTACATACAGAAAGATGCTGATTTAACAGTATTTTTTCATTATAAACAAGCAATATAATTTTTCTAATCAGAACAGAATTATTAGCATTGAAAAATGCTGTGTGTATTACTTATAAAAATAGTATAAACCAAGTATATGAAAGCACTACGTTTGCAGAATTCTTAAAGTGCTAAAGAAAGTTAACTGAGCAACTTAGTAAAAGTGAGAGACTATCTGTCAATTTTACCGAGTAAATTTTGACACAGTTATCGAAACCTTTCTAAATGTGACAGCGCAGTACGTTAGTGAACCATGTAAACTCAGTACCAACTACTGGCAGTAAACTGAAAAAGTTCTAAGAATTACTGAAAATATTTAATCGAAATTCAAGTACTCTTGCGTTCATGCTAACGTATATTGCTCTGCCACGGGTAGCGTTCTTCTCCGTGGATTCATTGTAGGTACCAATTTCGACGTAAGTTTGGTACACTTGGATAGGTGAGTCATTACTCATTTGAGCATCACCATGAAGCGTTCGGTAACAATATGGCTGGAAGTTCGTGAGTGTTAAATTTTTCTGCGCATTGCTGTTTATGTGGAGAGCTGCATTTGCGTTGCGTTCGCATGAAGTGAAAACGAAATCTCCGGGTGCCGAACTAATCAGTTGGGACGCTGCTTCGTACCTTGGTCTGTTAGGGATTGGAACTCATTGCCGGCATCGGCTTTCGGTCGTGTTTGTTTGCAGGCGCTTAAGTCAGCTGTAAATGGCTTTCTGTTGGATTTCCTTTAGCAACATTTCGGGCTTCCCGGTGTTACAAAGTGCTTCATTTGGGTTATGCTTCCTCCAGTGCGAACGGGCCCGAAGTTTGAATAATAATACCGAACCAAATACCGAAAAAATGTCGATTCATTTGCTATATTTTTTGGGAAAATACGGAAACACCGAACCGAATGCCCCGTTTTTAACTACCGAATACATATACGGCGGTAGAAAAAAAAGTACCAAATCATAGCCCTGTCTATTTCATAGTATTTTTATCGTATATATATATATGATTTTTCGTGTATATTAAGTTGATTACTTAAAATAACAGTATATACCAGTGACGCAATGACGCAGCTTTTTGCAGAAGAAAAACGACGGACTGACGCAGACGCAACGCCCCAATCGATTGACGCGCCCAGCTCTGTGAAAGACTATCCATTTGTATCGGATAACACCTTCGTAGCGCGCATCACTCTCCACCAAGCAATTTCAGCTGTCGGTCTCGCTTCCTCTGCAGCTCATACAATGCTGTTCTTCACCTTATAGGCTCTGCTGAACCTTCCCGCAGCAGCCAAATGCATCTCAGTGTTACCTATTCGAGGGCTGTATATCTAAGTAACATATGGGGCAAACCCTCCATCTTCTGCCCACATGCACAGCTGACAGATACTCTCTTGCTCCCAATGTGCTTTCTCTCCTGTAGTGATAGACAGTTGCTCCTTTAAAGCCGGTTTACACACAAATCAAAGAGTAACTGACGAGTGCGATCCGACCGACGGTCAGATCAGATAAAAAGTTCAGCAGAGCCTTTTCAACAACCCTGAAAACTGAACTCTAATTTCACCACTCAAAAACTTCTGGTTTGGTTCAGAAGGCACAAGTAAGACGTCTCTTATCACTTCCCCTCGTAAAGCAACTATTATCTCACCCTGTTTCCATAATTCGTTTATAAATTCTTTATACATACTTCCATAGCCTACATTCTCTGTGGCAGAATCAAACAGGAAGACCTCCTCCATTGATACGTACGATGATACGTCGCATCAAACTTCTTGTGTTTGTGACTCAGCACTAGGCACTCCATCAGAAAATGCATCATGGTCTCTTCAGGAGCACCACACATAGGGCACTCCATGCCACTTTCTCTATTTATTCTATCCGTTCTCTAAGTCAGCTTCAAGGTGGTTGTTCTAGCGTGAACCAGTAGTATATATTTAATAGAATTATCATACGTGGGATCAGCTCTGATAAATATCTTACGCTGTAAATAGAATTCCATAGATTTCTTTTTTCTGGTAGCATCCACTACCTTTTCTCCAAAATAAAATATTAGTGTCGACAAATTTATAAAATGCTAACGTTTTGGGATGTCTTCTCCCATCTTCAGAGATTAAAATATAATGAAAGGGAAAATCTAAAAAAGGACAATTTACTTTATAGCTACACTAGTAAGGGACAGAGATGTTGATAGGGTGAGGTGTAAAACGCAAATGACCGGAGTAAGTTAGGAGAGTCCTAACGTAAGTGCTTATACTGAATATACAGTCGAGCGATTAAGAAGCAGCAGTCGTGGCACGGTCACTAAGTGGAGGGATCAGAGCTTGTAGGGTAAGGTGGGGCAGCGCGCCCATGTAGGGTAAAGCAGGAGTTAGTGGGTTGGTAGCCACGTGTCACAACATGCAATGGTCCGGGAACCCGCTGCGCACAACTGGGTGGGAGGGTGTGGTTAAGTCAGGTTGTTCAGGTGGGTTATGACTGTATACATGGTTTCACTGGTAAAAAGTTGTCTTGTGTCATTCGCAATTTATCTGTAACGTAGGATACAGCTACTTTGGACGGCTATCTCATGAATAACTTGAGCAGTCTGAGAGCGCATAAATCCGCCAAGCGAGGCAACGGTGGTAAAAATTTAAGTTGGCTCTGACACCATAGTTTTCTTTGAATAAACTCCAAAATCTCATCATTTGTGCCTTTTGATAGTAATAACAGCTGTGCAATTTTCTTAAAAATCCGTTGATAACTTTTTGATTTATATTGCAAACAAACGTTAAGAGAAACATGAGTCAAACATACAAACGAACAAACCGATCTGCACCAAAATAGAATCATTTAGGTTCTTTAACAATACTAATAAACCCTATAAATTTCATAAAGATCCATTCATTATTTTTTGAGTTATTGTGCTAACAAGCATAAAATTAAAAACGGTGACAAACGAACGAACTAACGGATCATTAGCAAAATTTGGTAATTTACTCTTTCTTATATTACTAACAACTCATGTTAATTTCATAAAAATCCATCTCTAACTTTCTGAGTTATGGCATTGAGAAAATGAGGCAGACAAACAAGCAAACAAACAAACGGCTTTACATATCTTCACCAAAAGTTAATCATCTGTTCCTCCTAACATACCAAACAATCCCTGCAAATTTCTTCTAAATCGGTTCAGAACTTTTTGAGTTATCTTGGTGACAGACAGACAAACAAACATACAAACAGACAGACAAACACGACGAAAACATAACCTACTTGGCGGAGGTAATTATAAAGCTTTATGTTTTCTGCTACGTTTGCAGCAACTCATAGGTTCTGCAATTGATCTCTTAGTGGCTATGATTATTTTAATGGAGACATGTGGTTTGGAGCAAAGCGCCCGTAATACCTAAGGGCAGGGCGCGTACGAAGAAAGCAAGCGCCGACCCTACATCAAATTGTCAAGAACCGCAACAAGAATAAAGCGTGCTAGAAAAAGAAAGAAAAGGGCGAAGAGTGGCAAGAGAAGACGGGTTCTACTTCCAGACTCTTCAAATGATGAAGAATGGCCTTGTTTGGTCTGTTGTGAACTATTTTCAAATAGAAAACCCTGCGAGGCATGGCTCCAATGCTGTGCATGCAAGAAATGGGCTCATGAAACTGCACAGGTAGTGGGGGATTTAGCTACATTTGCCGTAACTGCGATTCCAGTGTCTCTGACTAACTTGTTAATGAGCAGAAGTCAATAAGTAATCTAGGTAGGTATCCTGAATTTTTGTGGGCACTTTGCCACTTAAGAGTGGGTGCTTTGCCTTAAATATAGGGCAAAAAGCCAGTTTTCAAAATTTTCTACTATTTTCCTCAGCCGTGCATTCGATGTCACTTGTTAGTTTGGGCGTCCGCATCAAGGAAGCGCTTCAAGATACCTATCTTATTGGATAAAAGTAAGGCCGCTCAACGATGATCCTCTGTGCGCTTCGGAAAAAGTAGGTGGGTGCGCTGCTTCACGTTACTCTACAATCGAAGGAGAAAAGTTAGTTAGGGACCGTGATGGAAGGTATTGCTGCGTGCAGTCATTAATTGAGGCTGGGTTTCGTTTTATGGATGTAGAGAGATTAAAAAGTTGTGAGTTCTATCGGGTTGCAGAAGTCGATAATGAAGAAGTCTTTCCTGCTGATAGGATGATCCTTTTGTTCTGCATGAAGACGAGGAGCTGAATGGGTAGGTTTTGTAAGTTTTAAACCTTTCCTGTTGGACATACCTGAATGTTGGTCGACGCGGGCTTTAAAATGTAGTCCAGTGCTGTCCACATTCGAATCCTGGCAGCTCCTGTATGGAAATCAGTAGATAACAACGGACCGAAACGTTAGTATTTTATAAATATGTTGACACTACTAGTTTTTTGCATGAAACTACTTTTTATCTTCAATGATATTTACTTTTTCCCTTATTCGTGTTAATTTTCGTTTTTGAAGGTGACCAGCAATATCGATATCCTATTTAACTCTTCCATATATTACTCAACACTACGAAAAGACAGTTCCCCATATTATCAACAGCCCCACGCATCAATTTCTTCAATAACCCACATTCTTCATTCAGTACAGAGCTTATATAATTTATTTTTATCTTCATATCCCACGACTTGACTGTAAAGGCTCTTATTTCACTATGCAATATCGTGACTGCGATCTATCTTGGAGCTTCAAAGGTGGTTCTCCATACTGGATTCTGTGTTACTTTGAATGTCATGCACCCACAGATCGACCATTGCAAAGGATCACAGCTACTGCAGTTAGAAGGCAAGGCAGTGCCATAATAATACTCTTTCACTACACTTTTCCCATCCTCACTCGATCACATGCGCTTCAGACAACTGAATAAGTCGTATTAGCCTACTGCTTTTCTTGTGAGATCCCACTACCTTTATGCACCTTGAAGCAGTACCGCTCCATCACTCGAAGTGACGCCCAGATCCTTTATTGTGCTCACAATCTTAGGCCGGCTGCCCACTAACAACTTGCGTTGCCGCTAGCAGCCTAGAGGCAACTCAACTAATCCGTGTACGTAGCTACAGCACGGCTTCAGCTTCCACATAATTTAACTGCTTCAAAAAATTTGAAATATTTCAGACACTACTGCAGTTTTTACACCCTAGCGAGTGGAAATGTTGAACTTTCAAAGATCGCTCTTAATTATGAGCGGTTTGGGTTCACAATGATTGATATTTTAAGAATTACAGCACGATGTTCATAGACGTCATGCTGAAGTCACGGCCACGACTGCGCAGTCGGATAAGCTAAGTTGCGTCTAGGCTGCTAGCGGCA
>LQNS02015105.1:9586313-9600960 GCA_001587735.2 Parhyale hawaiensis
GTGAAGCAGGTATCAAGAGTTAAAGGCAGTATGATCCCCTGGGCTAAGTCCTATACGGTGTCAAGTTTGCTTTTGGTGAGAAAAAGGGCGTGTTCCTTCGCCCTTGGCTTGTCACAAGCATATTTTGTGGTAGACAATCCAAAGGATCGGTCCAGTGGAAAAAGAAATTCTTGGTGAATCGGATCGGACATCGCGAAAGATTTGGTTTGGTTAGTAGTATTGAAAAATGAAGAAACACTGAATCTTCATATTTTGTCTGTATATAGGCCCACTACTCCCCTACAAAGGCAACATGCAACAGAACCTCCAAGTATCTGTACATTTCTGTGGTAAATCCTTTAACATTCTGGTCTGATTCGCTCGAAAATTTTTTTTTTTTTCTGCCAGGTGAATCGGACCGATCATTGAAGTGGCATAGTGACCAAAGTGTACATTGTACCTACCAAAAAGTCCTTAGTCCCACTGTAAAGAGCAAGTCTTTTTACCTTTATGACCAAAGTTTCATGAAGCTGCTACAACTCCTACCTACATATCTGTAACAAAAGTTGAAAAACATATTCATTTTTGAGGTGAAAAGTTGAAACAAGGTCATTTTTTTCTGAAGTTCATTTTTTGTCCACCACAAAAATGTTCAGCTATTTAGAGCTGCTGTTGCATGTTGCCTATGTAGGGGAGTAATGGGCCTATGTACAGAGTAAATATGAGGATTCAGTATTTATTCATTTTCCAATACTAATAACTGGACCGATTCACCTGTGCAGTCCATTCGGTCCGATTCACCCAGTCAGATGCTACTGCAGATTGCAGTTTCATGTGTCTGACCACGAAAATATTTAGCGTAGTGAAATTACAAGCACTACAAGAAATAGGGTAGAGGTGTTAGTCTCTGATCACTGGCTTAGTCTCCATTCACTCATATACCCCTCCCTTAAAAAACTGATGCAAGAAAAAGCATTGATACTAGAAAGATCAGCTAGGGCTCAAATTGTAGCCTTGTGGGGTCGCGCTGTTCCAGTACGTTAGGCTAAGGGAGGGATTACAAAACGCGCCGTGTGTAGGTAGCTACTGACGCAATATACGATACACAACATGCACAGACAGCTGATACCTTAGGCTATGCGCCGTGCATACTGACCCGATATACAAAACACAACATGCATAGACAGCTGGTATCTTGAGCACGGTGCATATGGACGCAATATATGATACACAACACACACAGGTAGCTGGGTGTAATTTAAGATTTGGAACCCAGGATTGACCAGCTTGAATCTTCTAGACCGGCTTGAATCATCTTGAACGGCTTGATTTATATTCACTTAGGCTACGCCGTCGCCTAGCATTGCAACTTCTGATTCCATTATGATCTAACTATATATAAATAAACTAGGAGCTTCATGACCTCTCTTTATATATATGATGTGCGCGTTTGGTGGATTTGCGCTATCAATCGATCGTGCTGCGCGTTTGGTGGGTGTTGTATTTATTAGGCCGTAATTTCGGGTAAGTTGGACTATATTCGGGTTTAATGTTGGGTAGGTTAGGGGAGGCAAGGACTCAATTTTTTGTTTTCCATTTTAAAATTTGAATGATCCACCAAACGCTCAGCGCAATCGATTGCACAAATCCACCAAACGCGCACAACATATACGGTACACCAACTTCTTGGTTAAAGAGTAAACTCAATCTATAAATAGGCTACTAACTGGTAGCTCTGTCTCGGAAACCCAAAATTTTTTTTTGGGTCAAACGAATTAGCACCCGCCCCAAGTTCAAGTAGGTTAGGGTAGGGCAGGACTGGTTTTTCTAACCACCCCTTTTTTCAATTTCGGGTATGTAATTTTTTGGTTAGTGGTGATTTGCATTCAGGTAACTGCTCTCAACTTGTGAGTTGTAAGCAGTCATTTAGCTCATGTATTGGTCATGCTACTGTATCTTATTTATGCAGTAACAGCAGTGTTAGCTGAATGTCTGCTCTATATTTGAGTATACCATAATTAAATGCATGATTCCAGAGTAGCTACAGCAAACAGCTCGACGAGATCTTGTGCTATTGGGTCACACTTTATAACTAGGATAAAGTGTACTTCTAACATAACAATTACTGTGGATTTTGGCTGTAGGCACTAGGCATCACTTTCTTATGCCCCTCATACTCTTTATTTCTCAGTGGCTCGCTCTGACATACACCTGTTGGTGCACCAGACCAGCAACAGCGCCCAACTCTGGGGGCATCTAAATAGTACCTAGTCTAGACCGTTTCGAGGCGTAACCTTCATTGTAGACAGCTTTTGGTGTTCCATCTTTTCTTAGGCCCCACCCACCTGGTAGCTACCTCAGGTAAGGAGCCCAGCGGCAGCGCTCTTCATTCTGCTACGAATCGTGCTTGGTTGGTGGGTGGGCCTTGGTGCTCTTGACAGTCCACCAAGCTTCTACAGATGTACTTGCTTGGTTGGGCTGCGCACCCTCACGGGGCTGCCAAGCAAGTAGCTATGTGCTCTCTTGGTGGGTAGTGTTACGTGGTACGTAAATATGTGTGCGTGGTTGTATATGTAATTGATTAATATTGATAATAAATGAATGATATTCCTACTGTAAATGAATGATTAATTATGAATGCTCCAGTTGATTGTTTGCGAACAGTCCAGTTGATTGTTCTCGTTTCAATTCCCTAGTTCACACATTAGGAGAACACAGTGAAGAAAGATATAGAAAGTAAATAGCACTTGACAGGATTGTGACCATGAAAATACCTATAGAAAAATGCACATGACATGTTAGGATACGTCATTCCTGACTTGACCTGCTCCACCGAGCAGACAGTTCGGGATAGTGGTTTAGTGTGGATGGGGCTGTAAGCCTCCTACGGGTTCTCCCTTCGGGAACCTAGGATCCAAGATCCTCAGGAGAAAGCTCGGACTACCAGCAGAGACTACGCTGGGAAGACAAGCCCAGAGTAATGCTGGTCTACAATAGGTAGTTGTCCCGGAAAGATACCACTTATATTTAGCTACTAAAAGTGGAGCGACAGCTCAGGGGTCTGACTGAAAAGCCAGTGCTCTCTGAATTTGACCACTGCTACAGATGGTCAGTTTTCAGAATGACTCAAAGCCGGATCGGAAAGGACTCGAAAGCCTTTCCGTGGCTAGAAGGAACCAGGCAGAAAGCAGTAGTCCTAAAGGGTCGAGGAAGGTCTTGAGTTACGAGCAGTTCTTCTCGCTGGCAAATAACTATCTCCAGAACCTTCAGGTAAAGGTTGAAAATAGCAAGAATCTGGGTTAGAACAGTATTGTCCTGACAGGGTTTTGCTCCATAAACTTGTGCTTGGACAATCCAGTAAAGGCAGTGTGTTATTTATAATCTATCGTTTGATAGAAGGTGAGGGGTACGGCAACTCACTGAAGATGATTGCCAGGTACCCCTGAGGTTAGAGGTGACTTACAGTCACTATCTTGCCATTGTTGAAAGTTGAAACAGCTAGATTGTCTGAAGGAAAAGTCAACAAAGAGGGAAGAGAATAAATTAGTTCATGTCAGGATCCTTTGCACCCACAACTCCAGGGGTCCATGAAATCCCTCCATGCTGCACCGTGGGTATGTCGGTGCTACCGACAGAGGTGTTCTGTTGGAGCAAGCCACTGCAAATGGATAGTGTTGCAACAAATTTTTCTCAGTCCCAAACAAAGACAGAACACCTCTGGAGGATCAAACAGACTCAGAGCCTCTTCAGTTCCATGGTCTAGCGTGATGTTGACGTATTAGTGCGCTCGTCGTGCCAAAATGAAGAGTGCTGCTGCTGGGCTTCTGAGGTACCAGGTGGGCAGGGCCTAAAAAAAGATATAACACCAAAAGCTGTCTACAATGAGGGTTATGCCTCAAAGCGGTCTAAATTACCATATCGACGCCCCCTGAGTTAGGCGCTGTCGCGGGTCAGGTCCTAGCAACAGATGTGTTATGTCTTCGCTCACCACTGAGAAAAATTTGTTGCAACAAAAATGTTAGGTACTGTTCATTTTGAAATTTTATTGTTCACATTTATTATACCAAGTTATGAGTTGATGTATTGTACTGTAATTGAATAATTGCTCTCTGTTGCAGTGTGAAGAAGAGGATGACAGTCTCACGGGTGTAGCTGCTCTCCGAGGCACAGCTGAAGGCACTCACGCCAATAAGCGAGCCCATCATAATGCTTTGGAGCGCAAGAGGAGAGATCACATCAAGGACTCATTCACTTCTCTTAGGGACTGTGTCCCTGCTTTGCAGGGAGAAAAGGTAGGCTTCATCTTCTTGTAGAGAATAGGCATCTGTATTATATGAATAAGCATGTTCTTTCTCATGCCTAAATGCAGGTAAAGCTGATATATCAGCTGTTTCTAACTTTCGGTATTCTAGTTTTACAGTGACATCGCACTTCAGGAAATATTTTATACATACTGTATATACCTAGTAGCTATATATAGTTAGCTATCACTTGAATATGTTCTGATCATATTTAAAGGCATTATAATTGAGATGTATAATGATTTTTTCAGCTAATAAATAGCTATATAATATGCTTTTGTAATCCTATATCTGTAGGTATTTATATTTTTATCAGCAAATATTCTAAAAGGGACTAGATAGCGTCTTTCAAGGCGGAGATGGCAAAAAATCTTGAATTCGTCCTAGCTTAAATATACACTTAGGTTACAGTACAATTTGGTTGCAGACTTGCAGTGTCACATCAATACATCTTCAACATGCACCTACCTGCCCTATAGAAATAAACAGTATGCCTTTATAGTTTAGTACTCACATGCAAAAAATGAAGATTTTGGAACCCCTCGAATTGAGGTGAAAATGGCGAAGAGCAGGGGGAAACTAGAGTCTAGCTTACTAGCCATAATGGTGCGTTCTCATAAGAGAAAAGTAGATCATCTTTCTGATGGTAAGAAATAGATGGAACATCAATAGCATGCATCCATACAGGGTTATCTGTAAAAAAAAATTTTATATAGCTACATAAAAATATTATGTTCATAAATACAGACCCTCTACATTCATCTCCGCCCCGTGATACGATCACAACCCGGGGCGGAGATGGTGAACGATGTTCATGCTACCCTACCCACGTGCATGAAGTGGAGTAAAGAGTGAAGATAAACAGGAAACAAACACGCATATATCAGCTACCAAATCCTCAAGTTGCACTCTTCTAGCATCATTAGAATCCGAGTAATCACAAATTAAAAAAGAAAAAAACGGAATGCCAGGAAAGTGAATTTTCGAAGGGTGTTTTTTCATAGGATCTCAATCAAAAATTTTTTTGAATAATTGGGGGTATGTCGGTACAAGTATTAAACTTAGTTTGTTATCAGAGTACATTATAGGCTTTCATATGGTAGCTATATAGCTCAGCTTTTTCTATGCTTTATTTCCTGCTTTCAGACGGTTTGCTATTTCTGCCCCGGGTTGCCATTCGCCATCTCCCCGCGGAAAACTCTGTATTCTTTGCAATGATTTTTCAGATTTTAGTATTGTTAGGATTTTTGTCATACTACCACCAACAATAAGTGCATTTATTATCTTTCAACATAGCTACTCCATCATTGAGGCCTTGCTCATTGGTATTCAGAGTGCTTCACGCATAGGGTTAGTGGCCCCGAGGAGGCGCACCCACAGTAAAAAAGCTGTTGCGCGCCAACCAGATGCTGCAAGAAATGTCCAATACTTGCAAAAAAAAGCTTAATATGTCTCCTCAGCACCCACCAAAAATGATCTAGTTATGATTGGATATTTCTCACAATGTCCAGCTGCCGCACAACCCCCCTCACCTCAGGTGCATCTCCATTGGGCCAGTGCGTCTCCTTTGAGCCCTTACCCTACACTACCTACTTAGTACATAGCTACTTAATGCAGTAATAAGTTATGTTGAGTATTGTAAAGTGGGATAAAAAAATGAATTACCCACATTATGGGTAAAATATATGGATGCCCTCTCTTGCTGTAAAATATCCTAGATAATTTTTTTACCCCTAATGTGGGTGATTCATTTTTTACCCTACTCTACATTTTTTCACAACACTGTAATGCGTATTTCACATCTATGACTACATGTCAAGTTACTAGAATACGTATAAGTTTTAAGCTCTTCTGTATAGGCCTGCTTACAATATTACATAGGTATATACACTTCACTTGGGGTAAAAAAATGTCAGTAGATATCTTCCTGGTAATTGTGGTTTGTAATGGCTCTGGGCCCCTGGCTACAAATTGTCGAATATGTATAACCAATGGCTGGGCATACTGTTGCCAAACAGAGGGAGGCCAAACAATGAGCAGCACTGCAAGTGTAGCATGTACTTGCATACTTGTAACTGCTTCTCTATTGAAATCAACTTTTAGTGATAAGTTATGTTTTCTATCTTTGTTGTACCATCCTCTTGTATATGGACCACTTATTAAAGTTGATTGATTTCAGCTTGTAATGAGAATTCTTCTATTAATATAGATATTTGACTCATCTTTACTCTGTCCCTTTGCTGAAGAATATTTTTCAAATAGCTAGCTATACTGTACTTTAATTAGGGTAGCGACTTGTGAATTTTCTACAAGAAAACATAAAAAAACTGCCTAACTGGCTTAAAAGCAATGATGGCTTCAGCCTTCTATGACAGCTGTTTTAGTGCATCATCTCTTCAATTGTAACAGCTTTACATATGTGGACCAAACTCAGAACTTGCCACAGTGTTTTGGCCGCAATATCCTATGTCGTATTTTAAGTATTGTAGCTATAGCTAGTTTTTTTTTTCTACAGCTTTTACAACCAGTGATCTTAATTTCTTAGTGTTGGCGCAATGGTAAGTGGCCTGCTGGGCCTTTCTGCTATTGCAATAATACAATTTTTTTTTCTATACCAGGGCCGCAAATTTTCTTTACTCTGTAGTAAGTGCCACATATGCGCCTTCCCAATTGTAGGGGAAGCAAGTGGGAGCTTGAATATTTCAGCGTAAAGATGGCTACAGTGTCTCAGGCTGCAAAGCTTTAGAAAAGCCAAAATTATGAGAGTTAAAAATATCCATAAAATGGTTTTCCCCTGCTCTCATAATCTAAATTATGTCACTTTAACCTACTGTATAGAAAAAATGTTCTGAGGTATCTCATTCTATGCAGCACCTCATTAACACAGCTTACCCTAGCCATAGGTAAGCTGCATTTTTGCTTTACACATTTCTTCCATACTTCCTTTGCTGCCTTCCATTTATCTCTTACTTTCAGTTATTTTTTAATCTTCCTCATTTCCACTCACAGTTTTGCTACAGCTAGCTGCCTACCTATCTAGTGAACCCACGTTTCTTTAGTTTCCCATTTTGTTTGTATAGTTTCTGTATTGAACAATTCCTATCTATGGTATAGATTATTATGACTTTGCTGTACCTTCCTAGAGAATTTTCCATTGTTTTACTTCGTGGAAAATTTTTGGGGCTAAATAGTTATTTCTTTTGCACTTCTACAGTCAAGCCGAGCTCAAATCCTAAAGAAAGCTTCAGACTACATTGACTTCATGAGAAAGAAGATTGCAGCTCACCAAGCAGACATTGAGGACCTTCAGAGACAAAACGAGTTACTGGAAGCCCAAAGTGAGTAGGGAACATATACTTTGATCATGCTAAGTTCAAGATTGTAATTATTTTAATGGGTATAACGCTCTTGCTTGAAAATATAATAGAAGTAGCCTGAAAATTATTTTATAGTTCCTCATTCTAATGGAGGAAAGTGACATCTTCTTCATTATAACAGAATTATTAAAGAAGTTGTAGTATCTTGGGCAATGATGAGTCAACCCTGTCCCAGAAGTGAACTAAAGCCACACTCAGAGAGCATATAGCTATCTCCGCCAAGCAATTAATTATTGACAAGAAATTTGAATTAGTTCTGAATCCAGGATTTGTCTTTTAGCATCACCAAAAATCGATAGTTTGCTCTTCGTAGCATTCCCAACATTTCCCGCAAATTTTATGAAAATCTGTCTGTAACTTTCTGAATTAGGTACCTATGTTATGTCGCATGAGCTTAACAGTGCTCTGCAAAGGGTAGCTTTTCTTCATTTCTACTATTGTGTACCTATGTAGCCCATCCTATATTATGGGGAGCCTCGACCCCAGAGGTTTGTGTAGATTACTTTAGCCATTAGCCAGGCTTTTAGGACGTCTGTCTTTTGCACCCGCTTTGCTTTTTTTCACTTTCATACTCCTTCTGATATTACTTTCCTCTGATCTTTTGCGACTTACTATTCTCATGCGCGTTGGTCCTGTTCAGTAACACCCTCGATCATGGGCTCCTCGTTTCTATCGACGTACTAGCTATATACCTATGTGTTCTCCCTTTCATCTTCTGTGAGATTGCCTTTTTTGTAGAAATGGCGGCTCAATCTATTCAATTATATTATAATTCTGCTTGTATAATATTAGTAATAATGATAGTGAATGTAGCGTGTGTCTATCTTTCTCATTTTTTATTTTTAGTGGAGTTTTAGAAAAGCTTGGTTCTCTCTCAAAATTTTGCCGACTACCTAATCTATGTAGCGTGTTGTGCAGTCAAGTCGCTGGAGAGAGCAAAGTACACCGGCAATTTTGCCGCCATGACCGGATCAACTGAAGCCAAACTTACCGCCAATGAAGAATACAGTGGCGCCTCGTCATCCGAGGAAGGTGATGACGAAGACCCCGGTGACCCCGCCTTCTCTCGACGAAAGCGTCTCAAAAGCTAGCTGGAAACTGGGACCATTGGTAGTGCAATCAACTTTGAAGTGAACTAATCAGAGCTCTGTAATATGTAGCTTGTCCAGAATAATGCTGTATATTATGAATGTAGCGTGCATGCATCTCTCTCATTGACTGTCTGGCGGTGTCTCAAGCAAATTACTAGGGCCATTTTCTACTCGCACATTCACCCTCCTTGCCAATGTTTTGGCATCGGTTTAATGCATCGTGTATTCATAAAGGCTGTCAGTCAATGCCCTTTGTGACACGCATTAGATGCTTTGCGTTATGATTACGGTGAAACTGTTTTTAAAAAGCACTTCATCGTATTCATAGACAAGTTTTAATTATGGTTTGGCTGGGAGCTTAGTTAGCTCAAGGTGTAAAGGTATAAAGTCTAGGAGGCGTACTGGCGAGGCTTATTATAATTTTAACACTCGTTGGCCTGTTTTCCGTGGTCTTAATGAGAATAACATTGGAATGACCTCAGGAGCGGGGGTCCTAAGTCGGACGGTGCAGCTTTAACTACATAGACTACTACTGGAACAAACCATCGTCCGACTCCTTCCACCTACAAGGCCCCAACTCCGACTACTTTGCAAATTATGCTGTTCATTTTATCAATTTTCTTCCCACTCCTGGGTAAAGCTGGAGTCCGACTCTGACTACTTGCTTCTCGAAACATGCGACTCCGCAGCGCTCCTGACAAGTATCGTAGTTTAGGGACTTTTTTTTTATCTATCTCTACTGAAAAAGTACTTTAGAGCAGGTTCACAAGATAGCAGTTTGCCCTAAATTCGTACTTCACTGCGTCGTAATGTGTTGGTGTGTCAGTTTGAACAGTGGCAGAGTGCGCAGTTTCTCACTCAAATTTTGACGAAATTTCTAAAACCACATTAACGACACTTGCTCAAGTCAACTGACGTAACGGCTAACATTTTAACATATCTATAGGCAGATACAACTTTGTTGTGTGTTTACAGACACCACGAAACACACAGACGAATGGTTCACATTGTCGTGTTAACTGGCCTTAAGGCAGTTTAATATTCTTTGGGTGCTGAAGTCTGAAGAAGTTTATACTTGCTAAGGTTAGCAACATCATACGCTTGAGAATTGGCAGAACTCAAATATCAATCTTATTTTTACTGGTCCTGATTTTGAAACGAGTAACTTCTTTGTGGATGCTTAGCTTTTATTCTTGACTGGGTTTTGGTCATGATTGGCTTATATTCTTTGTTTGTTGACTAGATGTTTCCTACGCGCTTCCATTTTCTCCCCAAACTTCATTGCTGTGTCACCTTTGTCGCACCTGCACTATATCACTGTGAAGAAATAATGTAATGGGCGTGACAGGTGGTAGCATCCCTAAGTTCCTCACCTAGGTAGGTCAGCTTACGGTAGTTTGCCGTCACTGGCGTATTGTCATCCACATAAAGTATTTTATGTAACAGAACATTGATATTTGAATTCATTTAGCTTATGTACGAGCCTAAGCATTTGGTTGCGGCACCTACTCATTAACTTACTGTAGAAAATGTTCACCTCATTTCATTTATAACAAGTGTCATTACCTACCGTAGCTAATGTGAGACAGTTCCGCACCTCGGGGATTTTTATTATTTTTTTTTTTTTATTTGTCAGAAGCAGGTTTTCATTTTGTAAGCGTTATTGTTACTATCGATAAAAAAGTAATTATACAAGTTTAACATTTTTGTTTACAATTGTTCAAAAGATAAATTCTCTGAGGTGCGTGTATACCCTAGGGATAGGCAATTAGGTGCCCCGTCACAGTATTTATTTTATCATATAAGTAATAATTGACGGTAAGTTATTGCCTACTACAGACATCAGCTAATGCACTTAGCTACTGTCTGTACTGTGGTATCAATCATTTCTTTACTGTGCAACGTATCGCAGCTCCTAACTATTGAAATAAGTCTTTTTACCAAATGAAAATGAGCGTAAAAAACAGCAAGCTCCGTCAGTTAGCTCCATCACGAGCAAACGTGACTCGAGGACGACGCCGTTAATTTCAATAACTTATTTCTCATTTATGAAGCAGACTTGAAAGTAGACCACTTTGCTGTTTACAAAGATTATCTCTTCATAGGTGAGAAGGTTAGTTACTTTGGTAAGCCTGTTGTATTCTTATGGCTCCTTGCCAAGTGTTGAGTATTACTTAGAGACGCAGTTCGCGTAGGTACTTGGTTTCGGAAGCCATTCTAAAGCTTGTCGCCCACCGGATCCGACCGGACAGGACACGACGTGCAGTACGCCCACCGGTTCAGACACCATCAGAACAGACACGACGCGCTTTTGCCCTCTGTCCCTCAGTTATCATTCTGTAGCCACTGAGTGAGGTATATACAGCCAGGTTTCGCAAAAATGAGTGACTCTAGCAGTGACGAAGAAGCTCTCGTTTTAGCAATATTTGTTGCAGAAGAGGAAGAAAAGGAGGAAAAACTTGGATACATTCTATATGTGCATCTAGAGAACAGGAAGGAGAATACTTTACGTTGTTTCCTCATTTGAAAAATGATGAAAAAAAGTTTTTCCAATACTTTCGCATGAGCTATGAGAAATTTCTAGAATTCCTACTAAGCTTGCAACTGCAGCCCAGCCTCTCCAAACACCGCCCTGCGCATGCTCGATCCTTCCGACGCGTCAGAACCATCAGAAAAATATTCTTTCAAAGAGATCTGCGTCGTGTCGGTTCCGGTCTGAAGCTTTCGTGTCGTGTCCGATCGGATCCGGTGGGCGACACGCTTAATGCGCTTCTGTTGATGAAAGTGGGCTGGAAAGTTCGTAGACTGGCTGGTGAAATATCTAGGCTTTGTTCATCTAAGTTCTCCACATTTCTTCCATTAGTGTTAAGCATCCATCCCCCTCGGTGAAGATGTTTTATTTTAATTATCAGTTACGTAAAAATTGTAGCCATTGAACTAATCAGCCCTCTTTTAACCTGAGACATGATCTACCGTTTACATGGTCATTAGTATTCTAAAAATAATTTGTCTAACTATTCAGCTTTTTGTGAGACTGGAGTGTCGGAGGCAGAACTGTCAAGTTTTGCAAGGAAGCTACCTGGACAGGTTGAGGTGTTCGGCAGCGATCAAGTAAATACAGAAACTAACCAAGCACGCACCTTGGTGAGGAGGCCATTTATCGCTTCTATACCGCTGATAGACTCCCAACCTAAAATGCCGCCATCCGGAGACAGGGGTAGGTGGATTCCCTCCAAGCAGTCAACATCATACTTGGAACTGTGAAGCATTATGAGGGCCCACGTTCTGATCAGTCAGTGACAACTTTTTTTTTTTTTTTTTTTTGCAGTTGCTAGCCCTCAGTTGTCTATGCTTCGGTTGCATTCGCCGATCACCCGAGTATTTCATATCGGGAAGACCGGAGGTTGTCTGCTAAGATTGCCTGGTGCCCCTGGCTGAGGTTCTGGCTCGCAAAGTGCTTAGGCCTTGTGGTTCTCCGCCCTGTACGCCTACCTGCAGTTGGGACGAAGTGTAGAGGTCGAAAATAGCCTGCAAAGCATATGTGCTGAAGAACCTTCTTTGTGCAATATAGATGCCAAATATGTGCGCACTGGCTAGTATAAGTCAGAACATTGCGTGCAGTATTTTCTATCTGTACGAGTTCCGCTGTTGATATCTCATGTCTTGTGGCGGCCGAGCGTACCTCAGGTTTCCCGATGGTGTTTCAGCGAGAGTATGGAGATCGTCTATAAATCGGGCTGAGAGCTGAAACCTCACGGCTTCGACCTGCTTCCCTAAGCGACACTCTAACGCTCCTGAGGGTGAGATAGGCCTGTCAGCTAGCTCGCTTGGGACTATGGCATAGGATATGTAGAACCTTTGTGAGGTATATATATTTTAGGTTTCCTTCCTAACCGTTTATTGGTTAAGCTCTCCTGTATCAGGCGTATCATGAGTGACAGCTTCGATGTGTGCACAGGTCAACATTGGATAAAACTCGTGCAGATTGGAACACTTGCGATACGAGTTTGTCGTTCGCTCTATTTAATGTGCATCAAAAACTCATCCTTTGCCAGTTATGAAACTTGAATGTGCAGCGCGAAACGGACGTCATATTCAAATCCCCATAAATTTTACTACTGCTTGTACTTTTTGTGTGAAGTAAGCTCTCTCAGTGATGTTTACAATATTATCCTAGAACTTGGCTTTGGCATACCTACTGTACTGGAACGAGGCTTGCATGATAGCAATTAACACTTTCGATCCTGACGGTACGTACACGTACTTCATCAAAATTTTCATTATTAAAACCGGTGCATTGTTTCTTGCTCTGAAAATTTGAACAACATGTCTAACAACCCGTCTGAAGTCAGTGATAGTATTTTCTTGATGACTGAACTACACTGTAAGTGAGCTCGTGACTACAATGATGGTGTCTTCAAGGAGCTTCTTTTAGAACCTCTTAAAAGAGCAAAAGTTTCTGTAGCGAAAGGGTTAAAAATCGCAGCCAATTTCTTTGTATCAGTTATGTATGCTTTCAGTTCGTGAACGCAGCTTTTGCATTTGACAGTTGAGAGAAAGGATGTCTGTATTGATTTTAACGTATTTCTTCCGGCCATTGACAACTGGGGTGTGTCGCAATCACTCAAAATCCGGGCTACGACAACCTGGAAAAGGTTACCGTAACCCGTGAGAACGCCATCTAGCAACGATCGGAGTAACCTAAAAAGTGTCAAAATTTCGTTTAATTTGAAATTGTCTCATTGAAAGTTGCAAGTACCTGATCTAATTTACTTATTCTGGTGTAAGGTGTTTATTTGTTACGTATTTGCATGAATTTAGTGCTCTTTTTATTCAAAATAGGCGTTTGTGCTCGGTGGCCTACATCGCCGTAACCCGTGTCGCAGTCGCCATTTGAGCTGTGATTGCGACACGGGTTGCAACTGCCTGGGTCACCGGTGTTACGCGGTGTAGCACCGGTGACCCAAAAAATGCTGATTGAGACACACCCCAGAAGTGTTGTGCTTGGAAAGTACTGAAAAAGAAAAAGCGACCTTGAGTGATAGTGCTAAAAGAGCACTGCTTTACTTTAACCTTATGTTTTTTTCCCCAAACCGTTAATGGATCTTTATGTTCCTCTGTCTGAGCTTACGTTGGTTTCTGAAAGAAGTAACTGACTGCCATTTTTCTTCCACTTAGTACAAATGCAATTTTATTTATGGTTTTTTAAATTAACTATTCAAAGCTAGATTGAACTTATACAGCTGTTCCCTGTACTACCGAAAACTCGTCTGCGAGCAAAATAGTCTTAGTTTTGGAGAATAAAGTGATGGCGTTGATATGGAAGGACAATTTCTATTCCGTTCCGAAGTAAGTTTCAGAACGGCATGAAGTATTGGGTTTCTGAACGTTTTAATACGGTTGTTGAGACCTAAATATTTTCACGTGCACCGAGCATTGTGTAGGCATGCATTTAATGTAAAGCTCTTAACGATCTGCACTTCATTTCCAACTTTTCATAGTAAAGCTGTCGTCAATCAATTTACTGCCTATCTGTCTAATCTGCTTAGCTTCAGCTTGTTCGAACCTCAAGCAGTTCTCTCGGGGAGTTGAGCGCAATCTGCTTGCACTTCAAATGCTATCGAAAGTGACGAACAAAGAACCCCCATTGAAGGCATAGACAAGTTTAAGCTATATATAGGGAGAAGTTCATCTTCCTTGTGGTGTCCGAAATGCTAAAACCTTATCAGTTGGACTGTCTCCTGCAAAGACATTTTCGCCATTCATGATCGTGTCACTCTTGTTTGTAGGTGCCCTCAGGGGCATATTGTGGCGGGCCCTTTCCCTGCCACAATATGTTTGGGCATCACGCACCCAAGGGTCCCGAGTGCCTTCTCCGCAGGGGATGTAGCATCTGGCC
>LQNS02015105.1:9610402-9628180 GCA_001587735.2 Parhyale hawaiensis
CATGCAATTGTATTATCTTTTTGCTCAGTACTCGTGCACTATATATATATATATATGTTCCAGTCGGTAATATGACTGATAGTCAACGTCAGTCGGTATTTTTCAGTGCCATCCCCCCCCCAATGTTGTATACTTCGCGACATCCCTGCCCGTACCCAAACAACGAAACCAACATGCACGGTTCATGCCGCTGATCAATACCAATTGAGCCCAGTTGAGTGTACGGCTGCAGTCGATTACAGATTATTGATGCAATGGCGTCGTGTTAATGGGATACCAGACAGCCAACTGCGCTACCCCCCCCTCCGATAAACTGGGGTTAACTAAATGTGGTATTGATTATCACCGGAAAGAAATTTATCTTGCAGCTTATTTAGTCATCTTCGATAAAGCAGCATGTAACTTACCACAGTAGGAGTGGTAACTTACCACAGTAGGAATGGTAACTTACCACAGTAGGAATGGTAACTTACCACAGAAGGAATGGTAACTTACCACAGTAGGAATGGTAACTTACCACAGTAGGAATGGTAACTTACCACAGAAGGAATGGTAACTTACCACAGTAGGAATGGTAAATTACCACAGTAGGAATGGTAACTTACCACAGTTGGAATAGTAACTTACCACAGTAGGAATGGTAACTTACCACAGTAGGAATAGTAACTTACCACAGTAGGAATAGTAACTTACCACAGTAGGAATGGCACGTTGACTAGCCCACTTCAGCCCCTCGGCATTAGGTCTGTTGCTGACAACTAGCGCCACACTAGCGGGGCTGTTGGGCGACCCACAGGCTGCAACGATCGCCTGCCGAGCAGGACCTGAATTAGTTTACGAACACGGATACAGAGTCTGAGTCGGGCGTATCGAAGGAGCCTGCATGGGTACACGAAAGAGAACACTGAGAAGTTCCACGAGTCGGACACATAGTAAGTTTGCGAGTCGGAGTCGGACACATAGTAATTCTGCGAGTTGGAGTCAGACACACAGCAAGTCTACGAATCGGAAACGGACACCTAGTAGGTCTACGAGTCAGACAAATCGTATATCTAGGAGTTGGAGTCGAACGTGCCACATTCTGACACCGCAGCTCTGCCAGAATATGTGTAGTCCAGTAAGTTCGAGTCGAAATTCAAGATCTAAGTACAGTATAACACAAATCATAGTTAAAGTCTCCCGGTCGCACTCGCGTCGTTCACGACGATTTTGAGTTCAAGTAAGCTCTTACCTGGGCGCGTCACCAATAAAATAAATACTTCCTAACCTAGCCAAACCTAACCTCCTAACCTTATCTAACCTAACTAAATCAGCGATACAGTGAGCAGAGCAGCGCATCAACTTGAATGCCGCCCGCATGCACACGATCCACGGACACAAATCGTCGCGAACAACGAGCGTGAGTCCCGGTCGAGCAATCGTCGTTCGCGACTATTTGTGTACGCAGTTCGTGTGTGTGTGTGTGTGTGAGCGGCGTTCAAGTTGGTGCGCCGCGCTGCTCGCTGATTAAGTTAGGTTAGGTAAGGGTAAGTTAGGTTAGCCTAGGTAGTGTTTAGTTTAGTGGTGGAGTGCGCAGGAAAGCTTTTTTGAACGCAAAATCGTCGTGAACGACGATTGTGCCTCCCGGTCCAAGACGAAAGGAAGCGCAAAGGAAAGTGCAATACGTCAACCAAAAGATGAGATCCGTGCGCAGAAGTTCACCGTGCATGAGGACAAGTCGGGAAGGAGGCAGAAGCAAACAAAGTATCATCAGCAGCAATAGTAGCAGTAGTAGTATGTAAAGGGAGGGAAGCGTAGTGAACACGAAAAACGGACGCCTCGAAAATCTTGTTCAGGCAACGTAAGGGAACGTTTCCCTAGGAGCTCTTCTCCCCATAACCTACTATGAACAAACCTAACTAATCTACTTCTATTGGGGGCTTGTAGTCCACACAGTGCCCCTAGAATGGCCTCTACGTTACAAAACTCGTTCTCTTTCACAGTCGAATCTTCTTCACAGCTCTAAATTCACCTCAATGTATCATGCTACAATTTTCTCTTTGTGTTACTAGTGAGACAGATTAAAACCGTAGGACACTAGATATAAAAGCAATGTAGAAGTAAGTCTTTGACCACACACCTGAACTAGGAATCCGCATGCACTGGTACGTGCTGCAAATAAATTCCTGAACTGAGAGAAATTTTCGTTCACTTAGATGCACCAAAATTACATGTATTTTTATCCCAAAACCTAAACACGCAAGTGCATCGTATAAATGCTAAGTGCATTATCAAGATGCACTTTAACTCCACGGTAACGATGGTAACAAACATGAATTATCTTGCATACAGTAATACCAGTTAACGAGTTATTCCTTTTGCCTTAATTGTAGAATTTGGAAGTTCAAATATTGAAGGAAAGGAGAAGCCAGCGCTGTGAAATCCAGAAATTGGAGTCAGCCTGGAAGAGATTTTTCATCCTCCGCAGCACGGACTCTGTGTCCTGTTTTGCACACTACAAGGGATGAATCGTCAAAACTTTGGAATAATTAGAATAATTAGGCATAATGAAATATACGTTAGGTTTATCCACTGTACGCGAGATAATAAATGATTATTATTATTACCACAATAGTAAAGTTAGTTAAAGTGCATCATGATGATGCATACAGGGTCTTACGATGCACCTGGCACGTTGATGATGCACTTATGTGTTTCAGTTTTGTCACAAAGCCGATGATGCACCAAGATGCATCAAAAACAGGTAAAATTGATGCGCCTGAAGAGACGAAAATTTAAATTACAATAGCTATCTGCTTGTTAGTATGTAACCACTTATTGCTTCGCACGTGTAAGAAAACTACAAAGCTTTTGTTCACTTTTTTTGGTAGAAATATTTTTTCTGCCTGTAATATGTTTTCTTATTGGAATGATGGCTACGTAAATACTCGGAGCACAAGAAATGATCTATTGATAAAACAGTAACGGAGCGACACAGGTGCGACCGGACAGCAGCAAGGATTAACAAGAAGTGGCCCACCCAAATAAAGCCGGACAAAGGTTAACTTCTGTAGACGTATAAATATCAAGTTTTAAACAGCTTCATTTCTAGAACATCCGAAGGTTAAAATCTAAAACTTCATTACGTAAGATTATACGAGAACATTCAAGGTGTATTAAAATTAGAGCAATATTAATATTTCTCTCTGCGGTGATGATACATCAAAATACGCCATGAAACACCTACTTGCCTCCTGATAATTCTCTGTGAAACACCTACGAGCATCAAAATTTTTCTCAGTGTGTTAGGGCCCAATCGATCACAGACGGTCAGATCCATGGCCTCAAAGACAGCAGACTTGTATGACCACTGCGACCTACCGAACTTACCGATTGCTGGTTAGATCAGTACCCTCGCAGTGGGCTGTGAATGGCAGGACCGCTGACGATGCACTCTAGGGCAATGAAACTTCCCCTTCTGGTTTAGGAACCGAACGTCGGTCTTCCAAGCAACGAGTGAGACAGCACTCTGAATAACTTGGGCACTTCAAGTTTGCTCTAATAAGAGTCCAGCATCACTAAGAAAATATATGAGCCTTTTTCTCTGCCTTCCCTGCATTTCTTAATGCGAAAACAAATTCGGTAGAAAACTGCAAGCGTACCTGCATGTTAGAACCTCGGCCCGAAATGAGGATAGCAGTTCGGACTTTCTTCTTAGGTTGGACGGGTGGGAAGGCAGCCAGCATTTGCTCTACTGAGGCATTCAAATGATCTTCAATATTGTCTATGACTACGCTTGTCCTGCCTGCAAAAACAAAATATGTATGCCACAATTAACATTAAAAACTCAAAACATCAAATGTGTCTAACTGAATCGCAAAGTAGGGAAAGCTTGCGCAACGTCTAATAACCTTTATCGTTTCGCACCAAAAAATGCTTGGTTGCTCCAGTTTCGTTTGCATCTGTCTACCTTTTCTTAAACTTTGTACGGAAAGAAATGGTGAAATTCAATAATAATAATAATAATAATAATCCCATTTATTTCTCATCTGGAGACTGCATCCAACAAGGTTAGGACACAGTATCTTCTTGAACAAGAGCTGCGGTGTTAATTTTCAGTACAATTTCAATGTTACTTTACTGGGGTCACTGTCAGAGTAAAAGGAAAATATGTACTTGGCGACCATGATTCAATGGCGCCATGAAAAGGTTAATAGCTGTTTCGAAGATTCTCTAGCTGAATATAGGTATAACAAGTTATTACCGAAAATGTATTGATGATACTTTGGCTTTGTTCAAACATACGTGTCCTTGGCATCTTCCGGTCGTTCACAGCTTCTCTTTTTGGCTTCATGTAGACTTGATTATCTGGCGTTGTGTTCGAATAAGGTTCAAGGTTAGTAAGAAGGTTTGCTAGGGCAGCGATTCTAAGCCGAAGGTCGAATACTTTGTCCCAGCATTTCTGCCGGAAGGTCGTGTGTGACGGCGAACTCACATAAGCGAGTCCTGCGTCTCAAATTTATAAAGTACGTGCATCTCCAACCCTACACGGCTCGGCTGAACGAATTCGCTCAGCCGGATGGTACCGGGCAAGAGACGAAAAAGAAGAAAAAAACGCCCTTTCGGCTGGCCCCATTCGTGCCTCTCCGCACGGGCGAAGGTAAGAGTCCCGCGGAAAAAAGGTCGACCACTTCGATCGGCGGCTCACCTCGTGAAACATAAGGGGAAATATAGAGAACCTACCTAACCTAACAAACTAACCGTTCCAGCAGGAACTGCGGTAAGCTGCAACATCCACTGCGGAGAAGGCACTAGAGACCCTTGGGTTTGTGAGGCCCAAATATATTGTGGCAGGGAAATTGTGTTCGAATAACGCAACATGTTTGAACTACTTGAATGTTAGCCATCCATTCTAATGCTAGGTGTTTTCAAGAAATTTACTTACACTATAGCGGTCATGGAATTTGCAGGTTACTTGCCTCTGATTTCACTTCGTTTCACAAGCTTGCCGACTTCAAGAGCTCCATGGCCTTCAAGCGACTTCAAGAGACTGTCTTTCAATTCCTGTTTTACTACCAAGAGCAATCCAAGGCCTAAGTTAAAGGTGGACGCCATTTCTTCAGGAGATACACCTGTGTGAAAATGCAAACAAAATAATTATCCAATATTACAGAGAATCTAATGAATGCTGAAGCAAGACATTGGCACCGTTTAAAAATTATTTTCGACGGGTTGGTATTTCGAAAACTAGGGCTGGCAGTGACCCTCGAGAGCTTTGGAGAAAAATAGTACATATGAGCATGCGATCAAATACTTGCTACAGCTATGGCTTATGACAAAAGGCATGCATAACCTTGAGTTAACTAAAGTACTAATACAACGACTTCTATTCTGCAATATTTTTTCCACTATTTGGAATGCAATTTTCCTAACCTGAGAGAAATGCTGGACTCTTGTTTACAATAGTGAATGTGACACTGGATAGATGGCTGCGCTAGCAGTCTGGGTTTCGCTCTCTTGCCAGGTTAGATTAAGTCTTGCAACGTTCGGACTGCAGCGTCAGCGTTTCAGGCACTTAAAGTCCACTGCGATGGCGCTGACCTAATAAGCTATAGCGACGGCCGTGGGCTCGCAGTTATCATATATGAGCCTGCCGTATTTAACTCTACAGCCCTGACGATTGTGATCGACAGCTACCGTGCAGTATTTTAGGCCTAGTGAGATTTATTATTATATTATTATATTGTGGGTTTTCCCGCCGTATTAGATACAAAGACTATATAACAGCTGTCCAATTTTGTACGATATAGTTTAGAAGTTTAGTCGAACTCAAATGAGTTCTATTAGAACAATCTTGGCCAGTTGCAGCACGTCTGGCAGGAAATAAGGCGCGAGCATCTCCAACTCCACACGGCTCGGTCGAACGAAATCGATCAGCCGTGCGGCGCAGAGAAGGAGACGAAAAACGATAAGAGAAGACGACAGAAGAAAGCGAACACTCGTGCGGGGGGTCCCTTCCGTGGTCCCCACGCGGGAGCAGATAGGAGTCCCATGGGATGGGTCGCTTACCACCACTCGGCGGCCCACCTCGCGGAACAGTAGGGGAAATATAGAGAGCCTCCCTAACTCTACAAAACTAACCTTCTCAGCAGGAACTGCGGCCAGATGGTACATCCCCTGCGGAGAAGACACTCGGGACCCTTGGGTGCGTGATGCCCAAACATATTGTGGCAGGGAAAGGGCCCGCCACAATATGCCCCTGAGGGCAGTGAGATTTATCTGCAGCACTAACCAGTGCAGGGGCAGTTTCCGGTTGGACTGCGCAATCAAGCCAATTCTACCTCTATAATTATCAACAATACCCGAAGCTCCTAGTACCTTGGCTAGCGATCCAGACAAACTCAGGCGGCACAGTCCAATTAGCGACATCGAGCTGGACCGCTAAGTGTGCTGGAACCATTCTTCCTGCGTTGCCGACGATACCGCCTCCCGTGATGTGAGCAGCACCCAGAATGCTGTTGCTGACATTCAGGAACACGTCGGTGTAGAGGCGTGTGGGAGTCAGCAGCACATCACCTGTATCAAGTGGTTTTCGTTGGGTGACTTAACCTTTTACTGCAAAACTTGTGCTTGCCTTTCCCGTAGAAATAACGCCACAGAATTGTCTCTTAAGTAGTACACTAGACAGCGAAGGGTTAACATAAGCAGATTCATATCTTCACATAGCTAAGGTTGTCAGCTCTTAATACTATTATACAGTATACATATCTTACGAGCTTTTACTTCAGTAATTTTAAGATGATTGCAATAGTCTTTTGAAGAAGTTCGTCAAGGAGTAGCCAAGCATCAAAAGGTTCCGTAGCTCGAAGGAGTTTGCTGAGTTTCTGCTTACCATCCACACTAAGCGTCAATTTTTGTAAGAATAACACTAATTGAAGCCCACCCAAATTTTTCCTTCCAGACTATATTAGGTTAAGCATAGAACGTCCAGATTACAACTCAGGATTTTTACAGGAAGAACATTAATTGAAACGTCCTCACTGACAAACATCGTTATTATAGCATCAGTCAAGTTTTAATAATACATGCCGAAACGTGAGAGCGGTAAAAAGTAGTCTTACGCCATTGGTCATCAGCCAAGCCCTATCGCAAGAACACAAGGACCACGGACCACAATGAAGACAGAAGATAAATCAGCATATTGCAGCTAACGAACACACTGCACATGCTTTGTTCGTAGTACATAATTTCTAAATTTACAGAGCCACTGCCCCTCGAATGCAGAATTACTCTGGATATAACGAAACACCATTCTAATAAGGATGCTGTGCACGTTATTTAACATACCTAGAGTGAGAGAAGCATCGAACGGGCAAGGGTCACTATACTTCAGCCTTAAACTTTCGACGATTTTCCTGATGAGGCTGAAGCCATTGGAATGAAACCCTGAGGACTTGATTCCGATAACGATGTCTCCGTCGCTCATCTGCAGCCGCTTGGGTAAAAGGTTTTCTTTTTCGACTGCTCCGACGGCAAACCCTGCGACATCGAAGTCTCCTGGTGGATAGAGCCCCGGCATTTCGGCAGTTTCTCCGCCTGGTAGTGAGCAGTAAAAACAATGTACGTAAAATTGAGAGGTTATGCTCAAATGGTCCCCAACCGTCACTCGATGTCTGGTGACAGAAATATCACTGGTCTAGAGCGATGGTGATCTCAAAAAGCTTCTGTGAGTGATGTATTTTGTTTCAAGTAAAAAGCGATGAGCTGACCGCAGCATAAAAATACTCGTCAAATTCCAAAATGGTAAATAATTGAGGGGAAACGACAAACATCTCACCAATAAGTGCAGTGCGCGTCCGCCTGCAGGCTCCGGAGACACCACTGATAATTTCCTTCAGCACGTGCTGCTCCAGTTTACCAGTGGCTAGGTAGTCCAAGAAGAACAAGGGCACGGCACCGTGGCACTGGATATCGTTGATGCACATAGCTACCAAGTCTTGACCAATACTCTCATACCGCTGCATGGCTTTGGCAATCTGTGAGAAATGACACACAAGTGCTATTTACACACTTGAGACTATGGTACCTCGCTAAGAATGCGTTTCTACCGTTGGGATAAAATGGAAAAAAGAAATTTTGGTGCAAAATAATACGGCCTGGTTACTATTAGTGCATGAGAGTGCTATTATAACTATGTAGAGTAACGGACACCAAAGTGCAGCTCGGAAAGCGAACAGACGTTCCCCACTCGTGACGGGGAAGGAATGAGGACACATGCTACGCTGCCGCCTGCACGGCACCACTTACAAGGGACAGTGGATACATGTACACTGAAAAAACAGAAACAAATAGCTCGCAAAATAATATGTGATAGAATGAACCTTACTATTCTAAGTAAAGCGTCCCTCCCATAGAGTTCTCAGCGATATAAAGAAAGGAACGCAAGGAAACTATGATAATGCGAAAGCTATTACTCTCGCAATGCAGCAGTCAACTGAAGAAAAACTTCCCCAGGATTGTGAAGGACGAAAAAATGTTAATTTCTTAGGAGATAAAAAATGTTTTTCGCTTGTATGGAAATCTTTTCGAGGCTAACGTAACGCAATCTATATTTTTCTTCTAAAAATGAAAAGGACAAAACTAGCTGCACGTAGCCATTTTATTAAATTAATATTTATATTGTTACATGGATAAAAAAAGTTTGGGACATCGGTCAAACGAAAAATTTTGCATCGTAAAACAAAAAATGATAATCCTAATTCATATCTACATGCAATAGTTAAAAACCTTACGTATTTCGGTTTGAGTTAATAAATCAATCTGTTCTTGATGACGATTAATATTTTAGCTAAAATTTTTAATTTTAAATGAGCTTATTATCTGAAAGTACCAAACGGGGCGAAAATAACCAAAATTGCATTTACATGATCGTCTCGGGAGGCCCAAAGGAATGCACATTAGGTGCGGTTCACACTATATGCCTCATATGACGGGCGTGTCCCGTCACGCGCGGCATGAAGCGCCATCCATGGGAACTGGGGCTTTAGGCTGCCAGAAACTTAGAGCTGACGTCATAAAGGGTAATTTCTTAAATATTACTGACCTCCACTCTCACTGGATGAGGAGTAGTTTGCACCTTTCCGTTTTAGTGACAGCAACAAAACAGACACTCACCAACAGCTTGGTGCCGACACCATCAGCACCAGTGACCAGCACAGGTCTGGCGAAGTCCTTCACGGCAAGGTCAAAGAAGCCACCGAAGTCTCCCAGACCACCCAGCACCTCAGGGCCGTGGGTGGAAGACACAAGATCGCGAATGCAACCGATGAACGATTCTGCGGCGGCCACGTCCACACCAGCGCTCGAGTATGTCACGCCTTGGGGCTTCTTCCTGTTGAGTTGCACAGTTCATATTGCATGTTTAGGTGTAGGTTTCAGGGTCGTAAGCGTTATCTGTGTAGAATTTAAACTTGAAACTCAGTCCAAAGAAACTAATGCAACGCTCAGTATTGCGCCAGTGGAATTAATACTAATCAGACCAGACTATCTTAGTAGAAGTGGGCACATCAAACACGCACTTACTACTAGTTCTCCGCCGCGACGTAGGTTCTTGGGTTCTTAAAATAATATTGCATTAGCGTTTAGCTATTACGGTACATTATATCGAATATCTCTTAGAGGTTTTCAAAACTTCAACTGGATTTTTATTAGTTTAAACTAATAAAACTAAACTAATAAAAATCCAGTCGAAGTTTTGAAAACCTCTAAGAAATATGGAACCTGGACGTCCTCTATTTCAACGAATAATTCTATCGAATAGTTTAAGCCTCCCTTCCCATTACAATGGAAATCTCACAGACGAAGAAAGGAGCGACCTGTACCATGACGATAGAAACGTGGGACCGATGTACGAGGGGGTTCCCACACAGGAACAGCGCGCATAGTGCACGGAAACAGGAAGTCACAAAAGAAAAGCAATAATAGAGAAAAGTAACAGCAGTAGCAGTATGACAAGGGAAGGAAGCAAAGAGGGCTCGAAGACAAGATGTTTCGAATGCCTAGCTATGGTAACCTACTGGGTCCTCCAGAGGATGCTGTTCACCATAACATAGGATGGGCTGACCTAACTAAGCTATCCCTATAGTCTCTGGCCCATCCTCTGTCCCCTGAGGGGAAGAATTTTATGATGTTTCTCCTTTGTGTTTCCGACATTGAACGTAGAACTCTTGCCCGTCGAATTTGCCGACTTGCTAACAGCCAAGCCAAAGACATACGACTACTTTTTACCTTTCTTGTATGTAGTTCTGTGCCTGATATCAAGTCAGTAAAAGTAATGGAGATATCTTTACCCGTCATCTTTGGAGTTATGTTCGCTGTCATCTTCGACTTTCGCCTTCTGTTCGGCCAGGAGTCCGATGTCGTCCCTCATGGAGGCACCCTCGAACTGGACAAACTTCGCCCTTCTGTTCGCCTCTCTCCTCGCCTCAGAGGCAGACGAGGCGGTCACCGTTACCGTAACCACCCTGCCGCCTCCCGTTAGCAAGCCTTCGCCGCCGCTGGCCGGCCTCGTGGCGTTGTGGTAAATTTTTACCGTGGAACCTTCTCCAGGATCGTCACATGCCTTGTCCAGACCTGGATGTAGTGAAAGTTTTATCCTAGTAAATATAAAGGCTCAAATATTGCCCGCACTGTTTCTAACCTTCAAAAAGAAACATTTCCTTAACCCAGTACCGGCCAGGTGGATCTTCGGGACCAGTTTTAAATAACGCTACTCCTAGGAAAATGAAAATTTAATTTAAACGGTAACGAATTATAACAATATGTGCATTCCAATAAATTTTTTATATGCTCTAAGATAATTTTTTATGCCTACCAGAAGTAAGAGATGATGGTGAGAGGTTAGGAGTGCTGCCTTGCTCAATGTCATGACTGAGAAATTGTAATTCTCGACGGGACAGATTCGTCGCTTTTGCCATTCATAGGCAATTGGGGCACTTACACAACTATCTAGAAGGGAGGCCGGGTTTACACGAGCATTCCCCTTATATGATTCCTTGTAACTCAATCAGTGCTCGACTGCAGCCGTGCACTTCTCTGAGCCCTAGTAAGGTTTGTAATCAAAGCGACTTTGCCTGCACTTTAACCCGAACGTGTCGGACAACATGTTAGCCTGGCGCCGTTATTGTCATGTTTACTAGATATTTCTGTTAAGTTTTGTTACGACAGTCTGACTCTACGTTCATTCTGCTCTTTCCATACCGTGCAGCATCGCTAGTTACAGGATATTTGCATTGGTGAACTGAGGGAGAGGCTGGAGTAAGATGTAGAAGGGTTTCACGTTGCTATGGGATACATGTGTGTTGGTTGAGTGGTAGCAAAATTAGGGAAGGGGGGCTTGGCGGGGCCCTTATTATTATTGGGGGCTCAAGCCCCCTCCCCTTTCGTCTACCCTCTGGCGCCAACACTGAATGTAACTGAACGTTTATCTTGAAATAACGGCGAGCAACCAGGAAACAACCATGATGTGAAGTGTAATTTCATTAGCTGTAATTGAACGAAAGCTAAGTGTGTCAATAGCATCTGATAACATTTCGTAATGCTCAACACCCCGGCAGACGATAGTATTTATCCTGCATTTTCACTCCAGAACGTTCGAATATTCCGTTATGTCCATGTAAACACGACTGCGTGCCTACCAAACAAATTGAAATAGCTAACTCATTGGCAGTTATATCTGCCGGTGTAACAAGTGATCCTATTATAAAGTTTCTTAAGTTTCCAAGTTTTGAATACATTACAATTCTGAAGACTGTCAATTTACTTGTTTTTCAAAGAAACATAACTACGCAGTCGAACGCTATGCAGCAAAAACACAGAGCAATGATTCATCTGCAACGGGCTCTACTCCATCTTGCAACAGCACTCTGACTCTACTTCCTCTTTCTTTCTATCTATCTTCCAGTAGTAGTAAATTACAGCACCTGTAATTGGAGCTCCTGTTTCAACAGAGCCAGGATAGTTGTTAGACACCACCACCACTGCGCAGGAGTGGAGATCTCCAGCACACTTTACTGGCACGTCCGTGGTGAGCTTCCCTGCAGCGCACGCCTTAGAAACAACACTCATGTTTATCAACGGTCTCAGAATTGGGATATTTATGTCATCATTTGCTACTGAACTGCCATACTTACGTGCATGACGTCATAAATGTTGCTCTGCAATAACGGCAAGATGACTTGCGTTTCGGGGTCTCCGAAGCGACAGTTGAATTCCAGTACGTAGGGCTTGTCATCCTGTATCATGAGCCCTGCGTACAACAACCCTGTGGATTTAATTATTATCATTACTATTATCATATCTCGCTTAACCTCCGTAGTCGCTACTACTGCGTTCTAACACAAAATGTTCGTATACCATGTCGGCAAGCCGCAGTGTGTGAACAATGGAGTGTTAAATAAAATAAATTGTATAAAGTGGGCCAGTACGCTACAACTGGCAGAAAAACAAGGCAAACAAGGCAGTGCCAGCTGCAACGACCCCTGCGATAAGTCATTCCAGGATTGCCCCGGATAAACTTGATCCTTTCGAGGGTGTAAGTGACCCTATGTGGTTACTTCCAGAATGCTCTTCCCACGAATATATTTTTTAGTGGCCCTGTGAAAGTTCAACTGATTTAAGCATTCTATTACCAAACAACCATTGACTACTGCAGGTGAACCCTTAATATATTATAATAACAACAATATCAAAAATAATATACCAGACTGCTGTACCTCGCTAGAAAAAATTGCTTCCTCTGGATATACTGTAGATGCATAGGGATACAATACACACAGAAAAATCGTTGTTTGTCACTAAGCAAAATTAGTCAACTGTATACTACCTTGTCGTTTGAATTTGCGTCAATGCACATTGCCTTTTGTGATGAACAACAGTGTCTTTTACGATTAATTATTATTGCTTAGTGGCTAAAATATTACTTGGTTAGTGATAAGAAACCAGTTTCTTTTTTTATCGTAAAGAACATACTTTTCTGTGTGTAGGACAAAGAACCCGTCTAGCAAAAATACAGGGTGTAGGGTATGTATAAGGTGAACCCTAGCCAACCTGGCAGAAGAGCTCGGTCCCGTTTCCCTCTGTAAAGTACTAATACACGTCGCGATTCTTCATAGAAAAAGCAATGTTTGTAGCGTCGTTAAAGGGGGAAGCTGCTCCTTCTATAAGGTTAGCTTGAGCACTATCATTATTATTATTATTGAATCACACCAGATTGGCGACATAGGAACGGAGAAACTCCATGAAGTTAACAACCCCCCACGCAACCGCCCAGCGGGTGGAAAAAACAAAAGAATGAAAAAAAAGAAGACCCGAGATCACAGAATAGCTCTGTGTACAGATCGTTTAAAGCTGCCAATACCAGCACCAACAAAGACAGAGCCATCAAGACTATTCCAAACACCCACACACGATAGAAAAAACGAACGGGAATACTGGTCCGTACGGCATCGTAACGGTTCCAAGGCAAACTCATGAAGAGCACCAGTCCGCCGAGTATACGTCACCCGAACAAATGGATCCGTAACAAACTCACACAGTGGATGACCGGGGCAGTTATAGATTTTATACAGAAAACAGACCCCACCAACTCTGCGACGATGCGCCAGATCACAAGGCACAAGGAAACAGTTTTTTTAAAGTCGGCACAGGCTTACAGTATTCGTGTTTATACTTTTCTATGGGAATGCAGACAAAACTATTTTCAAGGCATGAGCGCACCTCTAAACGGTATCCCATCTCTATCCATTCCGTCAACAGCGGCATGGAGAATATCTTCGCAGAGTCTGGCTACTGCGCTGTCCAGAGGGTAGGGGCACACCGCTCCCATGCCGCCTGTATTGGGGCCCTCATTACCAGCAAACCTCGTCTTGTGGTCCTGGGAGAGTGGCAGCATGGCTATAGAGCGCCCGTCCGAAAAACACATTGCCTGCAACGGATTTTTATTGTATCACGTATCTGATGAGAAGTTTTCCCGTATTTGATGTGTGATAAAATATCTGGACGAATCGCAAACGTAGTCTTATCGTGCTTGTTCTCAAAGTATGAATATGCATGAATGATTCCTAGTAGTTTCGCTAAGAACCTTAGGTCAGCAAGACTGGCAACCCTTTTATTTTTAATTATCATTATTAATACATTCAAAGTTGAAGTCTCAGTTTCGACAACACGGGTGATATCGCAGAGGAAGAGAGAAGGGGCATATTGTATGTTGATAGACACGTGGAACCCATGTACAAGGGTGTTCCCACCCAGGACCAACACGCATGGGAACAGCAAATCGGGAAGGAAGAGGAAAAGCATACGAAAGTAGAATTAGCAGGACCATAAAATCGTAAGGAAGCAAAATGAAAAAAAAAACAGACGTCCTCAAGGCATAGTTATGGCCAAGTTATGCTACAGGGTTCCCTGGGGACGTTGTATTTTTCAATTAAACACATCACTGTTGTTTCAATTAATCATTGAATAACAAAGTAATAGAACCTCTGCAATAGTTATATCCTAAATTTTCAACCAAGATAAAGATTCACGTTGAACTTTTGGAGCTTAAAATGTAATTCAAAGTGAGGCTTTATCTCTTCAAAGTTAGGTCTAAAAGTAAGCGTACCGATATTTCTTCGCCTTGCAGTCGCTCCTCCACAATGAGCGTGTCGGCAGCTGCGCCATGTTGAACCTTCAAATACTCGACGGCTTCCATGGCTTCGGGCAGCGTCCTGGCAACCACAACTCCTTTTCCGGCCGCTAGTCCTGCCGCCTTGACCACCCAACCGTTCCAGCCTGTCTTACTGCCATTGAAAAGTGCATAGTTATCGAAGACAGGAAGGGAATGGTAAACTCAATGACTATGAGACGAACAGGTTAACCCAGGGGGCGGAGCCAAGCTGTAGTGCATCATGGGTAATGAGGCGTGTGACGTCATAAAGTTCAAGTACGGTAATTCGCAGGTCTTCTCCAGTGTTTCTCCATCATGTCATTTATGCCTCCAGAGTGTCCTACAATCATTATAGTTGCACAAAAATATGTATGAAAGCATTTACGAACTTTTTCAACTAGCTCTCTGAAGGAGAAAATTTTGAAAGAACGTTGGTTAAAAGGCTTGTAAAAGAGCAGATAAATTCAACCGGCAAATGGCCGCATGTATCAGAAGCACTTATAGAGCCAAGTTCATCGTCTTTAAAATGTAATAAATCAAGTGAGTTTTCTCGAGAGTCATATGGCATTCTAAAGATCGACTTGTATGAGCAAATACCACAATGTTTCAATTTATTTTTGTCTTCTATCAGTGATCTACTAAGCCTATTTTCTTTATTTTCAAACCGCTGCAACAAAAAATTGGTTTATTGCGGGAGATTGAAAGCTGAGATAACAATAATTGAAAAAAAAATAAAAGGAACAAAAAAAAAGGCAATTTACTTTCCTTCCGACGAAGTAAGGTTACAGTAAAAGTTTAAATAGAATACGCATAAGCCATAGGATTGTTTGGTTACAGCGGTACATCAGTAAGGTCGCGTCCGACTCGCGTTAACTAACTCGCAAAAAAGGAACCTAACCGTATTTCCCACACCTTAACTGTCTTACAGAATGATGTTGTTGAAACTGGCGAATGTTAAATCTATAATTTTGCCAATGATGGTGGAGTTTTTATGATGAGGAGAGCCGGCTATGTTAACGACGCGTACGCTACGCCACAGCTTAGGGCAACATTTTACCAAAACTCTCCAGCCGGGTGCTTGCCTTTTACGGAAAAAGAACCTAAATGATAATAATTTTTTTTTTTCCTTCAAAGACCTAAAAGAAAAGTTTTTAAATGCTTTGATACATATTTTTGTGCAACTATAATGTTTGTTGGGCACGTCTGGATGCCCAAATGAAACGGAGAAACAATGTAAAAGAGCTGCAAATTACCGTACTTGAGCTTTATGACGTCACACGCCTCATTTCCCAGGATGCATTAAAGGTTGGCTCCGCCCCCTGGGTTAACCTGTTAGTCTCGTAATCCTTGTGGTAAACTCACATTGATTGCGCGGCCTGACGAGGAAACTCTACAATCTGCATCAGGAAGCAAAGAGCGTAACTGCTTGCATTCTTTGCTTCCTGATCTACATAAACTTGTTCGTATTCCAGATTAATCTCCTCCAGGGCTCTGAGGTGGGTACAGTGACGCTAAAATAGACGGCCTGAGCGATGGCGTTATAATCAGAAGGGTAGACCAGAGAACCGCCCCTCCCCCCACTCCCTAGCAGAACATGAACGAAAGAAGTGCTGTTGCTGCAATACAGGATTTACTTGAGAATGGAACAGCCAACACCGCGGTAATTAGGAATGCACCAATTTTCACCAATCAGTTGCTGGGATAGCAGTGCTAACAAGAGCATAAATCGAAACTTTAACAGCACACACAGCTTATAATAAAAGGCTAGACTAAGAAGACTATTGACTCTCCTGGGGTCCCCCACCTCTGAATTAGTGTTAAATTAAAAAGCATAAATCTCCGTCTCCAGTACGCAGGCGATGGAACAAAGGAAAAATAATAGGCATACAGAATGTTGTTGATAGAGACGTGGAACCCGTGCATGAAGATGTTTCCTCACAGAATCCCTACCTTTTGATATAATCCTTGGCGGCGTCCGCGCCTGCGAAAGCTTGAAATTCTGCAGTAGGGATGCCATGACGCACCATGAAGTTTTTGGCGAAATTCTTGTCGTACTCCAGAGCTGCCGCCTTTAGGCTTGGACCGAACACCTAGGTGAAGTCAAACGAAACTAGCATTAGGAAGATGGTGGGTAACCAGTGCCCGTGCCAGGTTCGGAGAAAAATACTCTATAGATAACAAGGATGGATGGCTTGAAAGAAACCTCACAAGTACGTGCCTAATTTTTATTCTCTTCAGCCTAATGAGAACTTCAGCCTAATATCAAAATCGTTTGACGACAAACTGCATCCCTCCATGAACATCCATTACATGACCAGCCTAACTTCTATTCGACTTATTCCTATATATTGAGTTACAGCGGTCTAAATTGCATTTAAGTGACATTAATTAGGCCATTCCAGGAGGAATTTATTATTAGTAGTAGTGTTTTTTATGCTGTAACAGGTATCAAAATCACCTACCGGAACACCGCCGCTGATAAGAACATCCGCCATGCCAGCAGCTAGGGGAGCTTCTGGGCCTACTACCACCAAGTCAACATTTTTCTGCCGGCAGAAATCCAACACAACCTGCAAGAAACCATGATGCGGAAAACAGATATAATACCAGTAGATGATACAGGTCTTACATATTTAACCTTCATTCTGAAACAGAAGCATTCGATCCCAACACCAGAATACCTACATCTTCTGAGTGGGATACTATCGAGTAAATACCTGTTATTTAGCAAACATCAACGTGCTGTTACAACGAAAAGTAACCATTAAACTACTCCTGTCCTTCTTTTCGTAGCCATCGTATAAATTTGGCGATGAGAAAGCTACGGATGAATGATTTACATAACGCAAACTATATCGTATACCCTTTTCAGCATATTTAAGACAGAAGATTTATTTTATTAACGTGAGCTGAGGAGTTGGATAATGCATACCCTTCTAATCGCCTAGGTGCAGTGATGGGCACTAAATAAATCAAAGTATTTAAATACTAAATACATCCGTAAAATGTAATTAAATACTAAATACTAAATACATTTTTGAAATGTATTTAAATACTAAATACTTAAATACATAAATGTATTTAAATACTTC